>JACDOX010000035.1:4833286-5154638 GCA_014549065.1 Cardinalis cardinalis | reverse complement strand
GAAACCCTTTAGAATTTGTGGAGTATCAGAGAGAAGGGTTAAGTCAGGACATTTAGATATGAAACATACTCCAGGTGCTAGCTGTAATGGCACCCTGCAAATCTGTCACTCAGATTACTCCTTTAAATAAAAGTAGATGTATATATATATTTTTTTTTTAGAGTGACATTTGTAATAACCTCTTTCTTGTTCACAATCATATATTTTATTCTTTATGGTCCTAACTTCCTTCTCCAGCTGTCTTAGACTTCTGTTCCACCAGCAATTTTCCAGAGTACTGTCTTTAAAAAAAATACAAAAATGTCAAAAAYGGTGACTTGCCTAACACATTCTTGATATTTTGAAAATATGGTTAATCCTAATTTCATGAAACTGATTCCAGAAAATTTCAGAATCAGAAGACCTTTTGTGATAAATGCACAATTTTCCTTTCTGATCTGATTCATCTGTTTATAGACTTCGTCTTGATCAAAACTTCAGACCTGTTTTTCCAATAGGTATTAAAAATAATGCTATAGATCACGTCTCTAGTACAGAAAACTCCCACATTGTAATCAGAAGATGGAAAATATGTCTCTACTTTCCCATTTCTTAACAATAACTACAATCTGCTATCAAAGCAGTACATGATATTGGATTTATCTTTGCTATGAGTCTAAGAGTTCTCACAACTACTGGAGCACAAGATGAACTGACTTCAGCCTTCTCTCATAGCCTAAATATGGTACCACATGTGAACTTTGTAGCACCAAAAAAAAGACTATTATATCTTTATGCTACTAAAGTCATACTGCATTACAGCATTCTCAAAATTGAATTTTCACTAAGGAATTGGTCTTTTTTAGCAAAGTATTTGCTAATCTTTGCTTACTGTCTTTCAATGGTGCAGTAGGGAAGTATCAGACCTACTTTCTCACAAAATCTTTCTGTTTCTCAGAAATTATTTCAAACATGTTGCAGCCTTATTCAGTATGACTGAAATATCAAAAGAACCTTTGTCATTGACMACAAAAAAAAACCCCAAAGAAAATTTTTACTCTGCCGTAGTGACTCCTTTTATTTATAAAAYGCTTTATTGTCCTGTTGGGATGCCAGTGAGATGCTTCATAAATGATCATTTACATAATGATTCCCCTACCCATCATTATGATTAGCAGTACCAGTTGGTTAGGGTATTTTTTTTATGGCTAATGTAAATGCTTTGCTCCTTAGGAGAAATTTGTTGATTACGTTCCTAGAGCGGGAACAGCTAAAAAATATTTTTCCCCTCAGACAGTTTTCAAGATTTYGGTTTTCTTCTTTAGAAGACATGCAAAGAAATGTTTTTTCAAAKYACTTCAGAATTCTCTCTAGTCCAGCCTCATATTTGCACTTGCAGTTTGAGAGCAGGCACTGTGATCCTTCACTCAGGTGTGCAAGCTGCCCACCAAGGGAGGGAGTCCTTTCCTTTTGGCAGCTGAACATGGAATGGAGCAGCTGCAAGGCAGTAAATGAGCAATTGCAACAGGGACTGCTTGGAACAGCAGCTCCTAGCTTTACTCAGAACTAAGAAAAAGCAAATATTTGGACTAAGATCTTCTGCAGCTACATGGAAATCCTTGCCTATTTCTTTTATCTTTGTTGAGTTTTCAACTACTATCAGGAACCAAGAAACATTTGTTCTGCTGAAACAAATGAATTTCCATTTAATGTTTGTCTGAAAAGATAGGGGTTTATTTTATACATTMACATTTTTCTTAATTAAAAACATTTTCTAACAGCTATGGTATCTTTATGTGTCTAAATAGTTCACTTATTACTGACAAGCAGAATTAAATTTGTGTCCATTTTTTCTATTACACAAAGAATGAGGATTTGAAAATTAATCTGTTTAGGTTTTTTTCTCTCTATAAATCAACAACTTTTGAGGAAAGTAAAGATGTAAGAATATGCTGGGACTGCAAACTAGATAAAACTTTGAGACTGATCTGCCTGAAGCTTAAAGTTTATTAAAGCTAAACTAGCATTCATTTAAACATTGGTAGCAATTAATTTCTTTCAACAAAATCATCATTCAACATATAGAGAAAAACAACAACAAAAAATTATTTTCATCCCAAAACTCCACTTTGCTCTCCCTTTCCCCACTGTGTCTTAGTTCTGGTTCCTATTCCCAGCTCTTTTCAAATCTCCTTATCCACACCTGCCTTGTGTTTGTGTCCTGGGGGTGTGCCTGCCCAGCTGAAGTTGTTCAAGTACACTGAGGAAGAAGGAGGACTCCTTTCTCTCTGGGAGAAGAGCTTGTTCCACAGATTTGGTTTAACCTCTAACAGGCTGTACCGCAAGTCTTGAAAGATTTCCTGCCTCCAGACTCAGTTTGAATGCTCTTTTTCTGATCAGCTGTCATACAAGAAACAAAGCCTACAGCTAGAGGATGAGTTACAAAGACCCTTTCTGTCTCAGCAGGATGTTAAGGTAATTGCATGATGAATTTCRTGTCTTTTCTTTAGAGAGAAAAACTAATCATTTAGCTAGAACTAGAAACTTTAAGTGTGTTTAAAATGTGCAAAGAGGTCTGCAGTGATGGATGGACATCTATACAGGCTGCTGACTTTAATGACATGCGGTGCTTCCATTAGTTCTGAAAAGATGTTTAAGATGAGATATTGTGAAATGGATTTTGGCAGTTTTTGCATTAACCTTATAACTTAAACTTTGTGCACCTCCTGGATGTTTGCAGATTGTTTATCTTGCTTTGCATAATTTAAAATGGAAAATGGCAGTGATGAAATATGAACAGGTTGTTCTTAGAAGTCTTTCTGTTTCCAAATGCTTTCAAAGGGTGTGGAAAACTCTTTAAAATTATTGATAGCTTGGTGATTTAGAACAGAGTCTGTGAGTGTTGTTGGTAATCTGTCTTCAAGTAATGGGAGATTAAAAAAAAAAAAGAGAGAGAAATACCAGTAATGAAATAATTTGTTGTATTGCTAATTGGGAAAAAAATGGATACTTTCAAAAATGCATACTTTGGTGGTACTAGAAGTTGTTTTTGTGTAGGAGTAAAGTCAGATAAATGCTTCATTGTGGATGAGAGAACAAAATTATCTGACTTGTAATAGTGAAAGAGGTACCTGAGAAACCAAAAATACTGAAAAAGTTTCTTCTCTCTTGTTCTCTAAATGTGTGTCCTTGTCAAATTGAGCTGTGATGAGGTTCTTTCTATTAGAAAACAAATTCTAACTGTTTGTTTTGATATGCAATGGTATATCAGACTGTTTGGTATGTCAGTAGTCCACTCAAAAGAACACTGGAGGTGTGTAATGATGTCACGTAAAATGTTTTTTTTCAACTAACAGTTATCAGTCATGCACCTGGACACAATGTCCTATCTATTGTTCCCCAGAAAGTTTGTTTTTTTTTTTGGTGGTCTAGTCATATATCTTATGTTTTGKGGACATAAGATCTATTCTTACCTTGAGTGACAATATCCCAGCTGGGAGCCTGCTGAAGATCCAGCCTTAGCTGTGGGCAAATTAGAGGCACAAATAAGGTGCAAAAGAGTGAAATCTGCAAAGGTGATGATAGGYCTGTTCACCTCTGAAGTGGCACATGGGAACACGGAGGGGGTCTTTGTAGGAAACTTTGGAACTCTGCAGTGTTCTGACAATATCTGCAATTAAATAAAAATAAAAATKTATAATGGAAAGAATAAGCATGGTGGCAATGAATATATTCTTTGGAAAATGGAGGGGGGAAAAAGGTTTTGTTAGTTTCTGTGTTTTAAAAGGATATAAATAAAGGAATAAAGAACAAAATGGACAGAACTGCACTAGAGAAGTTGTTAAAACCAAAATAAAGCGCATAAACTTTGCCAAATGTAATGAAAATAAGGAAAAGCATAAAGCTGTTATATAATGTGGTCAAGAGCAAAAGCGATCTGGATCAAATCCAAACAGTTGTTATTTTTGTTTTAACACAAAGGAAAGAAGTTTACTGGGAAACAAATTAGAAATTTTGCTGTATGACTTGTTAGAAAAGAYATTTCCATTAGGAAAAAATGTAGTTGTAAGAATGTTTTGTAAAAGCTGATGAGATGTCTTTTGTGTACAACTTGGGAGTTGAACTCCAAGTTGAACCCTGAAGGAAGATAGTAAGAATAATAATAAAATTGAATGCTTATATTGTGGTTTGAGAGAAAAATAACTTTTTGGTTTTCTTAGTTTGGTATAAAAACAGTTGAAAGGGGATGTGGATTCCCCTAAGTTTCAAAAGTAGAAAGGTAATGGTGATTAAAGAACATCTGTGATGGAAAAGTTAGCAGTTATATAGTTTGCACAAGGACATTCAGGCTGAACACTGGAAGTCTGTGGAGAAGGTGGTGAAATGGCTTTGCAGCTGGAGTTGTGAGGGAACACAGGCTAAACATTTTAAGTTGGGTGGTAACTTTTTTTGAATTAATTATGAAATTTGTTTGCCACATCTGGGTTGAAGGATCAGAGATATAACACTGGACAAATGCAAATGTTTTCTGTAGTGCTTTGGAGGCTGATCAGACTCCTTAACATCTACAGATAAACCAGTTTCCTAAGAATTGTGCCAATGTTATCAATTTTCCACCAGTTTCCACAGGTTTTTAATTTGTTTGTGAAATTATCATCCTCATATTTGTGAATTTGGTCCATTCTTAAAGTAAGAAAGTGTCCATTTCCTCCTTTATCTTTTTTCCCTTTTCCACACTTTTCCATCTGGAATCATTTGGATATAGCCATGGTCAAGGAACAAATGAACTGAATTCCTTTTATTGTGCTTCTTCCATTGAAAGTGTCTTGATAGGACAGATATTTAAATATATCCTACTGAAAACACTTAGGCTTTTGTACTAAGAGTGGTCTCTCCTTGCAGAATATTTATTTCCTTTCATGAGCAGAGTTTRCAGCATTTCTTGTTTCTAAAGAAAGTGTTTCAATTTCACAGATGAAATGCATAAATCCAAGAGAATATATTCTGAGAATTCTTTAAAATTCCACTTAAAGACATGCCCCTTAACCACAGCAGGCCAAAAACAGTCACAAATCTGCCTTTCAAATTACAAGGAGAAGAAAAAATTCAAATTGAAAACAAGTTCCAAGACCATTATATATACTACATTCTTTGCAGAAAAGTGCTCTAGCTCCTGTGAAAGGAAAAAAGAGAGCCTTAGATGACAATATCACTTATGTAGAGCATGCAGCTTAATCTCTCATTAACCATCTTGAGGCAATGGCACGATAATGTTTCTTAGCATCCTATATTGTATTCAAGTATTTGAAATATTTTTCAACCATAACTGGTAGTCAAGACTTGAATAAGACTGTATTTGTTTACAATTGCATAGCATAAAATACATTTAAAATATTTTTAGAATGAAAGAAGGGAAGAGCTTGAATTTTCTGTGTTTTTTCTTTTTTTAATAAATCCTCTCATTGATAAGGATGTAGATTACAATAGCAGGGGAAGGTAAAAGGATAAAAGCATTCCCTGGCAAAAAGTGAAATGAGTAACAGGTCAAATCGTGTTATTTGACAGAGATTCCAGCCTATACATGTGTACGGGATGGTTGGATTTGTTTTTTTTTTAACCTTTGCAATATCAAATAAGCAGTTAAGATCTACTCAATAGGACCTAGAATGAGCTATTTTCCATAGTGGTGACTAGTCAGCCTCATAGCTCTGCCCATTTAAATTCTATGGAATTTAAATTCTGACTTTGGGTCAACCATCTCTTTTTCCAGAATGCATTGGGTTGTGAAAAAAAAATATTGCTATTTGGGGAGAACAAATGTGCAAAGAGAGGAACATGATGAAGTCAGACTGTTAAAGCATTTATTTGGAAACAAGACTAGGGTCCTTTTTTTTTTTCTTTTTAGCCAGCATCTGGTTTTGGACTCTCAGGACACTAAATGGGTGCTCAAATTGGGCTGTAACTTTTTTAATGTATTTTCCTCAGAAGTTCAAAGTTATCATATTTGTTCTAATGTGATATGAACACTTTGCTACTTCCTCATGAAACTATACTTCTGTCCTCCAGGCAGCCCTGGAGGACAGTGAAAGATTGATATCACAAAACTTTCAAAATAATCCACATTATTGCTGACAGCTCTGACAAAAAGAATGCTATTAGCTGAGTCCCACAGGACATGTTAGTAGACCAACCAATCCCATAGTGTGAACATATTTATTATTCTCATTGGTTTTGAGATTATGAAATGGACAATTCCAGAGGGCATTGGTTCTGTTTCTGCACATAGAAGCTCCACCATGAAGGTCTTGCCCAGTGCACAAAGGTAAACATCCCTGTAATTTCTGAACAGTTGAGAAATGTGTTAAAGAAATGTAAAATATGTTAAAGAAGTGTGTTAAACTGTTAAAGAAACTTGGTTTAGCATAAATTAAAATAATTCTTCCAAACACTCAGCTCTTTGGATCCAGGTTTGTTTTGATCACTTTTCAAAAAATAACAGTGCTCTCAGTTAATTAAAAAACCCTTGTATTACAACAATTTTATTACTTGTAAATTCTTTTAGCTATTAATAATTATTTCTTTTCTTGCTTTGATTACGGGGTCAAATTCTGCTTCGCTAGGTTTTGCTTGATCAGAGCAAAGAATTTACTAATGAAATAAGGAAATAACACCCTTTAATTCTGATTATAACATACAGGAAAAAAAATCTTCTGAGTAGCCAAAATCTTTATCCCATAATGCTAGCTGGAAATGCCACACAAACTCATTAGATCAATGGTTTAGAAGAGATTAAAATGTTTATTTGTACAATCTTATCACTTCTGATCTACTTTTGAAACAAGGAATGGAAATTCAAGGCTATAAGGACATACTGTGGGGGAAAAAACCCAAACCAAACACAAACACTCAAAACACACCCCCTCTACARGAAAACAAATAAACCACCTTGAGTTAATCGAGTCTGTTATATCTAAGCAGAGCATAATGTACAACACAGAAATTTACTAMGGATTTATAAAAACATTTGGCTTTTCATTCTTACCTAGTTCTTCCAGTTCTAAAATATTAACAGAAATTTTGCTTTTAGCACTGTACCTGAAGTTCTATCACAATTTTAGTACTAAAGTATGACGTAGCTGGAAAAGAAGGCCATGTACTGGCAATGCAGAAGTTATTACAAATGCCATTCTTGGGCTGTTTATAAACATTTTTCTCTATGGAACTGTAGGTTTTTCCTTTTGACTTTCCTCTATTTTATATGACTAATTGATGCATCAGAGATGCTAGTGCATATTTAACTCTTCTTAGACACTGGGGAGTTAGGCAATCTTTTCTTATGCACAGAAACACTTCCACTTCTATAATACAGCAGATTTTTGAAATATATGGTTTGTACAAATGCCATTAAGGAAAGGAGAGTGTGTGGAACCTCTTAAGAGCCTTTTTAGGTTTTTCAAATATATTTGTGAAGTAATTATAGTCTGCTTGCAGTTACTCAGCATCTATCATAGTAAAATGTCATAGTATAATGGTACTGAATCATTTTAATGAACAAAACTCATAACATTGTAGACACTAATCAAATCTAAAGTGTAGCAGAGGAGACATCCACTAGAGGATCATAAGTATCATTCAGTGTAAAAATGCTCCTCCACTCTGCTGTATTTTCATTATCTTTCCTTTGAATCCTGTCATCAGAACCGCCTTTCTTTCAGCTGAGTAAGAGCTGATGCCTCTCCCATTGGAGTCTGTCTCTTACCCAGCCAGCAGGATCACTTTTAAGTTCCATGAGGCAAGAGATAGTCCCTCTCCCTATGAAGTGAGCTGTCAGATTTAGCCCCTGCTGACTGAGGGGCAGAGAACTCAGATCACAACAGTACTTCTGACACGCTTGCATGTCAGAAAGAGATTCATTAGAACTAAAATGCCATTCTTAAAAGCACAGCCATCTGTGCAGCAGTAGCTCTTGTTCTCTGCTAGCCCTGTGCTTTCACTCCTTGGGGTAGCTAGACCACATTTCCAACAGAAAAAGGACTTTAGCTTTCTATTGTAGACCAGGCAGACATTGTGAGGATAAGTCATGAAAATTGATGGAACAATAAATCTGTATAATTTGCTCTAAGTGAGGTTGGAATTAATGCACTGATACTCCTTGGTACTTTTTTCTTGGTGGCTTTTGATAGGTTTGATTGAGCAGAAGTATTTCTTGCAGCTTTCAGAATTTGCTAATAAAATTAGAGGAACAATGAAAACTTTTTCCTTCATTTGCTTTCCTTTAAACTATTCAAATATCTCACTAAAACCATAATCTTTTAATTAAAAGAATCTAAAAGATCAGAGTACATCTGATGTATCTTAGGAGAATTTATAGATGCCATGTAAACTTCATTTTTACTATATTTTAATTTCAAAAGGATTTATAGAAGCATAGATTTTCTTTCTGAGACTTAATAAGGCTGTCTCTTCTTACCCAGTGCCAAAATAATGGAACAACAGCACAGAAAAAAGCATATCTTAGTTTTGTACCCACATGTTAATATGAAGTATTTTAAGCTGTACTGGTTTTATCAATGGAGTTTTGAGGTGCATACTAATCCTCTTAAAAATTACTAATTTTTCCTGTTTTTAAGAAATAGCGATTTAAGCCAGTTATGTAGTTTCAGGACTCTAGTTTTCCATGTCTTACCTTATAAAATTAGGCAAATAATCTCACAGATATGACATAAAGAGAAATGCATTGTTGATCATGAAGCTGTGCCAGCTTTGGAATGGGAGATTATTAACATCTAAAATGGACTTATATGTTTTGTGGCAAACACAAACTTTTCACTGGAGTTTTGCATGGCTTTTAAATGAGGAAAGTTTGAAGACTGCAGACAGTCACCTTGCTCCTGCACACTTGGGAATTGCTGATTAGGCTATACGTGTAGTTGAGAAACAGCAATACATCAAACAACCTCATGAGTCTGCCTAMGCACAAAATCTTTCATTTCTTTGTAGTGAAGGAGTGAAACAAGTTTGCAGCAGTTTTGGGGACACAGCATCTTGGGAAAAGCAGGAGTATGAGAAACTATTGTCAGGCTGAAATTGCTCAAACACAGCTGCCTTTGCTGGAGTTCTGAAAGGGATGTTATGCCTGTGAATTGTAAAATTTGCTGCTGATGTTGCTATCAAGACACCTGCTCAGGCATATAAATAATTGTGAATAAATCAACCTTGGGAATTCAGTATTCTCTGCTGTAATCCAGTTATTTCCTTCACGATGAATTAATTACAGCACCTGGAATCAGTTCTTTTCCAGTCACTAGGAAGTTACAGCAATATTTTCCTCCCCAGAGGTTTTGTAGTATTATATTGTGTCTTGTTCAACATACTTTTTATATTTATGCTTTTTAAATTTTTATGACTGTGGTTTCACTAGTTGATGTACGGAAATTCTCCTAAAAAAATAGGAGAGCCTGCCATGTGTTCCTTGTTACAAAAAGACTGCTCAACTTCTTGCAGCCGGAAGGAATGTGGTAAGAACYCTAGGAAGGACAATCACCAGTTTAACAGTTTGAGAGCCTTTTGCTAGTTAATGTCAAACACTAACAGATACTGTACTTATGTCTCACTCTCAGCTTTTCTATTGCAGACAATCTAAAATACTCTACAGAGGCAACTGCTTGACTTTATCACAGTAATCCTTTACTTTAGGGCTTACAACCAGGATAGACTTTTTCACTGCTTTTTTATCTGGAAGACACTGGATGTCATAGCACTATGAGAACAAATTGTTGTAGAAATCAGAGTTCTTCCGTTAGACTGATACCACTTGGGATATTTGTGAATATTGGCAGGTTTTATTTACATTCTGATTTTGCACAGCTATTTTTAGAAAACTTCTAGAATTTTCTGTAGACATGATAAAACTTAACTTCATATGATTTCTTTTCATTTGCACTTACTCCAGTGCTCATTTGAAACACAGACCATATCCGAGTGACTTTTTAAAGATTGACAACTTTTCATGTTGTCAATTCAGACCTATAACAGCGTAAGCAAGCAGAGTTAAATTACAGCTCAGTATGGCAGGGCCTTTTTCTGCTCTTGAACAAAAATTCAGGAGTTAAATTCAGGAGTTAGTAATCTCAGAGCCTTTTTCTAACCTGTTGATTCCTGTTTGCTTAAACTAAAGTAACTACATCTTTGTGCTGAGGATTGCCTCTAAGCAAGAAGTGGAAAGAGAATTCTGAAAGTGATTTCTTTATCAAATATGTTGTTAGGTGAATGGTACTTTCAGATAATGCTGAGTACCTGTCTTCCAGAAATCACATTCAGATTGGAAATCCAAAATCACTAGTAGTGAAATTGTAGGCAGGTTAAAAGGATGTTTACTTTCATTCAGGTCTGAATGCTATCATGAGCTGGTCACTGACATTCACTTGCTGCTGTTTTCCACGGTTCTGATAACAGTTGTCTTTGAATAAATTTCTGAAGGCATTTATCTAAAGAGGGGCAATTGGCCTGATTTAAAGGTCTTATGTCTTATGCATAGCACAGGACCTTATTGATGTCCTGTGTCATTGCTGCAGGAAATGATATTGCATTAGCCTTCTAATAAAACAATTAACTTCTATTTTTAGATGACTCTGAAAGACTCTCCAGAGTTCTTTGTGGCTAAATAATTCTTATCCTAGATCTACAAAATTGTGATGGGCTAACCTTGCTTGACAGTCAGACTCCCAACCAGAGTGCCCTCTTGCTCACTCTCCTCGGCAAGAAAAGATAAGAAAATAAGGTCAAAAAGCTCAGGGGTCAGGATAAAGACAAGGAAATCATCTGCTAATTACCATTATGGGCAAAATAAAGTCGACTAAGAAAGATTAATGGCCAATTAAAAATAGAAAAGGAGAGTGAGAAAGACAAAAGTAAACCCACTTTGCCCTCACCCCTCCCTTCTTCTCAGGATCAAATTCACTCATGGCGCTTTTGCATCCTCTCCCACCAAGCATTAGTGTGGATATCTGCTCTGTGTTCCTGTCCATGGTTGCAGTTGGAAAAGCACCTCCATGCTACGTGGGCTGCAGGATGATCGCTGTTCTGGTGCCTGGAGAAGCCCCTCCCACTCTTACGCTGACATTGGTGTCTGCAGGGCTTTTTTGCTCACATTTTTTCACTCTCCCTCATAACTGGCATGCAGCACTTTTTGCCTTTTCTTAAATACATTAGCACAAGAGATAATGTATTGCTGATGGGCTCAGCTCTGAACAGCAGTGAAGCTGGCTGGGACTGGTTGTGTCCGTGGGGGTGGCTCCTTTTCTCTTGTCACACAAGGCGCCCTGGCAGGTCCTCATAGTCACAAACTTGTCACATAATCCATTGATAACTTCTACTGAGTAGTATAAGGCTTTTCTTTATCTGCTTTCTGCTGTGACACTTTCCCTGTGGAGCAGTAAAATTGAACCTGTGTGACCTGATGTTTGATATTAACACTTAAAGCAGAAAACTTTTCAAAGCATATTTTTCTTGCATTTTTCCAGTCCATGAAGCAACTGTTTACTACTTTCTATAAATGAGATTTAAGTGTCACTGAAGAATATGTGAAGAAAGAGTTCTGTAGGGATTAAACACAATATCTCCTGTAACCTTGCTAAGATATTCCCAGGTAAACTAAAGTTAGAGGCTTTCCTTTGGTTCTAATAAGGCACTTTTAGAAAATGTGACTGTGCTCAACTTAGGTTTGATGGAAGAGCTTATAACAATTAAATTTCCTGCCTTGGTATTGTAATTATGCATACATACATATACACATAACAGCTTCTTGCAACATGAATTTTCTTCCAATTTATGGATTTCATTGAATAAATTAAATTTACAGCAACGACACTGAAAATGGTTGGAATTATATTGTATTTATTAAAAATGTTCTATAGCAGTAGAAGAAATTACTTGTAGTTTATAAATGTTATGAAAGTAAACCAACTCTGAAATTTTTTTAATTACTATATCACTTCCTGTTAAAAACAAAGTAATTTAAACCAAAGTGTGTGTTCTTAATATTGCAATTACAAAAAGCACCCATTAGAACAACCACACATTGTTACTGATTCTCATAAAAAATGGAAGTTTTAACAAAGCTTTTAGGTATGGTAGTAGAAAGTTTCATCAATTATGACAGTTATGGATTGTTAAAAATACTTGCACATTGAAAACTGAAGGTCATACTAGTGATTCCAGTTCTAAGGCATTAAATAGACCTGCTTCTATAAAATAATGTTTTTATAGGATATGCCTCACTTCTTTCTCCATTTAGCAGTGATAACCTTTATTTGATTCGTTGAGTCTGCTAGAGTAGATACAGTATTTCACTGAATATTGGCATGGAATGCCCATGCAGCTGCACTGCTGCATGAAGCACTCCTTAGCAGTGCTGCAGAAAACTCATACCATGACACTCTGCATGTGCCCCCTTTTGCTGATTAGTCCTATTTCATGGTATTTATTTCAGCACTCAAAAGAGTTTGCTGAGCAGTAATTTATAAATCTCTCAAGTGCACCCTGACAGGAGGGAATTGAAGAAAGAAGTGAACTGAGGACAATATCATAGACTATCCTGAGTTGGAGGGGTCTGACTAGTATCATAGTTTCCAATTCCTGGCTCTGCACAGAACACCCCAAGTGTCACACCATGTGCCTGAGAGTATTGTCCACATGGTTTTTAAACTCTCTCAGGCTTGGCACTGTGACCACTTCCCTGGGGAGCCTGTTCCAGTGCCCAACCATCCTCTGTGGGGATGATTCCTTGTATCTAACCTAAACCTCCCCTTACACAGCTGTGCGCTTTTCCCTAGGAAATGGCATCACATGTTGTACTTACTAGAGATTTTCAGTATCTACTATAGGAGATGTGGTAACATCTTGTTCCTTCATAAAACCACCTCTTTATTTTCACTTTATGAATGCAAAAACCTGAAGTCTCCTTTGTATATATCACCACAGGATCTCTATGATACAAAGCCTTATGTTTTTCTATGTCTCTCTGAAACCCTGATGTGAGGAACAGCTTTGAGCTGTGGAGCAAAATAAATGCTTCCTATTTTTGTTTCGTCCCTTTTTTGTATAAATATTTCCATGAATGTTTTTGCACTTTATGCACTGATTTATGTATCATGCAACTTCTGTTTGACCAAGGGATAAACAATAGGAATGGCTTGTACACTGGGGTCTCCTCTGTCACCAAGTGAGTTACAAATAACCGCAAATAAGTGCTTACAAAGAAGCCAGTCATCCTTTTATGATTTTGACTAAGAATGAGTTAATGAAGAGTTTCATTTGGCTTTAGAGACAAAACAAGCATTTAAACCAAAACTCTTTATTGAACAAGAATTCAGATTTTCTTGAAGTTTGTAGAGGACCCTAAAAGAGATGCTTGTTGGCTTGCGTTTTAGATGTGACTGACAAACAAAACATTTTCAGCCTCTTAATAGTTCCACTCTACAGGCTATATCCTCTTCTGGTGACAGCATTGAGTAAACAACTACATTTAATTGCTGTTATGGGATCTCTGTAAACCTCAGTGATGAATGACAGTAAACATATTCTCCACAGAATTTCTAAGCATACCATAACTTATCATCAATGATGACAGCAACAACAAAAAATTCAAGACTAATTGAAACTAAGATTTCCCAGAACTCAATAGCACTTACTTTAGATCAGCTTTCCATGAGAAGGAAAATGTAATACTTATTCTATCTTTTTAATTAGAGTTTTTCCCTTATTTTAAGTGAAAACTCCACATCTTTTAGTGTTCAGGTGGGCTAAAGAGACAACATACTTGGGAGTTTTATCCTGTCCTGGAGATGAGCATGCAGAACAGAATTTACATCTAAAAATGAAGCTGGGAGCTTGAGAAATAAATACAGACTAGCTTGCCAGATATACTAATTAGTCATCTTATGTCACTGGTGTCAGGTACCACACCTCACTAATTCCTTACTTATTGATAGTTTTGCTGTTGCTGGGCAGAACTGCACCAGCAACAGGCACATACCTCTGCCTTAGGTGGCTTTAATACCCCATCCATGGAATTTGCCAGTTACTGAGATAAGAAGTTTATGAAAGACATATCTACATGAATGTAAGATGTTTTTTTAACTGTACAAAGGCAACGCCTTCACATATTTTTCCCACCTCCACAAAGCCAATGTACTTGAAATGAATATGTATTCTTCCTCAATATAAAGAGAATTCAGCTTGAGAAAAATGTCAGTCTTTGAAGCTATGGCATTCTTTATKAAACACTGTATTTAATGACTAACACATACCAAAACATAGTTTTCAAGAAGCAGCTATATAAAAAAATCCTGCCCATCAGATGTCACAATGTAATGTAAGCTTTGGAAAACTGCTTTTACTAGTTATAAAGTGTGACTGATCAAATAAATTTTCAAGTTTGTACATTTTGTATGTTTGATTACAGTTGCTGCTGTGTAATCCAAATTCTCCCAGAATGGTTGCAGAGGTTACTGTACCTAGAATGGCAGAAGAAACTCTTATAGTTAATACACTGCATAATACTCCATTCTAGTAAGCTTTTCCTTTTCTCCGTAGTTCCTTTCATGTTCAACAAAACATCTTACAGACTTTTTTCTGTTTGAAAAGTCTTTATAGTTCTCAATACTTTGTAAATACTGAGATGCSCGTGTGACTTGTGCTCTGACTGCAGGTCATATTCTAGGATTGTTTGTTTGTGCTTTTATTTAGCAAATGTGTACCAGAACTTGTTACTTTTCCAGAATACAGAATAAAACTGTAGTTTATACTTCGTGGAAAGCTAAGGAGTTTTTAGGAGTTTCCAAGCTACACTCCAAACTGCTCAGTATGCTTCTCCGTGTAAAATGCTGGATACCATGTGCCTGAGACTCCTTATTAGTGTTCATTCCTTTAGCCCACAACACTCTGGCTCTACATTTTACCGGATCTACCTCGAGTTAAGTGTTTCTCTTCAAATAATCAAGGGATTCTATTACTTTTGAATGCATAGAGCAAATTTGGAGATCAAGAAACATTCTGTTCCTTTTAACAATTTCTGCAACATCAAAGTAGGAAGCACAGTTGAGCAGAGAGATCTGCTGGATAAATTACTCTGACTAGTAAAGTAGCATAAAAATTATTAAAATAGAGTTATTTCTATCCTACTTTGAAATACATTTAAAAGGACATCCATGTGATTTTTTAAATTCAACTGAAAGTATTTCTGAGAATATTTAGGAATGTGACAAATTTAATACCAGAAATAAAGCTTTTCTGTGCATGTCTTCAGAAGAAAAGCCTTTACCAGACTGTCACACTCTTTCTATTACTTAAGGGCAAATCCTCCCATCAATTCAAGGCATTAAGGTAATCAGTACCAGGTACAATAAAGAAAATGCATCTTTTTAACTCTTGTGAAGGAATAATATGTTGCTCTTATGGGTTTTTCTGCTGACCCCTGTGTAAGCAGAGCTCAGGGGGTATATGTAAACTTCAGTGCTCATAGAAAGATTTTTATTGCACTATGTTGAAAGAGACTTTCTTCTTTACCAACCTATTTCTTTTGGTGCGGATGTTAATACTGTGGTTACTGAGAAATCATTCCACATAACTGGCTTCTATTTTGTTCTGAAAACAGCTGACATTTGGACATGGATTTTTCTAAGCACCTAATTTATATTTCTTTAGCTTCTAAGTTTTTAAGAGTTGTATTTGGATCTAAATAGTTTCACTACATGCTTTGTTAAGCACAACAGTTTTCCTAACAATTACAAAGTTTATTTTGACTGTTATTACACTTTAAACTGTCCATTTTTAGTTGTTTTTTTCTTTGTTTGTTTTTTTTGTTTTTTTTTTTTCCTTAGAATTATCAATTGTAGCCTCAGATTTTGCCTTCTTTTAATACAGGTAGTCTCCTTAACTATCTGTAGGTGCTGGAATTATTTTTGGATGTTACTTTTATCGCTTCATGTTAAAGTTCATTTGCCAATTTATAGTCCTGTAAGTTTCATAAAATCTATTTCAAGCAAAGTAGTTTTGTAAACAACCTTTTTGTTAATCTTTTTGAAAGCGTTGTAGTACTGGCCAGATATTCCTTGTCCATGAACTTATTTAAGTGCTAATTCCTAATTCTAATAGTGCTCCTTTATTTTTGAGGAGCCATTCTAACCTTATCCAGTATCATACTAAGCAATATTTCTTTTTAGATGTGTTTTGTGATGGGTGTTGCATTTTTTTTCCCCCCTCTTCTATTGGTTTCTGCTGCTTTTCCCATTGCAGATGGCAAGCTGAGAAGAACTTTTTTTACAAATTAATGCCACTTTTTTCCTGTGACACCTTTTGTTATGTCTGTCTGGTTACCTGGGTACTATCAAACAGCGCTGTTTTGGCAGCATGTAGCTCAGCAGTTGAGCAGTGATGGTACTGGGATAGGTACTGATACAGTTACTGAGATACAGGAATCACCTTTGTGCTTTTGAAATTGAGTGAGCTCTGGTTGCAGCTTCACCTCATATAGAAAAATACCTGAGTGCTTCCCTGAAGAGACCTGAACCTCACTTTCAACTCTGTAGAGGACTATTTTATCTTCTGAGGGACCTTAGTAGGAACCAGAGCAACAAAGGAGTTGTTCTTTCAGTAGTAAGCACCAGTTCAAAATGTTGATTTTTTTTTTATTTGTTTGTTTACATGGTACACTTTTTGGGCTAAGATCTTAGATTTCTTTACAAGTGGGGATATGCTTTTAACCTTTAAAGAGTATTATGAAAATATACTTAAAATCCCCACTTCCCGTATAAAAGGATGTTACATAGATGCCAAATAAGGATTATTCAGATATTTTTTTGGTTGGTATTTCATCAAACAAAATTAGGAACATGCTCATATGAAGTATACTAGATTTTTTTTCCTCCTGTTTGGTGATCATAGCTAGTTTCTCAATAGCCTCAATGGAACTTATTTATGCTGTGAGTCTTCGTTTGGATGGCGAAGTAGAGATCTAGGGAAGCTGGGAAGAAAGGCTCAAAATACATATCCAGAAAAGGGCACTGAGCTGATAGATCTGGAGCACAAGTCTGATGAGGAGCAGCTGAGGGAGCTGGGGTTGTTTAGCCTGGAGAAAAGGAGGCTCAGGGGAGAAAATTATTGTTCTCTACAGCCTCCTGAAAGGAGGTTGTAGCCAGGTGAGGGTCAGTCTCTTCTCCCAGGCAACAAGTGACAGGACAAGAGGATACAGCCTCAAGTTGCACCAGGGGAAGTTTGGATTGAGTATTAGGAAAAAATTCTTCACTGTAAGGGTGAACAGGCCTTGGAACTGGCTGTCWAGAGAAGTGCTGGAATCACCATCCTTGGAAGTTTTCAAACAATATATGTGTGACACTAGAAGACATGGCATAGTCATAAATGTAGCAGTGCTCTGTTAATAATTGGACTCAAAAATCTTAGAGGACTTTTCCAACCCTAAAAATCCCATGGGTTGTTAGTGAACAAAATACAGTTATGTGAAGTACCACATACTGTTCTGAATGTCAGTGTGGAAGAAATTGACCTTTATATTTTATTCATGAGACAGAATGCCCTTAGCAAATACAGGGAAACAATTGGATTTTCTTCCAAATAAATGGAAAAACTTGATGAAGATGCTAAACAGAGTCAAAATTTTGTATAAGCTGATTATCAGTAAAGTTATCTTTTTCACTTCTTTTCACACTGACAGACAACGTAATACTTTGCTTTATCATGCTATCTTGGGCCAGTGAAAATACAAGTTTTGTTGACTGGGACCTTTTACAATCCAAAGGCTTGAAAACAGCAATCCAAAAATAAAGGTATAACCACCAGCATGGTCACCATGAAAAGTTTTATCTTCTGAAATAAGTGAACAAAAAATTTGCTTTGTGCTTATTCCACAGACCAAAGATCTTTCTAAGGTGTGATGTGTGTTACGCATTGGATTTTATCCATCAWGTCTTTTGGGACTGGAAATTCAAACATGGTTTTACCTTAGGACAAATTCAATGCTTGGCTAAAATTGTAGAATCAGGTTTTGGCTGCTACTTTTAGATAGAGTTAGTGAAGTTCAAGTGTCATTACCAAACCTCCTGGTGTTTAATGCACCATGTGAGCATCTGCGCTAGTAGGTTATAGTGTCACCATCTCCCTTGCTCTTCACTTATGACTGAAATGAAGGCATTACAACATGAGGAGTTATCTGCGGAGTTTGAATGTTTTCAAGTAGAGAAGAAAAATGAAATAGCATCTTGGCTTTAATTATCTTTCTGTTTATTAGCTGAAAGACCACTCTCATTTTTTTTCCTGAAAGCTTTTTTGAAAAGAAAAWTTTTTGAAAGAAGGGATTCAGGGATGTAATCCCCAACTAAATAACCAACCTTAAGAAGCCTAGGCACTAGAGCAAAATAAAATTTAAGACTCATCTTTCCTGAAGAGCTGTTTCAGCCTTTTCAATAATGTAAGCCATATCTGAAACTCACTGGCCTGACGATAAAGAGAAACTAATTTATTTATTTCAGGGACATTGAGGGAGAACAATTTCTGAAGCAGAAGTGGTTTTGGGGTTGCTAATACATGTGGTTCTGAGATGAGTCAGAGGAAGTTGGAAAGGAGCTTCAAAATTACTCTACAGTTCCTCTCCCACAAACCTACCAAGTTCATGCTACTGTAAGAAGCTCTTCTGCCATAGGAAAGGGAAAAGTGTTTTGGGAGGAGACTGAATTTTGTTGTTACAGCCAGCAGGGCTGAATCGSTAACACCACTTGCAGAGCCACAAAGGAAATATAAGCTTGAGCCACAAACTAATTTTAAACATACTACTGCTCCTATATTTCCTGGAGAAACTGGTAAATAAATTTTAAAAATTAAAATAAATGTATTTTTTTTTGATACTACATCAGGGAAGTGAAGTATCTACATTTGTCAGTACTCTGTCTCCTGTAATTGGGCTGTTTGTTTTGGGTTTTCTTTTATAGTGGTTTTTCCCTAAGCAAAAGAGGACTTATATTTCACTTTATGCTGGGAGCCAATATAAAAATTATTCAGCTTGTGAGCAGGCTGACTTGTTGAAAATCCCTTTCTAAGTGCCAAGTACTGGTGGGATGACAATTTCATTGGTAACACACCACAAACACCATAAAACACAGGCAGACTTCAACAGCAGAATCCTGAGCACAGGGGCTTAACTGCAGCATTCGCCGACTGCTGAATGATGCACTTGTACCTCTGTGCTGGAATTTATACATATCCAGTCTTCTTATGCCATGGTTAACTGCATTGATTTTTTTACTTTTTTTTTTTTTTTTTTTTTTTTAATTACCATGAGAAATAAAGATGTAGGGATTGACAGAGAAGGACTTGTAAAACAGCAGGAATCCATCAGAGAATCACTATCTAGAACTGATTATTAGACCACCTTCCTGAAGATCACATCCCTGGCTGGCTGGAGTTGCACACATATGGTGTGTCAGCCCTTCAGAGCTGTTGAGGAGAATCCAAAACAAGTGTCTGTTTTGAACAAGTCTGTGCTGCCTTTGATTTATCAGCTCCGTGCAGTAGAACTCCTCTGCTCTGAGTGTACATCACCCGAGGTGGTCTCCAAGTAGATTAATTATGAGGTTAAGGCAGTCAGTGACAAAAACTGTAAAGAGGAGGAAACAAAGAAAACAGTGCAAATAGAATCTTCTAAGCAGCATATAACTCATATAACTCAATTTAGGTCCTTGGTTAAAATATTTATGTGGCTGTATAGTCACTTGAGCTAAGAAACTTTTAGACTTTTTGTGAGTCATCTCTGATCTTGCATCCAAAGAGATAAAAAGTGCACTATGAATAATCTCTGCAGTTTCTGCATTGGTGAAAACCAAGAGATGAATTAAAGACACAGCGATCTCGATTTCAGTTTACTGGCTTAAAAATCTATAAATATGTATTAGCTGTTGTGTTACAGACATAGTGGATAAGTAAAGAATTTTTTATGCTGAGAGCTTATTCACTTAGAATAAAGATATTAAAGTGCATCAAGGTGGAAAAAAGGTCTAATATTTGAAGCTCATAGAAGAACAAGACTTACCTAACCAACTTTCTTTCTTTTTGATTTAAATGAGAGTATTTAGGAAGAGTTATAATCACGCTGTTATGGAGTTAGCGTAGTTCTGTACTTAGAAATAGAACAGGTCAGTATCTCTTATGGGAAGAAAACGCAGTTTTAACATGGTAAAGTGGAAATCTTAGGCTGAATATTTTAATAGTAGCAATATGGCTAGGGTTTTTTTCTTAACTTCAAGTTGCTAATATTGTACTTTCTTTGCTGTTTTCTGCAGCTCCGCTCTTGTACCTTTCTTTGTCAATGATTTTCAGTGATTTTCGACTTGTAATATGCCTTCCTTATATCTTATTACTCACACTACTACCCATTGATCTCAGGCAGCAGTTCTAGTCCAGCAGTAAATACCAAAGCTAAACTCAGGAAATTTGGGATTCGGATTTGATTTAAGCAGTAGTTCAATTTAGTGAAGCACAGTATTGATTCTATTTTTATATATACTTTGCATGAGGTAAAGATAGACTCATGATCACACCTCTTATGGATATACTGCCACAATTTAAGCAACTTGAGGAAAAAATGTAGAGGGTATGGTTTTCAGCTTTAAGAATCTGCTCTGTGTGCAGAGTCTTGAAAAACTTAGTGCAAATACTTATGTTGTAGGGAAATAAGATATAAATGGGCTGGAGGTTTTTCGTCAACAGGATTATTTCTAGTCCTAGTAGAGAATCCTCTACTACAATATACTTTTTCTTGAGAGAAGTGCCATTAGTGAGTCATATATCCCTTTCTGCCTCTGTCCAAAAATAATGTACATCAGTGGCTGAAGTGGAGTGTTTTGGGGGAAAACGCTCAAGATTTTTCTTCTTCATATTTACATTAGTCACCAAGCTACCAAGCAGAAAAAGGAATTTCAAGTTAAGGTTCAATAACCTTAAACAGAATATAAACTTGATGGTGTCTGAAGTGCAAACAAATTTTTAAAATTCATTAATTTCATATGATTTTAAAGATTTTTTTAACATTAATTAATTCAACGGTTATACTAGAAGTTGTCTATAAGATATAGAAATATTTGACACCTTGATGATCTCGTAGACAGACCTCATCCAAACCATTTGAACATATACACATCCAGAATTTTGGTCACACATGTTCTGATTTCTCTGGCAGCAGAATTAATTTTATTATATTTTTATATTTGCAACTCCAGTTGATCACACTATTGTGGCTTTGAMTATTTTTTTGTTTGTTTTAAACTGTGGTCATGGACAGTGATGTTAACATGCTGAAAAATCTGGAGTGAAGGTTTTTGTCTCTCTGCATCAAACAGGACTTGAAATACTGTTGTATTGCACTCCATAGCTTTAGTTTGCAGGGGTGATGGGAAGTTTGTACTGGGCACACGGTACCTCCCCCACACCCTCCCTCCCTTGGTGGTCTGTCCCACGGGTGGTCCCTCCCCTCGCCCTCCCCGGTGTTATCCCATTGGCCGCGCTCCTCTTTCCCCGCCCCCATCCCCTGGGGCATAAAACCCCCTGCAGGTGAAGGTTTTTGGGTGGCGGCTGACCAGAATGGTCCTGTCTCAAACTAATAAACTGGATATGCTTCTCCCTGAGGCAAAGAGCGCTTCTTGTCTTTTATCTCRTTCATGCAATTCCGTGTAGGCTTGATTCCCCAGCAAGCCCGATTTGGACTCATATAAGCCCAGAGAACTGTGCATATTGCAAAATACCTTCTTAGATCATTAAATGTAATTCCATACTGACACAAAGCATGTTCTCTTTCWTTTATCTCTAAATTATCATTTTGTCCTCTGTGAGGTAAGATTTCTCTTGTATGTAGTGATAAAAAACACTCTGGACCTCTACCATCTTTCAGTGTTTGACAGACTTCCATTCCCTGAAGAGACTTTGTGAATTTTTATAGGTGATCATATGGAGATATTCAGAGTAAAAACAGGGATTCAGCAATGCTGCTTTGTTCAGCCTGTGATGCAAACACCAAGCTATTAAGGATAAGATATCTCAAAAGAATTTTATCACTAGAATGTTGAAGAATGCTTGGCAGATCAAAACACATTATACACTTTCCAATTAAACAGTCTTGCTTAAGTTATGTGATAAGTAGTGTGTGCACTCTTGAGTATTTCTGCTCAATAGTGCTTTGAGAATCCTGKTTTTTTTTCTTCTATTGAGACACTTTATCATATCACATTAACCACCTGGGGAAATTCAAGACCAAAACTAGAATTTTAATAGAACTTTGGTTTTGGTATTGCACTTAATTAAAATACTCAGATGAAGCCCAAGAGTTTTTCTATATGAAGGCATTTCCATGCTTCAGTGGAATAAGTCTTCCTTAGAAATGTGGTGTAGCTACTTATGTGCTCTGGGGGTTGTAATGCTGCTCTACTACTCTGCAAAATGCTTGGAGGTCAAAGAAAATGCCTACATCATAATAGCCTCAGGCAACACTAGCAATATCTCACTCGAAAAGGCACCTTGCATCCAAAGGACTTCAGCTACAAAGATTATAGAAGCAATTATATGCAAGTTGTAGGGAGGAAAGTCGGGAGGAGGAAACCTTTACATTTTTTCTATAATTTGAAAAGCGCTTTRTTAGCAGAGGACAAAGGCTGAAGAAATTTGAGGGAGGTAACTGAACTGATTAAAAGACTGTTTTGTATTTTGATTTATAWAAAGCTGCTGAAGTATCGATTTTAAGTATGACAACTTGAGTAAGACAATTTGTCCTTCAATGTCTTAATTTTCTCACCTGATGAATTCAGTTAAGTTTCCTTTCATTTTGAAGCACGCTATATTTTAGTGCTAGAAAATACTCGTATTGCTTATACATATTAATAAAAGGAAAAAGTTTTCAATTTTAAAAGAACATTAAGCCAAAACCTGATTCTATATTAAGTCCAAAACTTTTTTAAACAATTTCAAAAACCTTATATGTCAAACCAAAAAATTCAAACTAAGAAGAAGAATGTTAATCCATCAAACATCTGGAGGATCAAAGAGAGAAAGAATGAAGAAACAAATGTAGAATTTAAAGAAACTGAGAAAAATTGCATTAGATAGACAAATCTCTCAGAAAGGGCCCAAAGATGGGCCCAATGTTTAGAAACATAGGATCATATTACAGCAGCCTTCTCTGTTTCTCTATTTACCACTTGCCTCAGTTGCACCAAAATTTAGGCTCATTATAAAGGTACTTGAGTCCCCTGTCAGGCTTTAACTTTCGAGAAAACTTTTGGGTAAATATCTTATTCTACCTAATTTTGAAAGTAATATGTTTCAAAAGAAATAAATCACTCTGAAACAGTGTTTTTATGGAGAAAATAATTTACTAATAACAACAGAGCCTAGAACTATAGATTATGTGTTGTCACTTGATATAACACTAAAAACACATTATATCCAATGGGTTTCCTGACAATCCTAGTTGTCTATAAAAAATGTCTCTTTGTAACCTGAAAATTGAAAGTCATCAAATACTTCCTAACATCACATAAAAGATTTCAAGGGCTTTTTTTTTTTTCCTACTGAAGGCCTTAAGTCACAAATAAAGAGGAAGATAATTTTTTTGATTATTTTATTTGCAACTAAAGCTCGTGTGTGTGCTTACATTTATAAGCAATATTACATAAGTAAGCAATATTACATAATAAGCAATAAATAATTAATATTACATAATTAGGAAATAAGAGCAATGTTACATAATTTTTCTTTTATATCACTTGACCTATGACCACATTAGCTTGATGTTTAATAATTTTATGTGAGTTTTTTAAAAACTATAAAAGAAGCAACTTACAATTTAACATATTTATTTATATTAATGAAACGTAGTGATATTGTCATGTTCTTTACTATGTGTCACTGTACTTTCTTCAGATGGGTCCTGTGATTCACATTTGGTGAAACTTTGGGTCTGAATCTTTTATTTATTTATTTTTTACTTTTTAAACTGAATCTTACTCTATGGGGTTATTTTTCCATCTCTTTTAAGTTGCTGGTCTATATACAAAAACCTATAAAGGCTTTAGTTGTTTTCAGAATCCTGTAATTAATTCTTTAGTATCAAATCTCAGGCACAGATGAATCCTTGAATCCTTACCTCTAAATAGTGTGCAATGATTATTTTTTACTTTATTTTTCTTATGTAATCTGACTGTAACAAGTGAACTAGTAGGAAAATAACTTAACAATTAACTGTGAATTATTACTTTAAAATAGCTTTACACTAAAAATATTATTTTCAATGTTTAATGGAAAATATAGGTCACCATTAACATAGGCTGAAAGGGAGAGGGACTATATATGGAAACTAAAAGAAATGCCCTGTAAAGTAATACCAGATTATGTTTCTGTTCTGCTTTTACTAGTGACAAAAGAAAAATAAAATTTAAATTATAGAACAGAACCAGATTATGTCTGAGTAGCTGTAAGTTTGTTAAAATTTCTATACAAAGTAGTCATAGAATAGAATGAATAGAATAAATTCTGGTAATATAACTTAATGTATTCATAGAAAGTATGCCTTAATGCACATATAATGCACAACTATTAAGATAGACGCAATACAGCTTGTATGAAATTCAAAATACTTTTAAAGGCCCAATTCTGTTTTTAATTGCTCAGTTAAGCAAACAAAAGATTTTTTTCTGTATCTGTTAACACTAAGTATGAAAGTTTTATTAACTCAGTTTTTGCATTAAATACAAAAGAAACACCCCATTTTTATGCATTGCATTACAATCCCGACTAGAGCTGATAATTTCCCAGATTTTCATTGCATCACATATGAATTCAAAGTCATCTTGCAAGAAGTTATACTCTTTTACAGTGCTGAAGAGATCAGGATTGTGAGGAAGGTAAAATATATCATGCTACCTTTACCTGCTACCACTAAATTAATGCACAAGCGTGTGTAAAAATCTTCAAGTTACCTTCAGAAGTCAAAAAGATATGAAAAAATATCAGTAATAAAAATAACCTTTACAATGTTAAGTATAGATGACTTATTTCTTAGTTGCTGAATTTGTTCCTGGAGTTGCCTAACTTGTTCTTGAAGGTCTATACCAGACAAATGAACTGTAAACCCTTGGCTCAGCTGACTCCTGTGGAATTCACTTCAGTCAGGGCTTCAAGGAACAGACTACTGAAGTAAAGAACTACTCCTAATGCCTAAGACTGTTGCAGAGATTACAATGAAATTTGGAGATTTAAAGAGGGGTACTGTTTCATTTCACCTTTATCATTGCAAAGTAAAAAAGCAGGACTATCACCCCTAGCAAAGCTTGATAAATATCTTGAGCAGGAACTTATTATTATCATTCTCATTTTTTTGACCTAGTCCCTCACCTTTTTTAAAGTGTAAAAGACTGGGTTATCTAATCCATGTTGGACACCTTTAATTATTATCTGGATTTTGTTTTAGAAGCTCAGTTTTTTATTTGCAGTCAGCAAGCTTCTTTGGATAAACACAGTATTGTAATTATTTCAGACTACTTTATATCTTGTCCGTGTAATGAAAAAATATTTTTCCTTAGATATTGTACAGTTCTTTAACACCTAAATCATCTTATCTAGTGCCAGTGCACCATTTGAGTTGTTGCTAAAATTTTGCTATAGGTGCTCTACCTATCAGTATCTGATAAACAAAATTGTGAGTGTGGGGAGGGGGGAATAAAACTTTTAAATACAATGAAATCAGTTGAAACTGAAGGATTTTGGACAGGCAAGAGCAAAATGTAGTAGTTCTGCTTAAGAACAGGAACTGGCTCTATTTTAAAGAAATAATTTCCATGTGTTTGATTGTTTGATACTATTTCTTCAATGACTTGTTTAAATTTACAAGGATAATCATAATAGCATATAGATACATAATATATGAGAAATATATTTAAAAAAAAAAGAGTAACATTATAAGTATTTACCCAAGTTTCCTTAACCCCTCCGAGCAGCCCATCCTTGTGCTGTTGTCTGTTCTGTAGTGTTCCCTTTGCTCCTGTAGCCATAGGTGTTTTGTTTCTGAATACAGCCCTCACTGTTTGACAAACCACATACAGTTGCTGCTYCAAAGAGATTACCACTGACACATAAAATAAAAAATATCTGTTGGCAGCCAGATCAGAGGGAAGTGATGACCTACCTTTTTAAATATCATAGTGTTCTGTGTGTATGAGCAACCTATTAGTGTGCATTCAGCCAAGTAAATATTTCAATAAAAATACAGTCTTAAAATTCTTCTTTAACCCCTGTGATATATAATGCAAGTCGATCCCTATAACCTCTTCCAGAACCAAACAGGCCTGTTGGAATCATCTAGATGTAATTCTGGTCTTTTCCTTGTGAGATTTAAATACAGAAATGACCATGCCTTGTGCAACTCACTGTGAAAAGCACTGATTTTAAAAATAATGAAGTTAGCATTGCGTGGGTTTTTCTCTGCAAATCTGGAAGTGTTACTTGGAAAAAGTTATGCTGTTTGTCACTGACATGTTCTTGACTGAAGTTATTTTGGGTGGGCAGGTGGGCACAAAACCCCTTCTGTAGTTACAAAGATGTTATCCTGCGTGTATCCATAAGAAGCACAAGGATATGGCTTTCTGTGCTCAAAAACATTGATTCAGAAATATCTCCTGATGTTAAGCAGCTGTGTGTTGGTGGGGAGTTTTTCTTCTGTGGGGGTGTTTTTTAAAGCATCTAGAAAGGAGGAATGGCATTCTACCATTAACAGTGGTATTAGCATTACATTGCACATAGTTCTGAATTCAGTGAGTGCATTTCTAAAGGAAGTAAAGCTGCAATTTTCCTTAAAAGGAGAACAAGCTGTTGTGATAGCTTTCAGAAAGAAAATATATGCTGAAAAAAAATCTTTCCATATCTCTGCTGAGAAATGGATGGATGCACTTAAGCAGTGCTCCTGTGACATGTGTCAGCTATGGAAAGAAAATTTTTGACTTCTCTAGAAGCTTCCACAGGATTTGCTACTGTTAAATAACCAGTAGAAAAATACAGGCTTATATCTACTTGATTCTTTTGCAGTACAGCAGATTTGAAGGAAGAAATACAGTATAGTAGAACTCCTTTGTGCAGCTGGGTGTTAACACTCTAATACCATGAAATTGCAAGCTCTGTGGAAATGATAAATTTCAAAAAATTGATCCCATAAATATACAATACTCCAAAAAATCTAGAATGAGCAGCAGGTTTTATTGCCGCTATATATTACCTTTGGTAATCCAGGGCTATTCCACAGATGAGACCAAAAACCAGTACTTTAACACAAATCTGAGATGATGCTTAATAATGAAATCTTGGTAGGTTTTGCACATAAAATATTTATTTGTTCCTACAGTATTTTCTAATATTAGCAGTCAAACTGTGGGTGTAAATAGCCAGCTGCACAAAAAGACAAACATCATACTGAATCTTTATTTTGTGCAGCTAAAGAAATTAGTATCTCCATTCACCAGTAATAAAGTTATTCAGTTTGAATTGCAAGAGAAAATGATAAATAAAAGTTTAATAACCCCTTCATCTAATAAGGGGGATTTAAGGAATTGGTTACTGTTATTACATATATCTTGAAGTCCCTTTAAGTTTTCAACATAGCGTGACAAGACGGTGGTGCAGCTAAGTTATGACCTATATGTTGCAGCATGATGTAATGAACATTTATAGATTAAAATTAGTTAGAATTTAAATAATCTCAGCCATATGTAAATGAATTGCCATTTTGGACTATATTGTATCAACAGAATGTTTAAATTTTGAGTAAAATATTGTTTCCTTAATTCCTGCATATTTGTGAGAGTCAGTTTACGTGCTCAATGCATGAAGTATTCTTCTAGTGCAAGCCGTAATATAAAGTAACATTATATTCACTGGACATTAAAGCATAGACAGGAACTGCTTAATCTTCCCTTTAAGACTATGTTTGTGGGTTTTAGTGTTTGGCTTTATGTTTTCAATATGATGAATTTAGTGATGTAAAAGTTACCAAATGCATTAAGGATCTTTGGTGCATTGATAATAAGATATACTGTAGTTTTCAATAAGAAAAGTTAAGGAGTTTGTCTTGTTCTTTGAGGAATTTGATCAAAGGACAATAGAAGAGTTATGTGAAATTTTAGAGAGTAATTGATTTTGTTTTTCTAAGAAAAGAAAATAGAATACTTTTCTTTCTACATTTAGAATCTTGAAAAGTGAGAATATTTTAAACGTGACATAATGGTACTACATAAAAAGTGCCGATAGAAAGGAATTGATTGCAAAGATTTAAAAAAGATTGAAAGAAATAAGTGTCTGTAACAAATCTTGTTGTTCAGAACTTTGAGGTTTTAATTAAGTCTTCCTCTGTGCCATCAAAACGTTTCTCAAAATTATTAAAAATGTATAGCAGATAACTTCCTTTTGCTCTCCCATATCATCATTTTCTAATTATGTATGCAAATTTCACTACCTGTGGTTGAAGTAGTAAAAAAGAAACCACAAAAATTGATTATTTATTCTGATATTGAGGGTTACAAATATTTAAGGTTAACTAAACTTCCATAACTTTCTTGTGGCAATTTGTCTTCTTGACGTTGGTTTGAGAGGAGTAAATTTTTCAGATGGCAGTTGAAAATGTGGAAACAAGTGTTTTGGTACATGTGGTGGGGGATTATTTGTAGTGGTTGTGTTTTGTTTTAGAAAACTGCCTGTATGGTCCTTGTATGATCCTGTATTTGAAGAAAAAAGAATATTTATGGTGTAAAATATATAGATAGTTAAAAAAGCAGGAAGGATACAAAAAAGACACAATGATCACAACTCTGAGAGAAAATAGTGTTAACTAATATTTCTATGAGTTAGTTGAGTTGTTCCCTGTTCCACCACTGGTGGTTTACAGGTTTTTCTGTATGCTATACTGGAACMTGTTGGGAATAAAACACCTTCTGTCTTCCTGATGAGCACTTCATTGATGCCTGGAGAATATTATTGGTTCAAATCCTCCATATAGTCAATGCCAAAGGGCCCTCATTGTGGGGAGATGCAAAATTGCTTCATGATGCAAAGATTGATGCTATTTCAATGGCAGTGGCTGAGATTTCAGTGTTAATTTGCAGTGGACTTCCTGGCACAATCTCCTTTACTTTCATTTTGCAGTGGAAATTATTTTCTTTTCGCCTTCAAAGGATGGCTCAAATATAATGGAATTGCTTTCTCCAGTAATTTGTATAATATACTCACTTTCCTGTCTTGGTTGATGGAAAGGATGTGGATAACTGGTGGTTCCACAGGAGCAGGTTAGTGCTGATCTTTCCCTTTGTTTTACTGGTGCTCTGCCTGGTGTCCCTTCATCCTATTTTGTACAGGGATAGCCAAAGCAGCACAGGGTTCAGCTAATAAAATATAGCACTCTCGGACAAGGAGATAACCAGAAGTACAATTATGGGAAGTTTTACAGCACTTAATTATACCAGCAAAAAATTAGATTAAAAGGAGCTGGTAAGGTGCAGGCCCCTTTAGTAAGTCCATTTCAGGCTGTTCCAGGAATCAAAACCCAACTACCCCATGAATAAATCCCTCCATGGAGGGCCAAAATTTTGCAGTGATTAAGATTCAGCAGTTTAAAGTTTGTCATATAGCTACAGCTACCAAAAAAAATCTGTAAAACTTTAAATTGAAACTTTGGCTAAAGTTTGGTAAACACTGTTGAGAGAAGGGGAGAAAGGAGTTTTGTTGTTCTTTCATGTGGCATGAAAACACCCAAAATGCATTACTAACATGCAGAAATGTTTTAGTTAGTAGGCATTACCTTTGAATTTTATAAATCAATACATTCAGTGTTTTGCGATTTTTAAAATAAATATCTGAGCAACATGTTTCTAGTTCTCTAGGTGGATATTTTGAGTGTCAAAAACTTTTTACTTTTGTTTTTTTAAAATGAATTATTACTTTTAATTAGATTTATTTTTCAACAGTTTTTAGTATTTTTTTCAATTTATCTTCTATAATTTATTTAATTTTGGAGCAGTTTTTAGTATTTTTTCAACAGCTTTAGTATTTTTTTCAATTTTTCTTCTAAAATTTATTTAATTTTTTATTTTGATCATAAAATTAGTTAGCTTGTTTCTTTCAAAATGGCCTTTTAAGCATATTATGGTAACTGGATAAGCTATTGAAGTTATTAAGAAAAAGTAATTTTTTAAACAAAAGCAACAAATTATTTTTCTTCTGTCTCCTAGAGTTAGTGATTAGATCTCATCGCTCTTGTGAAGAAAAAATCTATCTCAGATTGCACAGAATGCTGGAAAGGACCCTGGTGTGATGCAAATTGACCAAAAAGCAGCTGAATGTTGAATTCTGACAATAGTTTAAACACCTCCTTTCTTCTTGGATATTAATATTAAAAACTGCAAGAAGGACTTTACAGGACTTGACTACTAAGAATTTTAGGCAATTTGAGATTACTTAGAGTTACTGAATAGATTGCAATATTTTAAAGGCATAAACTCAAAAATTTTAACGGTTTTCAGAATAATGCAAGATTATTGTGATGTTCGTCATTAGGGGACAGGTAAAGGAGAATTTAAATACCTAAGTAGTATGGGGGTTTTTCCTCATAATTTCTCAGAAACAGTAAAAGTTGACGATTTTATCATTGAGATTAATTTAGCCTATTAATGTATTTACATTGATGATTGTATGAGTAGATAAACTAATACTAAATGCTTAAAAATATCTGAAGCTTGCACAGCTGTGTAATATAGCATGCAGTTCCTAATAACTGGCTGCTGTAAGATCTTCCCTGCCTTATTCAGACATTCAGGGTGGCAGTAAGGGGAAGGGTTCTGTAAAGGTATTATATTTATAGAGTATTATATAAAATGTTGAACATTCATGTTTTCAATGAGTGAAAATGAACTCTGTGTCACCTTAAGAGTTAAAATGCTGTCCTAATAACAGAATAAGTTGTGGAAAAAGTACACATGGTTCACATATTGCAAGTACTAACTCTGAGATATAATGAATATTTGCTTCACTTTGGCTGTCAACATATGGCAAGGTAAAAGTATGCTTCAGATTTAAATTAATATAAAAATTTTCAACTAAAAATATTCTCAGGATTGAAAACTATGTAGTAAGTCAAAAAGACCCAGGCGTGCTATGATAGATTTTCCAACAAGTTGGCTTTGGAAGCTTCTACAATTTTGTTTGTTTGTACATTCAAATCTAGCTGTTTCATTGCAAATATCTCATATTAAAAGAAAGATTCTGAAAGATTTGGTTTAAACAATTAAATTTAGGAAAAAATTCAAAGTTTTTCAAAATAGGAGGAATCTAATTTAAATTTATTTTCTGACACACCATTTGTAAATCTCTGTATGCAACGACTGAGCTGAAAAACATCTGTCAAATGTTAAACATCATTAAGAATTGAATGAAGTATACTCTAAAGTGATCATAAACCCTCTTCTTTCAATTAATTCCGTAAACAGTAATGAATAGGGAGTTTATAAGAGTCTCTGCTAGCTCTTGCTTTCGATTCTTTGTGAATTGATTTTTTATAAAATATTTCAAACAGAGTTGAGGGGCAAAGCAAAGGTGTTTATAAGGAACTTTTCCTGGTTGAAAAACAAATTATCAATCTATTTGATACAGTCCTCAGTGGCAGGGAAAATGTTACTTGTCTAATGGAAAAACAGTGATGCAGAAATTTCTGAAACATAATACTTGGATGTTTAAAGCTGTTTTTTTTTAAACCATATCTAATCAATTCTTTCCAATCAATATTTATGTTGGCTCTCCAGCTATTCATGCTCATAGTTGTCTGAAATTAAATGCTGATGGTTTTAATTGACATTTTCCTGATAAAGAAGCATAAAATTATACCTGGCTATTAAGGAAATTCTCTGTTTCCATATTGAGTTTGCATGGTCAAGGCTGGGTGGATGGAGGGATACATGGGTGGCTTCTGTGAGAAGCTGCCAGGAAACTTTCTCATGTCCAGTAATGTCAATGCCAGCTGGCCCAAGATAGACCTGCCACTGGCCAAGGCCAAGCCAGCCAGAGGAGATGGTAGCAGGGAAAAAACTGCTGCAGAATGGCAACTGGAAAGAGTAGAGAGCATGTGACGAATACAGCCCTGCAGACACAAAGATCAGTGCAGAAGGAGGGGCAGGAGATGGTCCAGGCACTGGAGCTGAGATTCACCTGCAGACTGTGGTGAAGACCATGGTGAGGCAGGATGTGCCCCTGCAGCCCAAGGAGGACCACTGTGGAGCAAATATCCACCTCCAGCTCATGGAGGACCTCATGCTGGAGCAGGTAGATGCCTACAGGTGTCTATGACCCTGCATGAAGCCCATGCTGGAACAGGCTTCTGGTAGGGGCCTACAACCCAATGGAGAGAGGAGCTCACCCTGGAGCTGGTTTGCTGAAAACACTTGTGATCCCATGGGGGAAACCACACTGGAGCAGTCTGTTCCTGAAGGAACCTGTTAGAAGAGACATGTGCTGGAGCAGGGTGTGAAGGACTAAAGCTCCAATGCACATTGGAGGAGTTCATGGACTACTGTCTCACATCAGGGAAGACTGTGAGGAATCYTCCCCCTTCCTCCCTCAGGAGAAGCAGTGTTTTATGAACTGACCATAATCGCCATTCCCTATCCCCCTTCATTGCTAATGAGGGGAGGGAGAGAAAATAGGGCATGAAGCCTGTGAAGAACAGAGGGATGGGGGGAAGGTGATCTAAGATTTAGTTTTATTTCTCATTTTCCTACTCTGATTAAACGAATTTCCCTTGAGTCAAATCTGTTTTGCCTAAGAGGGTAATTTCAGAGAGATCTGTCCTTGTCCTTATTTTATTAGCCTTGAATTTTACTTTGTCTCCTGTTTCCAGTTCAAGATGGTAGGGATAGAAAAGCTTTTGTGGGCACCTGGTGTCCAGGCAGGGTCAACCCCCCCAGAGCTCCCAAGGGCAGTGTGAACATTTTAAATGTCTGTTTTCATTAGAAGAAATTTGTGCTTAAATTACTTGAAATTCATATGGGGATAAAACTTTAATAGTAAATGATCTTTGATAGCTTAGTTACACTTGAAGATTGAAATCCTCTGCTAAGGTCAAATATTTACTCTTTCTAGTTATGTACACCTACATTATTAGTTTAATTATCTGGAAAGAATATAAACAACCATCTAGATGCTGAAAAAAAAWTTTCACTAATGGGCAGTGACTTGAGTCTTCAGAGGGTTTCTCAGCATTTCCCCATGTGATCAAGTAGTTAGGACATGTCTAATGTGACTTGCAGTTTCCTGCACATAGATGCTGTTACCACAATATTTTGTCGTAAATAGTGTCTGGTGTTATTTRTTTCTTACAAGGTGTTTGCTTTCTTCTTGCAAGCTAGGGAAGGAAAGAGACAGACWCTTTCCTTTGAGTGACAATTCCCACAGTGCCAAGTATTATTCTATCCAAGTAAACCTCAAGTTGTCTTAAGGGTTCCATTAAACATCTGTAGTGGATGGATGCCAGACACCCACAAAAGCCATTCTGTCACCGCCCCCCCCCCCCTTACAGCTGAACAGGGAAGAGAAAATATATAAAAGGTTTATGTATTGAGAAAATACAACAAACATTCATGAGTCCAGAAGATATCACTCAGCAAATACTGTCACGAGTAAAACAGATTCAGATTGGAGATATTAATTGAATTTATTACTAGCAAAATCAGGATCATGAAAAGCAAAATAAGACCTTAAAAATACCTCCCCCCCCATCTTTCCCATCTTCTTACCTCTACCTCCTCTCCTCAGTGGTTCAGGGAGGAAGAGAATGGGGATTGTGGTCAGTTCATCACACATTGTTTCTCCCACTGCTCAGGGGGAGGAGTGCTTCCCCTGCTCCAGCACAGGGTCCCTCCCATGGAAAGAGCTCTCCATGAACGGCTCCAGTGTGACATTGCATGGACAACAGTCCTACATAAACTGCAGTAAAACAGGTCACTCTTCCTCAGGGTGCAGTCCTTCACACACAGCCAGATCAGCATGGGTCCCCCATGGGGTCACARGTCCCACCAGGAAACCTGCTCCAGCATGGGCTCCTCTCTCCATGGGTCTGCAGGTCCCTGTCAGGAGCCTGCCCCAGCACAGGCCACCCATGGGGTCACAGCCTCCTCTCAGGCATCCACCTGCTCCAGTGTGGGTCTCCCCAGCAGGCTGTGGGTGGATCTCTGCATCTCTGTATCCTCAATGGTTTGCAGGACAGCTGCCTCAGTCATGGTCTTCACAGCAGTCTGCAGGAGAATCTCAATTCTGGCATCTGGAGCACCTCAGGCCCCTCCTTCTCCACTCACCTTTGGCGTCTGCAGAGTTCTTCCACTCACATATTCTCACTCTGCTCTTCCCTGGTCTTAATCATGTCTGTGCAATATCTTATTTTTCCCTTCTTCTTAAATACGTTATCGCTCAGGCACTATCACCATTTCTAATTGGCCAGTGGCATTGGCTCTGCCAGACATGGGGGAAGCTTCTGGCAGATTCTCACAGAAGCAACCCCTGTAGCTCCCACAGCTACCAAAGCTTGACCATGCAAACCCAATACATCTTTCACAGACCAATTGTATTTGTTGTTTACTAATTATGTCTTTTAGGGTAATATATTTAAGAACAGCACCATCTGTTTGTTTGGTTTTTTTTTAACGGTCTGAGTTTCTTAGCCTTCAATTCTGCCAATCTCCTGTCCCATTCCTCTCTTGTGATACATCAGACATGTGCATGCACAAAACCAGTCAGATAAATGACTATAAAACTCAGTCAAACATAACATTAACAACAATACCAAAAAAAAATCCAAACAAAACAAGAGAGATGTTATTAATTGAAATGAATTGGAAATTTTAATTTATGAACAGTTTATACCTTAAGGTACTGTCTATTTGCATTTTAATTCTTTGTAAGTATGGGTGGAGGTTTTAATTTCTGCATAATTTGCTTTGCTAGTGACATGTAAATACTTGAGATTTATGACTGTGTTTCTGTCTTTCACACGAGCACGTAGGAGCTGGGTCTAAAGCATAGTGAAATAATTTTGCTGACCTCACAGGAATTTAAATGAATGTTTAAAACATTGAGATAGATTTCATCATATTCATACTGAAAATAATTTTCCCATCAGTGATTTTTAATTGACTTTGGTAAGACATAAAGAAAAAGTGCTTGAAATTTCTACTTTGTTTTGTTTGGCTTCACACAGCTTTGCAGGTTATACACAAGGACTGACTGGATTACAAAATTTGGGGTTTTTTTACTTCTGATTTTGTTTTTTGGATTGGTTTAGGTTGTTTGTTGTTTTGAGGGAAAGGGGGGATTTGTAGCTCTCATAAACAATTGCTTTTTCCCAGAGGAACAGTAAGCACCATTTTGTTTCCTAGTTCATCAGCAGAAAAACAGCTAAAGCACAGAGCTGAATTTTTCTTATTCCATACAGACCATAGGTTAGGCAGAATGGCAACTAAAGCTTCATACATGTATTTCAGTGCTTTCATAAAATGAAAGAAGTTGTTCTGTATGAAGAGAGTAGTTGCAATCATTACTTGACTGCAAATGCTTTTTCTCTGCCTGGAGCATTCTAGTGTCCACTAGCAGAGTTCTTTCATCCTCCAGCTTGCTGACTTTCTCTAAAATTCCCAGAGCTAAAAACTATTTCTGTATTAGATTATCTGAGGATTCTTCATTCTCTACATATATCCTGGTTAGTGAAGTAGCTGTAATGCCCTTCAGCTATCTAGTTCACATTGTGACATACAAAAATACCTACCATCCTTCCCTTTCTTCACCCCTTTTGAAAGCTGATCTTTGAATGACTAGTGAGTCAAAACCATTCTGAACTTCTTGTTTGATGTTGCTGTTTCTTCAGCAAATGCAGTTTCTATCAGAACAGCACGTTTTTCTTTCACTTGTGTATTTAAACACCTGCACATTACCCACTGACAGGAGATTGATGTTATGCAAACTGAAGCATGAAAACTGGTGGTCTGGGTGACAGGAAGGGTCATAATGTCTGTTTCCTATCTCTCACCACAGGCAGCTTATTGTTAAGCTACATATGGGGAAAAAATTAGAACAATCAAAGCCCTATTAGAATTTAGTCTGGCTACTGCCATAAAAGACAACAAAAGATTGTTCTATAAATACATCAGAAATAAAAGGAGATGTAAGGAAACTCTCCATTTTGTATCAGCCATCCTGGCTAACCTGGGAGGATCCAGTTGACTGAAAGTCATCAAATGTGATTGCCGTCTACAAGAGAGACTGGAAGGAGGATCTGGTGGACTACAAGTCTGTCGGTCTGGTCTCTGTAGCAGGGAAGGTCATGGAAGAGATCATCTTGAGGGCTATCACAACCCAGGGATCAGGCTCAGACAGCTGTGGTTTATGAAAGGGAGGTCTTGCTTGACCAACCCAATCTCCTTCTATGACAAGGTCACCTGCTCAGTGGATGAGAAAAAAACTGTGACTACCTGGACTTTATTAAAGCCTTTGATACAGTTATGATCTGCTGGAAGGTAGGAAGGCTCTACCGAGGGATCTAGATAGGCTGGACCAAGGGTCTGAGCCAAATTTCATGAGGCTCAATAAGGCCATATTCTGGGCCCTTCCCTTGAGTCACAATGGCCCCATGCAGTGCTACAGGATGGGGGAAGAATGGCTGGAAAGCTGCCTGGTGACAAGGGTTCTGGGACTGCTGGTTGACAGTCAGCTGAGCATCAGTCAGTGTGTACCCAGGAGGCCAAGGAGGCCAATGGCATCTGTCTTGGATCAGCAATAGTGTGGCCAGCAGGAGAAGGGCAYTGGTGGTCCCCTCATGCTTGGCACTGGTGAGGCTGCACCTTTAGCCCTGTGTTCAGCTCTGGGCCCCTCACTACAAGAAGGATATTAACATGCTGGAGAGAGTCCAGAGAAAGGCAGTGGAGCTGGGGAAGGGTCTGGAGCACAAGTCCTGTGAGGAGCAGCTGAGGGAGCTGGGGGTGTTTAGCCCAGAGAAGAGGAGGCTCAGGCTGATCTTGTTGCTCTCCACAACTGCCTGAAAGGAGGGTGTATCCAGGTGGGCAGCAGACTCTTCTCCCAGATATCAAGGGATGGAGTAAGAGGAATGGGCCTCAGGTTGCACCAGAGGAAGTTTGGACTGGATATTTTGAAAAACGTCATTGACTGAAAAGGCTGTCAAGTGTTGTCCAGGGAAGTGCTGCAATCATCATCCCTGGAAATGTTCAAAAAGATGGGGCTATGGCATCTCAGGACATGGTTAGTAGTGGACTTGGCAGTGCTGAGTTGGACTCAATAATCTTAAAAATTTCTTCCAGCCTTGAGTTTTCTATGATTCTGTAGCACCATGGCAATCTTATTATTGTTTCAACATATCCCAGATGCAGGAAGTGCAATCAATGTCAACAGAATAGACAAAAAATTCAGATGGAAAGATGATATATTTTTGAATTTTAAAACAAAGTCTAAACAAAAGTCTTTTAGCAATTTCCTGCAAGTTACTTAGTAGTGGTGGCCTCTCTCTGATATTAGCTTTGCTGAACATAGCAAACTGTGAGGGGGCAGAAGTCGTCAGGGATGTGGGGTTTGATTAATTATAATGGTCGGTCTTGGTCTTGACATCCTTTGCAGTCCAGATCACTTGTTATAATTTTTTACTAGGTACAAGCAGAGAATACAAGCAGTTTCTAAACAGACTTACAAAGCACTTGGTTTTTGGCAAATGTGCACAGCTATTGAGACTGAGCTAGCTACTGCCTAAGCATTAATATATTTGTAATTCCTGTGATATCACAAGTGTCTTTACTGCCTAAGATTTCATTGGTCGTGTGCAGAAGGGTCAGTCTCTAGTCATCCTTGGATGAATTATACAACTTTGCATATTTGTATTTTCCTCTTTAATGTCATTAATTTTCCTTTAATGTCTGAGCTTAGCTTTGACAGAAATTTTGTCTTTCCCACATAGTTTTGCTCTGGTCTATGTGTTTTCTCACAGCTTAGACTGGTTTTGACAACATGAAAAACATTGCATAGCTGTATTCCCTCAGGATTGCATCTTGCACTAGAGAACTGAGTGCTGGAAGGGAGGGTCACATAGGCATTTCACTTGCAGCTCTTGTGGAGGGATGGGGAGGAAGACAGCAGATGAAGATTTTTTGCTATTTCATAATGTTTGCAGAAGTAGAAGCATGAGGTTCAGTAGCGTTAGTATGGAGTTGTAATGAATCTGGTTGCAGTCAAATAAACATATCACCACCTCCTGCTATTTCCATCTCAGAAAAGAATAGGAATGACACTTCCTAGTTTTGCTTAGTGATAAGCTAATGGAGACAGTAAAGGCAAAAAATGCTGAAGCAGGAACAGAAAAGAGAAGATTGGGATGGAGAAAACGAAGAGAGGAAAAGTATTTGTTAAATGCATATATGGATACAACTGTTGGTAAACTTACATGCATTAGTATGAGCAGCTTAACCTTAGGATCAGTAAGCAGAATTCAGAGACTTGAGTATGGAGTAAAGAGAAGGGAGACAAAGAAATTAACATTTTCATTTTCGGTGTATAAGAAAACAAAAACGATTAAACTGATGAAATTTAGATAGCAAAAAGATGAACTCAGTACAGAAGTGTTCTGAAGACAAAGGAAGGAAATGGAATAAGAACCTGGTAAAAGTGAGGCTGTATAAGGATTAGCAACATATTATATAGAAGAAATAATTTTGTTTCTCCATATTTCTCCAATAGAAAAATTCTGATACTCATTGATGTAAGTATATGGGTCAATTGATGAAAGAAATGTGCTGATTTCTTTGGCCTAAAAAAAAAGCCTGGATCAAGCTTTAAAGACTTAAATAAGGGGATTTTCTCTGTTTTCCACCTATTTAAGTAAGTACCCTTTGTCAGTCATTGCTGCCCAATTGTCTCTCTTATTGTTGCAATATCTCTCTATCATACAAATCATGGGACTGTGATATTGTCTGGTTAGCATCATATGTGGCTAAAGGGGCACAGCAATTCTTACAGCTACATAAACAGAGGAGGACAAAATATTTTCAAATAGGTATTAAAATCTGTTTCCCCTTGTTATCAGGAAGCTAAGTATGGTGTGAAGATGTCTCAGAAGAAATATTAGCACATGTCATGGCTGATTGTCCTTTTAGTCATGATACTGTTGTAGGCCACTTGAATGTGTGGTATGTATTTATGGCTACAAGCAGGATGTCACAGAAGTGCTGTCTGAATGTTATCATGGCAGAACAGATTTGTAACTTCTTCATCCAGAAAATCACACTAAAATGAGCACAAAACATAGCAAGCTTTCACAAAGAAGCCTTTTCATGGCCAAACGTTAGGAGTGTACCTTCAAGTAAGTTTCTACATGTTATCATTTGTATCATGGAAATTTCTGTCTTTGTTGATTGAATTCACACGATATTTCTTCAAAGTTCCCCAGTATTAAGACAAGCTGCCCAAAAATTATAGAGGTAAGAAATGGAAAATGTCCAACAGCAGTAAACAGACTGCAGGATTTGGCATTGAGCAATAAATGCTCTCTGTGGAAGAGGAATTCTGAACGTAACCATTTGAATAAAAGTCCTTTAGAATGATTAATGTTGTTGGAGGGTTTATCTAAAAGGCAGCAGCGCCAGTAATCTATTTGTCATTCATTTTCCTACAATTTATAAAATTATTACCTTCTTGGACTATTACCTACTTCTCCATGTAATCATAAAAAATTATGATATAAACCTTTCAATTGCTTGTGTAGGAAAAAATACTGAGTAACAATAAAATATAATAAAATATGGGTTGTGAAGAGAGTAGAAGCTGTATCCTTATTTTTAAAAATCTTTTTATTTTCAATTAAGGTTTTGTTGTATTGAGTAAATTGTTTGCTTCAGTTTAACAATATGAAGTCTGTCATGTAGATCTATTCTTGTCTGCCTAATGAATGAAGAACAACAATTATATTATCTAAATGTATAGTGTATCATAACAAGGTCTTTCAAGTCCTATGAATTCCATAGAGGTGAATTTTGTAGCTTCAATGAAAAAAAATCTACTTGGTTTTGGGTTTTTATTTTTGTTGTTGGGGTGGTTTTTTTGTGTATGATTTCTGGTTTGATTTTTTTGCTTTTGGTTTTGGGTTTTTTTTGGGGAGGCAGGAAGGGATGTTTTGGTTTCTTTGGTTGGTTTGTTTTTTGTGGAAGTACTGTATCTACATGTTTGCTGACAACCTGTACAAAGCTAGTATTTTATAAGAAGAAAAATGCAGAATATAGCGGTATCTTTCTCATGTTAACTTGTCCTTGAAGTGTTTTGGACTGGGGGGAAAGACAAATGAAAGTAATAAAATATGGTTGGTGTTAATGGACCTTTACTGAATACAGATGGATAATATAATAGAAGCACTCAACATGTTTTTGAGATAACTTGCCCAAAGATACTCTTGGAAAAAACTCATCAGAAATTTTTGTATCCCATGAAATCATTTTAGTTTCAAAATCAGAGAAAATAGATTAGCATTCAAGTGTTAAGTTAATTCTCTCTGGTTCTCAGCTTAGTTTTTATTTCCCAGTTCTACATAGCCAAATTTTCTGCAGCCTTTAAATAGTGAATTAATTAAAACAATATCTCGTATTACTGCATGAATTTCCAGAGTGGTGGTGTACAAATATATTTTTTTATCAATACAATTGCTGATACTACTATCTGTTGGAAAATATATTGGTATTCTTGTGCTGTTTTCTGTACCATTGAATTGTGATACTTCCTTTAAAACCAAGAAAAATATTGAAATAAATTTCCTAATAGAGATGATAGAATATTATTTTAGCAACAAAACTTATTGATACAACGCTTTAGAAACATTTTGGGAGTGGAGAATAGTCCTGCATATAACTCTGCTCCCAGCCTCTTGTGTAGATGTTTCATACAATCTCTAATGTGTGATTCTAAATTACTTCTTCAGATGTAGCTACAAAAACACAACTATGTTTGCAGTGAAATACTTTTAACATAATTTCTTGAAAAATTAAGGTACAAAACAAACTTTAAATTTCACAGAGTAAGATTAAGAAAGAAAATATCAGTATAGGGGTCAAATGGAGATTATGACCTTTAGACACCCAGTGCATATTTTTATTCTCTTACGTATAGGTATTTAAGAAAGGGACACTGTGAAAAAATAAGTGGGAGCTTGGCTTTTGTATTTCTGGCAGATCTTTCATAGAGAAGGCATACCTTGGCCAAGGAGTGCTTAAAAATTTCTATCTAGCAAAGACCTCTCAATGGTCAAAAAGAAAATGAGGCAAAAAAAAGGTCAGAATGGGGGCTATGCTGAAGTCAGATACCTGGTGTCTGAAACAACTAGGATTTATCATTTCTGACTAAAGTACACACACAAGGATTCAGAAATTTTGTGTACCTTTGGTGATTTAGCAGTCTCAAACTGGACTTCATTGATGATTATAATAAATCTCAGTGCTCAGGAATAACTTTGCAACATCAGGTAATAGCAATGGTTTTCCCCCCTCAGGATGCTTCTTGCAGCCTGCTAAGAGAAAGAAAATCATTGGGGGTGGTGTAAAGGACACAAGGTTCCCACAAACTGTGTGAGCTGCTGTGTTGCTGCTATGAAAGGATCCAAAATTAGAAATATTCGAAACTAGAAAGACCTATAAAGCAAAGCATGTGACAACTTCAAATTTTCTGTACAGATCATTTGGCAGACTTCACTGATATTCCAATAGCTTTCAACCTCAGCAATCATCTCTTCAGCCATGACTTGTAAAATAAATGACTGTTTGTCATGAGGGACCTGTGTGAATAGACTGACATCTCTGGAAAGTATTGGTTTATCTTTTCCAGTAAGTAAGTGAATAAAACCAAAAAATTCAAAGCCATAGGCTCTCTTAGGATCCAGTTCAGTGTAGAACTCTTTCTTCACACTTTTTTTTATGAGCTCTACCTTTTTTACTATACATAATGGACTACTTCCATTTGGAAAAATTAGCTAAATACACGAGTGATAGCTGAAACTGCCATTTGGGATGTGTGAAATGTTCATTAGTACCTTCAAAATAATGTTAATTAAATTAATATTTCCATTAGCAATTAAATATTAAGTGTTTCATTAAAAAAAATTTAAAGTTTTTGCCATGAGAGATTTTAATTGTTCTAGAGCAAGAATTTCTTTTTAATTTTTCAATTTTGATTTCTGAAGAAAGTTGAAGATAATGGGATTTGTTGGTATTACTCATTTCTTTGTCTGACTAACTGATGATAGCTCTAATTTGTAGGGATTGTGTTGTTAAGAACTGAAAAAACAACTGCAAAAATGTTAAGCTTTTAATTTCAAAGATAAAATTGAATTTTGGATTTCATGCTGTTAATAGAAATGCTTTTAATTTTTCTTAAGCTTTCTATTTTGTCATCAGTACTTTCTTGGAAAGAAAATTGCCTAGAAGGTTGAAAGATAATAATGTAGTGCATTGAAAGCTCTTTATAAATTAATTCTGTGTGCTTTCTGTAGTAGTGAAAACAAGTAACTGAATTTATGTGTCTCAGAGATCATGAATACAGAAGTACTCAGTACCTGTGGGAGCTTTGGCTTTCTCCCTGTCCTGCCTTGTGCACTGTATCCTCCACCATCAGCACACAGAGGGGCCACTGCAGCTACAAGCTCTCCTCCCTATTCCCCAAAAATTCCTCCCCTATTCTCCCACTGCAGCCTTTATGAATGAAGAAAAAATGTCATTTCCTATACATATGCACCTCCATATCTACTATATCTTGATGGCTCTGTTCATCCCAGCTCTAGGCCACTGGAATTTATAATCTGTTCTAATAATGTCAAAAAAAAAAAAAAAGCTACTGTGGTCAAGGGTCCAGTTCAGTTTTTAATATGGGCATCTATCAGCTATTACAGAAAAGTAAATAACTTATTATAAGAGATCAGTCTGACTGCCAAACTGCAGTTTTCCTCCAGAAAGAAATCTAGGAGGAAAGTGGGGAGAGGATGGAAAAATGAATTTGCCGTAAATCAGCAGATTTACAGCAAATTTACTGAAAAACTATTAGGTAACTAATTTCCTCTTTGAAAGTAGTTGTGAGACAAAGTAGTAGGCAGCTTAAAGTTGAATCACAGCTTCACACACTTACCATTTAAACGAAGTCCTTTTATTTCACCTTCTCACAGCTATTTAAATCACAAATGGTGAAAGGAAACATACCTGGAACAGGGCAACTTAGTAAGGAACTCCCCATACAGGTGCTGCAGCACTCTAGAATGGAAGGTAAAGAAGAGTATTTTCCTACCTGTGGAAGGGTTGGTTGAATTTTAGTGAACCATTTGTGAGTTGGTTCCCTTTCATGTAACACAGGGAAGGCAAGAATAAAGGAGATACCAGAAACTGCTTTCAGTCTATCATTCAAGTGGTTCCTGTATATTAAAACATTCAGAATTTCACTTTCTTAAACTATAAAACAATGTAGCATTTTAACTCCCACGATTTTCCTAATTTTGTTTCATATTAACTTTACTTAATCAGCTTGTTTTTTATGTTTCTTTTCAGTTATTTCTATTATTGTAATTTTGAATTTAATTTATTCTGGTGCAACCTCTTGTGGAGCACTCTTCCTTAAATTGAAGTAATGTTTTTTTTTTGTTAATGGTTACAGTCAGATCAGTATGTCTGTAAGGAATTTGCCAAAGATTAGTTTATCTATATATTGAATATTAGCTTGCTTGAGTTAACAACCATCACTCTTTTTCCCATGCAAGGAGTGCAGTCAATAATTAGTTCTCATAGCCAAGTTTTGTTTACATGAGAAAGATCTTTCTTTGTTCCCTAATTGCCTTGAATGTTTTGTTTTATACAAATCTGTTTTCTGAAGTTGGCATTGTAACGAAACAAGTATTTATTCAAGTGGGGATAGGAGTGATATAATTCACTGTGAAGATTATTCTAAACAATGAATAACAACTTCAGTGTGCTTTGAATTACCAACAAAGAATTTAATTGTATTACTGAAAATGTAAGTTGACAGCTTACCTTGACCACTTATGCTGTTTATGTTCCAAATATCTTAACCAGAGAAAATTTAAGCATTTTCTTGTAATAATTTATGCAAAAGGACATATATTCCAAGCAAATAGATTTTCTAGTAGAGATCTGCTTAGTTAATAATATAAATAAAAATTTTGGAATGACCATCAATTTTTCTTCACTGCAGAATCAGATCCAGTTACTCTTATTTCTAGACAAGATGCTTTTATAGGTCAGTATTGAGGTGCAGTGGTGCAGCACAAGGCAGATTTAACAGAATAATAAAAGGTTTTTGTCTCTGGAATTTCATTAGAAAGAAAAGGAATATTAGGAATTCTTAAAGTCTCAGCATCAAATATAGAGGTAAATGGAGAAATAAGGAATTCAAACAAAATGCTTTCTAGCAAATATTTAGAATGTAAGGAACTAATTTTCCTAGGCTTTGACTGTTTATGTCTCAAAACTGCAGCCACTGGCTCATCTACAGGTTTCAATATCTCGTATGATTATCACATTTCAGCTGAAAGTCTAAACTTCTCTGGTGTGGTTTCTTAATTTTTTATTATTTGCCTTTTTAGGGGAAAAATAGTAAATTTTTTTATTTATATACTCTGTTTGATTTTTCTGGTGCTTTTAAGTCATTAAAGTCATTTTTAGATAATGTTAAAGCTAAGTTATGGTCATAATGATAGCACGATGATAAAACCCCCCAGCTATTGATTCTGGTGATATTTGTACTTATCTTTTGTTCACTGCACTGTTTGAAAATGATTCATTATTGCCTCAGGCTACAGTTAGTAAAGTAAAAGGTCTCAGTTAAATGAAAACTGATGGGCAAAGGTCGGAAGAGTTTTGGCTGAGAGGAAGTTTCAGTTTTACCCTAGTAAAATTTGTCTTCTATAGACCAAAATATTTCTTCAGCTGTGAGTGAAAGGAGAGAGAGACATAGATAATAATAAGTGAAATACTGTAAATACTTGGTGGAAACCAGATCTAGGACTTGGTTGAATCCAAGCTGAAATCTGGATGTTCTTTCTTCTCATTTCACTCCGATAATAAAACAAAAATGCTGCATTCCCAGAGCAAAGATTAAATCCCTGTAACTAGAGAATAACCAACAGCAGAAAATATAACTCTTTGTACACCTGTTATTTTCACTGGAAACTGCTATTTGCAGAGCACAAGTGAAAGGGAATATAAAAAAAAGTGAAATAACTGATAGCATCACGACTAATACCTTCAAATACTAAAATGGATTATATTCAGGAAACAGGAGAGTTTTCTGAGGCTTCTTATTTCAAAAAGGTTGTTGCTCCCTGGCAGATAGTGGAACTGCTCCTTCAGGATATCTTCTTATGGTTGAAATTTCTTAGTACTTCTGGGGTCTGGGGCTTTGCTTGCTGATGTGGTTCAGGAAAAAAAATACATTGCAGCTATCTGTTAACTATTGAAGCTGAGTGAATTTAAGGCACAAAATACTGGAAATACTATTTGACTTCAAATAATAAGGGTAAAATTTAAAAAAGGCTTAAGGGCCTTGTAGTTGCAGAGTTGAAAACACAGGCAATTACTTAGTATAATTGAAAAGTGGCAAGTTCTGATTAGGTTACTCCAGAAGTTTTCCATTTCTGAAGGCCCCATGAGCAAATAGTTTCAGATTACTTAAGGCTTTGATTCCACTTTATCAAGAGAAGAGAGATTTACAGAGGATCCGGGTGATTTACCTAGAGAATCTAGAGGCAATTAATAAAAGATAAGACACCTAGCTGAAGCTTTTTTTTTTTTGCATTTCCTAAATGTGCTATGATTAAAATTAATAACTGAAATCTAGTGATATGTTTTGCCTAAGCTTGTGCATGTGAAATTCAGGTACCTAGATTAGGCTTGTCATGTAAATCTCCATAAGCAGTTGTGCGAGTGAGGTCCAAGCCAGAAGCAATCCATCCCATCTAAGTAAGTTCAGTGACAGTAATTTTCTTCTGAAAGTGAGGTTTAGGCTTCTCTAGTCTGGTGCAGTTATCTTTTAATCAGCTGAATCCCTTCCAAGTGACTATTTTGCAGCACTAAGCTGCTGACTATTTAAGAGGATTATAATGTATTTGTGGATAGTTGTCATTTAAGTGTTCTTATAGTTGATTTTTCTGAAGTGATTTAGAATAAATTACTTCTGATCAGTTGTAAAATATGTTGACAGATTTACAAAGACTTGCATGTTGAAAATTTACATGTAATGAAGAACATTAGTACAATTGATTAAAATTTGACACTTTGAAAAATTGATAATGGAGTACTTTTTTTTTGAAAATAGGAAAGACATGAGAGGGGTGCAAGTAGATAAAAAAAACAAAAACAACTCTCCATTTTTTCTCTCATTACTATGATAAAGAACAACTAAATACACCAGTGATCAGCAAATTTAGGTTGTGAATTCCTTATGCATATTAATTAGAAAGAGTTTTTAGCTCTCAATGCTGTGTGTTGCAACAAAATGTGTTAGCTAAAATGCCTGGTTGTATCTCTCATTCTTAGCTGCAATGTAAGCTGACCAAATCAGTCTTCAGTTACGCTATGCAGTCAGTAAAATTTTGGTTTTGGAATTTATCTGTTTTCTGGTACCCAGGTTTGAGACTGAATGCAGTTGCAATCAACAAAATTAAATCAGTGTTATGTGCAAATTTGAGTGTGTTAATATTTTTTTTTCATTTATAAGCTAATTTGCAGAAGTGCCACAGCTATGATCCCAGAATAATAGTTTTAAAATACAAAAGTACTTTAAAAACTTGCTTTATTGAAAACATACAACACTACCTTTTTAATTTTTTCTGTAATTTAGTAGGGGGGAAATATCTTATACACAGCTCCTTTTCCCTCTAGTTCTTCTTTTAAAAAGGATGTATTCATGTGCTGTTTTCACTCAGTTTCACTCTAGATACATTTAATCAGTTGAGTCAAAGTACGCTAAGAAAAGGGGGAGAAGAGTGCAATGGCATTTTTATCATATTCTTTAATATGATTCTTGAAACAGATGCCTGTTCATTTAGTCTGTTCATTTAAGTTCCAGCCCGAGTTCCAGCCCAGCATTTTGGACTAAAACAAGGGATAGAAATATTCTTTTCTTTTTACGGGTGTGGGGGCAGGGTGCACAGAAGAAAACCCAATAAACCAAAGAAACCAGTGAAATTTGAATTCCCTATGGTGACAGCCACCAAGAGCCTTCCCTTCTCCTGTCTCATGAATGGAAGAAACAATAGCTTGAACTTACGTTCTTCTTTGCTGCGGCATTTTCAAGTTCCCACATGCTGAGACCCTTAAAAAGAAAAGAAAGCAATCCAGACACATAGTTTAAATGTTCAAACTGTAGAAATTGTTTCCTGTTTTCAAACTTTGTTTTCCTGAACTTGCATTCTTCCTCCTTGTATTTGGGGCAGAAATCACAGCTTATATCTCAAGAGGCATTATGGTCATTCCCAAGGCTTCAGTTTTGCTATACATTATCATTTTATGGATGTCACAGAAACTTTACCAGTAATAAAGAATGAACACATGGAAATAGTAGGTAAAGGTGATTTAGGTTCTTTTTTTTTTCCTAGTTTACTTTTAGATTGAAATGGATGACTTGTATTTCTTTTTGTGACAAGCTAGGTGATATATTCTAATAGCACTTTCTGAGAGCTGTGCTAGGCATGAATAGAATTAAATAAATCCAGGAACTGTAACGAAGCCTGATGGGAACAATATATTATTACATTACTGGTATGCTGTTTCTAGGCTTAGCCTTTGGCTTATATTTGTCTGCTTTAAGTGACACTTTATTAGTTGCTTTTTCATGTTATAGGAGTCAGTTTGGTTATTATGAAATAACACCAATGTCCATAGGTATCTTATTAATTCTGTTATTTATTGTCAGTTTTGACCAAAAAAACCCAATGAAAAATAGGTGGCTAAAGAATGCAAACTGTGAAGTAATCTTTTTTCCTTCAACAGAAGTTATTCATATACTGTAATATTTCTATGCATTTCATATCTTTTGGGAAGAAGAAAAAAAATAAAGTATTTTTTAAGCCAGAATTCAGAAGGCACTAAAATTAGGAAACACTCAAGTTGCTTATAGAATGAAAATGGGAAAATATTTTGAAAAGGTATCACATGAAAAATAAGCATCAACACCAGGTCAGAATAATTAAAAGTTAATTTTAAGAATCTAATGCAAAATATAAAATAATGTTTGCATCTATGTAGCATAGGTTTTGGCCAATCTGTATATAAATAGACCATTTTTTGGTGAAAATACTTAAAATTGAGAATGGAAATCTGATGATACAGACATAATTTTTGAGGCTATGTTGACGTTAACATGGCTTTGAAAACTTAGAGGTAGGAGACAATCAGACTGCTAGAGGTTTAGCTGACACATAGGAGTTGTTTGCTTGTGTGTGTAAGGTGGGTTTTTTTTCTTGTGTGAAAAGCCGAAGAAATRTTAATGCCTAATTATCAAAAACACAGTGTAGTTTAACAGGAAATACACTTCATTAAAAAAGAGTAAAACTTTGTAGTTTTAAGATATTCTACTGATTAAAAAGTACATTAATATAATATCTGCTTTTTATGCATTTGTTTGGGTAACATCATAATCGATGTAGCAGAACTCAGAACTTGGATTCTACATCACTGACTACAGGAAATTGTTTCCTTCCCAGAACTGTCTTATGTTTTCACTCAGGTTCCAGGTGTAAAAAGGAAGGACATCACTTAAATGAGGGAAAACTCAAACCAAGAACCTCTATTGAGGTTGTGGGTTTTATTCAGTTTGGGGTTTTTTTTAAGTGCAACAGAAGATTTTACCCTCTCAGTTGCCCCATGCATTGTACTCTCTGACCACTTTCTGCATTACAACCATGCTTTAATCCCTCCTCACCATTGTCCACAAATTTCTTCCCCTGCAATCATCCCAAGTCTTTCCTTGTTGCACGTCTGTGGTTGCATTTGCCTTTACTGTAAATTGGTGCTGTGATATCTCTTGCCTTGTGTTAGACATGTGACACATGCAGAGGTTGCTCTTTGGAATTCTGCAATTTCAGAAGTCATATATAAAATATAGGAAGAAGGAAATCAAAAAGTAGCATTCTTCTTTTACTGAAGAGTAGGTGGCTCCATGTGGATGTTGAAGTACTGGCACTGGTCAGGTATTGCATTCTTAACTTCAGAGAATAATGCTGAAATAATTCTCTCTTGGTTCTCTATGTCATAAGGACTGTGGGTCTCGCATGTTTTCTTGGTATCACTTTTGTATTGTCTTTGTACTTGACCATTTCAAATTTATTGGATATATTCTTGTTCTCATTTATAGCCTGTAAATCAACTTTTACACAGCAGTGAAGACTGCATTTCTTTAGTCACCAGTAACTAACCTCCTAGGGTTGTGCTTTTACTCAGAGAGGTCTGTTAGCATTCTGACCTTCTATTATTAGGGATTTCTGCTGAACTAGAATTATTTTTGTCATTCTGAAGACCCAGTAAATACAATCCCGTGTTTGCTTTCGGTAGGATTAACACCATGTCCTTTTTATCCTTTCATTACCCTCTCGCTTCCCCTTCCCTCCCCTCTCCTTTTTTGCACCCATTATCAAATGTTTTTGAAGTAATTCTGGCAATAAGAATTCATATTAAGGATCTCTCCAGAAAGGGTTTAGAATGAGTATGTCAGCAGAGTGTCACAGGAAGGATATCCCTCACAACAAGCTACTTACCTGAGAGCATTGCTGTCGTTGAACACAGCCTGTGACATATGGATTCACTGCTTCGCTTAAGTGCTAGGGGAATAAGACATCTTTAGACAAAATAGGAATATGGTCTGTTCATGACTTAGAGGTTTTACTTGATTCTTTAGGTTTAATGTATTCTTTGGTCATTTCCACAGATACAGGCAATACAGGAACTTGATTATTAAAAGAAATTATCTCCTTTATTATTTTGTTATAATTTATTGAAAAGTTTTCAGTAGCATTTAATGAGAGAAGGCAAACAATGGCTCTCAGAAAACTTGAAATTTAGTTATACTAGGCTCCTTTTACAGTCATTTAGTTTTGATGTATGATAAATTCCATGACAAGCAGCAAAATGCATTTGCAGAATTGAATCTCCATATAAGCATAACCATAACAATGACTGCAGAAGCATAGCCACAAAGTGTTAGCAGTATCCAGGGTTATTTTTCCCCTCTCCACTGAATATGTGTGTTAAAGGTAGTTGCATTATTATAGAGGAAAGTAATTGCTTACACTTTGCTCTCTATGATGTTCTGTACGAACACTAATCAGTCTCAGGGAAGCTCACTGTGCTCTGCCTGATCTGAAGAAGAGAGAATGAAATACTCATTAGATGTGCATTATCTACATTGTTCAATACAATAACTGTTGGGAAGCAGGCAAAGAGGAAGCAATAGTGTTTTCCTACAGTTCTTTATACAGTTACAATAGCTTAAAACGGAAATACAAAAGTTATAGTTTCTAAGAAAGCCTTGGATTTTATCTTCCCTGCAGTGCTGTACTGCTTGAATTCCTGACTCTGATGGCACTGCAATTATGTGGTTTTAAAAGCAGTTCATTGTCATGACAAACAATGTAATGCAGCATTGATAAGCTATGCTGCCATTTTGTTATTCTTTAAAATTAGTCATATAATTCTTTAATTTATTAGGTTAGCTGCTACATGAATTAGCTATGTGGTTGAGCAAATCAAAGTGACTAATACCAGGAACAGATTTTCAGAGCCTCCTGTTTTCTTGTGGTCATCAACATAAATACATGTGTAATTTGACACGTTGGTAGTCCATAGGTGGACGTCACTGTCATGTCTAACAATCCACAGTTTGCTTTTTTCTTCCTGTATAAACCAGAGTTTGGGAAAACTGGCTGTGTTACTTCCCTTTGGCTCTGATGTGTCTGCTCTCAAGGCAGACCTCTGGGAGGTGACAGCTGGTTGGAGGTGTCTCTTGCTTCATCASGACTGCTCTGGATAAATTACTGGGGCTGTGGTTTGGGGATTTTTTCCCTTCTCTGGGAACCTTAGTCCAAGATCTTCCAACTATTTTCAGAAAATGATCACTGATGTGCAGGGGATGTGACATTATCAGTTAACACCACACGGCCAGGTCACTATGCAGGACATTGTGCTGTCAGCTACATTAAACTAGGGTCAAGTTTCCTTCAAATTTTACTCAGGACCAGTAGAAATTATATTTTTTTTCTGCCCTTATGGTGATGGTGCAATAGACAGTTAATATGATGTATTTGAGCTTTATAAGTCCTGTTGACTCCAAGTAGTGGAATGTAACGTGAACACTGGGAACTTAGCATCCTGAATATTAAGAGTTTTCATGTATAGGAAGAATAAAGAAATAACATGTCCATGGGAAAGTGTGACATCTTCACAAGTAGGAAAAGAAAATMAAAATAAAACCCTTTACATAAAAGATGTTCTTGGGGAGGATGAGACTATTGACAAATGACTGCCTTTATTTATGACACTAAAAAGAAGAGTTAGTAGGATCTTCTTTGGCATGAATAATAGCTCTGACATTGGCAAAGAAACATAATCATGTCATAGTGGACGTGTTGATTTAGATTGCTTCTTTATAAAAATCTATAGGATTTATACTGTGAAAAGTGCAGCAGGTTTGATAAATGGTTCTCTTTTGTACCTTTCATCTTTAATAATTTAAAATGTGAAATTCTCAGTAAATGAAGTTAGTGATTACTAGAATATGTTCTAGTTGAGTGAATTTAATTAACAGTTGTTATTGCAGTAATGTCAGAAGTCTGTGAAACATCATGATAAGGAATTTGCATCAGTTGTCTGTTTCAATCACTCAGCAATAATATAAAAGTGTTTATGTTTCCAAAATCTCAGAAATGCTTAATCCTGGTTTTCAAGATGTTTTATCTGCAAAGGGGTTTGCTGCTGCTCTGAGCACCTGTACTGAAATGCCTTCAGTTGCCAACTTCTGTGGGCAAGGCTGAAATTGTCTATGAATTTCACCCTTCCCATCATTTTCACAGAAAGCCTCTATATGTCTGTTATTTTAACCATTGCATTGGCAAGTTTCTTACTGAAAGAATCAATGTGATAATTTATTTATGCACCATGCAGTTTCCTGAAACATTCCTGGGTGAAGAAGTACCTATTTAATGGTAATTTGGAGGGTTGGTTTAGAATACTTGTCTGTTTGGGCTATATTAGGAAAGTCAGTTTTTTGCCTGATAAAGGTTTGGTTTCCTCTAGAAAAAATTGACAAAAGTCCAGAATTACATATTTTGTATATTCTGTTACCTTATGTGTGTGCGGACAGCTCCACCCCCCATCTCTAGGTAAGAGGGGAAAATATTTAAAAAGATAAGGTGAGGTACTCCATGAGACTAAATTTTCTTGGTCATCTTTGCCTGCTATATATCTCCATAAATCAAGCAGAACAGTAGAAAAGTATGTAACCATTCTGCTTATAGAAACTGAGACAAACAAATCTTGACCTTTTATTTTCATAGATTTCAGCAATTCCAATATCTAATTGAAACACAGTAACGTGAAATGAATGCTCCAATTACAGTGAAGCAGATGATACAGGCCTAGGGGCTGTGGCGTCTGAATCAGCTGTTTTAGGTTTTCAGCAAGTGAGATTTCTGTAAAATAGAGTTCAGTTCTCTTAGTAAAGACATAATGCAAAACTTGGCCAAAATCTTCAGACAGGAGAAAAGAAAATGCACTATTCCTATCAGTGAAAAAATAAAAGTAGTGACATAGAGATATCTTTTACCTGTGTCAAATAGTATTTGCTCTGGGATATGCCATAACAGAAAGCTGGATACTGCCAGCTTTCAAACTGTGGAGATGACCTCCTTTCTGAGTGCCAGGACTCTGCTCAAATGTTCCAAGCAGTCTTGGCTTGTCAGCACCCTGGAGACATAACACAGCCTCAGGCTTTCCCAGAAATCTCTCTCAAATCAGCCTTCAAGACTGAGTATGCAGCACTGAGCTGCCAGGTTAACTAACTTGCTGTGACTTCTCCCAAGTTCCAGTAGCACTATGTGAATGGTCTTCTCAAAGTTCAGATGATTGCAGAAGAAGTAAAAAAATAAACAAAACAAAAAACCCTCAGCAAAAACAAAAGCCAAAAAACTTTAAGAAAACCCAAAACCAAACAAAAACAAAGCCTCAAATAAAATAAGCCAACGTTTTCTGGATAGTTGATGAAATGTTACAACCACATACCTGTTATTTTGAAATCATTCTCAGCACAAGGAAGAAAGGGAGCTGGAAGGAGTTCCAGAAAGCTGTAGTAAAAGACTATGTTTATTTGCATAGATGCATCTTCATATACCTTATTCCATATGCTTATGTGGATGTATTTTGTTGTTGTGCTTATATATCTTCCTTCTGAAATAGGTCCTTACCTGTTAATGTGGTTAAAGAGCGGCCTGGGATGGGCGATTCTGCCTCAGGGTGCAGCAGGCAGACCCTGAGCTCTCCCAGGAAGGCAGTGCAGCCACAGGAGCTGGGAAGTGTGGGTTGGGGGTACTGTGGGAACTTGCAGTGTGTCAGGGTGGGACTGTCCTTTGTGGGGTACCCAGCAGGGGAGGGAGAGTGAAGGAGCCTTTCCTCCCATTTGTTTTGTGAAAGCCTTTTTGCTGGTGAGGGTGGTGTTGCTTTACTGCCATTGTCTCATTTCGCTGTGATGGAACATTGCTGTGTTTGTGCTCCAGTGTTACCTGTGTTCAGTACACACAGTATATGCTAAAAGGAAGGAAGGCTACAGTTAGATATATGAGTGCATATAGATGGCTAGATGACTCATGAGTGAATTTTTCTTCTTTACATTCAGAAGAGCTTTTTGAGTAGCTGCATAAACCTGTTGTGATTACAGCTCAGTTCATGACAACTTTCGTTACAGCTCATGTAACTTTCCATAATACAACTTAAAATTTCAAAATTATGAAGATTGCACCTTTAAAAGCTTAAGGCCACTGATCTCATCTTTTGAGGAAGAGAACTGGTTGCTGAAAACTCAGGTTGGAGGGCAACAAATCATGCAGGAGACAGGAAGTTCTTGGTGCTAGGAATAAAACTGAGATCTCATTTAGAATAAGTAGCAATAGGGGTGTGCTTTCACCTGCAGGAAGATTAGATCCTTTAAATCAACTTCCATTCTTAAGGGGTTTTTTTGTGCTCGCTAAGAAGCAGAATTCATTCTAGACCATATGAAAACCCTTCCCGTTGTTTTGATGTAAAGCCTTTTGGAGCTTATAAATCACAAATAACTTTGCTGTTTCACTTCATAGCTCCCACTTTCACAGTTCCATGTATTCACTATGTCATTCAAGGTGGATAGAGTTTCATCAATCTTCAAAATGTACAATGGGATAAATTCCCAATGTTTAATTTTTCACTGTTCTCGAAACTTCAGTAAAAAAGAAGAAAAGCAAGCCCAAAAGCCAGATGATTATTGGAGAATATAAAGATTTTTACACATATCCAGAAATAGCAAATTTTAACTAATAACAGAGTGTGAATCACTCTTGTAGTTCACCTCAGCTCAGGGTTTTAAGAAAAATCTTGGTTATATTAAAAAAAAAAAAGACAAAGAGCAAACTAGTGCCAAATAACAAAGCATTTGCTGTGAAGCTTCTTGTACCTCCTTTTGGAAAGAAGATGTTTGAATTTTATTTTCTTTTGTTTACTTTACAAATTTTTTTTAATAATTTAAATACCCTTCACATTTTAGAGATAGAGGTTCTGATCAATGATGGAATTAAATTTTGAGTTAAATACTGAATTTAAAGCTGTTAAAAATTGACTGAACCAGACACTGATCTATGTTACAGAAAACCCTTTGAAATTTCCAGAGAAATAGGTATTTCATTGTCTTTGCAACTGGAAATAAATTATGTCTTTCAGGGCCTGTTTCTTAGTGAAGTAGTTCACTTTTGATAATAAAAGAACTATGTCTAATTATATTTAGATATGTTATAAAAATGGTCTGTGGCTGTCAGCAGCTACCACACTATTCAATCCTCTGTGTAACTTAGAGCTCATTTTATTCTTCATTATGTGACAGAGTAGTATTCATTTTGCCATTATCCTCACACTTTATATACATACTGTGTATATAGTAGTGTAATTTACTGCCAGCAAATAACTGTTGTCTGTAGAGCTTTAATCTTACACATAAAACCAGTGTTGGCAACTTAGTCTTTCTACAAGTACATTCTTACTTAATTCTTAATATCCCTTTAACTATGATGTCAGGAAATGTATCATGGATTTTTTTAGGAAAAAAACCAACCATCAATAATAAAAATAAATTAGGTAACCTCTCTGAAGTCATATTAAGACCTGTACTATGGGAAAGAAGCAAAACAAAGAGGTTGCTATGGGCTTTGCAAAAGGCATCTGGTTTTAAAATTGAATGTGTCAGCCAGGGAAAAGTAAGAGAAAAAAATGTAATTAAGAAAAATACAGGATAAAAGAGACTGCACTTGCAAGAGACAGAAATTTATTCTCATCTGTTTTAGGACAAGTATCTGACGTGATTACTTGCACAACTTCTGTAGCTCATTTCATCCCATGACCACGGTTTACACTGCTCCTGACTAATTACTGTGGGCTGGTAGCATACTTGCATACAGCTGAGAAAAGAAAAAAGTTCGAATTTTTCCCTGTTTCAGGAATATCTAAGAAAATAGCGTCTGAATTTTTATTTTTTTAATTTATAAGCTCTCCCAGGCTCTGTCTCAAGCTCCAGAAATTAAAAAAAAAAAAAACCTCTTAAAAAATCTTCTACAAAATATTTTCATAACATACTATTATATCTATGTTCTGGTTTTTGTCCTAAAGGTCCGTTCTGTACTCCTATTTGAGGCCTCCTTGTTTGTTTAGTAGAGAGAAAATAAGCAGTTAATCAAAACAGTTAATAACCACTAAACCATTATTTATCTTCGCACAAACAGTGCAATAACTGCACAAAAGGGTGACTGCCAAATCTTGCAGTGGCACAAATGGAAAAAATATGATGTATCCTCCCTTCTCTTTGCACATGGAGTTGCTGATACCAGTTGTTAAAGTTAGAAAATTCATTTTTTTCTTCTGAAGGAAGCCACAGAACAAAGTGATTATACTGTTTCTATAAAGTTCTGCAACTATTTATAGTATTAATTTAGCTTTTCTACTTATTTCTACCAAAAGTATAATTTCATAAATAACTATACTACTTAGCTGTGTTGATCTTATCTTAGTGTTTAATCAAAAATATGAATGTAGTATATAATTAGAATTTGTATTATTTAGGAACTGTCCAAAAACATATTTATACTCTTTGTCATACATTCCATCATCAGCAATTATTATTTTTTTCACACACTCAAGATTTCACATCCAATGCAGTAATGGTGGTATAATCCATTTTCCCTATTAATCTTCCTGACAGCAAACATTCTCATTAAGGCACAATATCATCCATTTGCTTTCTTACTCACCTGAAAATATTAAAAATGATTGTAATAAGTGAGATCTCATTACAAAGATCAGAGCAGGTTTTAAACACAGATTGATACCAACTAAAAAAATACCAAACCACTAAACCAAAAACCTTCCCTCAAACTCCTCAAACTAAACACAAAGAGATTTCAATTTTGAAGGGATGGGAAGGAGGAAATACTAAGCACCATTCTGCTGCTACAATTTCTTGATGCTAGAGGGCTAGAACGGGTATAAAATGTGTTCTTTAAGCACTCAGCTCTGTTTTTGAGCCGTAGGAGAAAGCACACAGAAAGAAATCCCAGATGCTATCAGCTCTAGGACTGCTTTGTTTCTGCAGCAGAGTTTTGGATTGCTTGCTTCCAGATTTTATTTTTTGCTTTGATATTAGTATATCAAAGAAGTTCAACCTGGACACTAAAAGGGATGGTTTGGGGTTTTATTAACTTACTTTCTGTGAAGTACTTTATTAATGTAATTTTGGTAATGCATTTTGTATGCATAGGTTATGTGTATAAAATTTATAAAAAAGTTGGTAATATCCTGTAGGGAGAAAAACCCTCATGTTTAATGTTCTCTGGAACTTGTGTGATAAGGAATTAGTAGTATAGTATTGCTGCCATTCATAGCTGGTTTTAGTTTGAATTCAGTTTTAGTTTTGTAAAATCAATTGAATCTTTTTCCAGCTGGAGATAAATACTTCCTGACAGGTGATAAAAAATGTAGTAGTCTATGGTACAGATAAATAACCTTAATTATTGTTCTATTTTCAATATACTGCTTTTGTTGCAATGACATCAGTTTGGCTTGTTTAAAATGTAAAAAATTAAAAAGTAAAGCTAAAATCAACCTACAATAACTGCCAGCAAATAAATATTTTCTTGGATTTCTGTCTTCTTTTTGGAAAAAAAACTAAAAAGAAAAAGCCCAACCCCAAGAAGAACAGACTCTAATTAAACTCCACACAAAATCTTGTATGAGCACACTTTTCTAAAGTTTAAGGTCAGAAGATGTTATTGGATTGTCAAGTCTGTGTTTGTGTATCAGAAACCAGTGTCTGTTTTCCTGTAGTGTCAAATATCTTATGAATATTTAAACAGAAACACAGGATCATACAGCTTTCTGTAAATTACTCTTTGCATCATAATTTCCATAAGGCTGCCCAAGACTTCAAAGGATGACTAATCCAATACTTTTCTAACAAATTGCTCTAATCATGAGCCAACTTTGATTKCTGTGTTCTCACTGAGTTAGAATTTTGAACTTAATTCAATTTCTTCATTTTGGGCAATTTTTTATATAAGAGGAAAAATACCCTTGAGTCTGAAAATTAGCCTTCCCCTCAGAGACAATCAGGGGTCAGTTTGAGACTTAAAAGTCCTACATGTCAGTATTTATGATGGTTGCAACCTTTTCCAGAAGTTTTCCTGATCACTTGGGAGTAAGATGTTGCCAGTAAAGCTCAACCAGGGGTAAGAATGGTAAAGAACGTATTAGTGATGCCATGACACAGGTAAATATTTATTCCCCTACTGGAAAATCTATTTAAAGTTACCTACTTGCAAGCAGGTATCTGGTTAATCTTGAAATTTATCTGGAAGCTGTCATAAATGAGTGCAGTGTGAAAGGGAGCGTGGTATGCTTTGTGCTCGGAAGTGGGCATTCTTAAATGATTATTAAATACTTAGTCTTGTTACTAATACCTTGAAATTTTATCCCTCTGAGACTACTTCTCCCAAGGGGAAGTTCCTGCTGCCACCAGAGCTCTGAGATCTGTGCTTGGCCTAGAACACGTATCACTCTAGCAGAGCTTGCTCTGGGCATGGGCTTTGGTCATCTCGGAGAGCCAAAGGTGTCACTTTTCTGCTTGTATTGATCAGCACAGCCCATATCCATCACATCCTGGGTACACTGGTACATAACAACTTTATCAGTGACACTGCTCAGTAATAGCTCCTGCCTACTTTACTCTGCCCAGAAAGTTAGGTAATATTTGTCCTGCAAATCTGGCCTGCCTTCAGTGTTGGCAGTCCTCACCAACCAGCGCTGACCTTCTGACCTATTATTCCTTTACTGATATTTTTGAACTAAAAAAAAAAAAAAAGGCTTTTAATATTTATTAAGACAGGATCACTATTCTATCTGGTTTTGGAAAAATACTGACATTTTGGAGCTAGTAGCCACACAGCGTGCAGATGTAATTTTTCAGGAGAAAATGGCTTTTATGAGAATTAGGATTCTAGGGCTCTCTCTTTACACAAACTAAACTGTCTGGTATGAGCCAAAACAGAAAGGTGCTGCAAAAGTGAGCTGGAGAAAATGTGCCCTCTGTCAGAAAGGGATAAACAGATTATATGCTTAGAGAAATTAGAAGTCAGAAGTGAGAGACCCTTCCACTCACCCCAATTTTAGAAAGCAGCCTGAGTGCCATGAAGGAATATCAAGCATAGTGCTGTGCAGCATAACCCAGGCCTTGGAAGTTGCTCCCTGGCTAGGTGGCATTGCAAGTATCAGAACTCATGCAATATAATTTAAAAAAAGCAAATCAAAGGTACAATTCAGAAATATCTGCTTTGCCAGGATACATGAATATATATGATTTTGCTGCTATGTAATCTTTAATATAGGCCAAAATTCTGTCCTCAAAATGTCTTAAAAGCAAGTAAATTTTAATTTTTTTTTAAAGTTAAAAATAGTGAAGGGAAAGGTACATTTGATTCCTGTAAGAACACTATTTCACCAACAATTATAGCTTTTAGTATGCTGGATCTCAATATATGTGATAGAATCAGCCRTCTACAAAAATCCTCTTGTGTGTGGAAAATTTAAAATACAAGTTAAATTGTTCAAAAATTTTTTAATATTTCATTACTAAAAATTGATTTTTTTTTTTTTGGGTACATAATCTTGCTCTAAGGTCTATAAAAAATCCCAAACTAATATTGGCCTCACCCTCCCCTAACAAACACCTAATGTCATGTAAGAGCTTTGTGGATCCTTTATTATGGAGTTATTTTTTCTTTTTTTTTTTTTTTGTTAGTTAAAAAGGGTTAAAAAGTGACTTTTCAAGGAATACATGTAATTCTAGTTGCTCACTGAGGCTCAGAATCAAGCAATTGTTTTATATTAATTAATTAATAAAAGGGATATAACACTGCCTAGAGCAAAAGATTCTTGTGTAATGTAGTAGTACCAGCCTAAGATTACAGACATCTATTTAAAATGATATCCCTTAAAGAGGCAGGAGAGGAGTTGTATAAACTATCAGTGGATTTCAAAGGTAGGTGGGCGGCTATCTCCTTTGTAAACCTTCTTTAGCAACATAGGCTCTTATAACCCCGCTTCAGATAGAAATAATCCTGGAGAGGCTTAAATTTAGAAAAAATTAAAAGATAACTGTGTCTGATTTTTTTAAAAATATATAAATGTACCTTTAAATTGACATTTTGTTTCAGGAAATTACGTTGAAGCATTTTTGGGTTTTTTTAATAATGGATGCTTCCTATGGATCATGACAATGAAGCTTGTAAGTGATATTTTTGCTAAGTTCAGCCTGTGTTCCAATGCCTGCTATGGATGGAACAAATATTTTCGAAGATTTCTCATTTTCTAGATCATATAGATACTCTTTGCAGGGTGCAAACTAATTAGGCTTCTTCATAAATATCTCTGATTCTTAATATACAAAAGCCTTTTTCTGTGCTGTACCTCAGGTTGCCCGCTTGTACCTATCCTAGGTACTCTATGAGCTTTTAAAAATCCATTTGGCTACTGAAATAAATCATGAGCTCTGAGAACAGTACTTGGAGTTACTGCATATATAGCATGTACCAACATCTGAAAAATTTTAATGTTTTGTATTTTTCATACTTTCAATGATGCACTTCAAAGAAAGCACAAACACTTTAAATACTCAAGTATATGGCTTCAATACACCAGAAGTTTTGGACATCTGTGAATATTTTTGTTTGTACCTGATAGGTAGCGCCTGGGTTTTGCACCTTTTTTTAGCTGTATAAATTCATACCATATAAAAAACATAGGGTATGAATTATTTTCAAAAATACAAAAGGACAGTGTGCCTCACATTAACATGTGCACCAATAATTTAGGTGTAAGTGCACACATTCCCCTTCATACCCTCTCCACCCCACCTTCCAGTATGTTCCTGTACTTCTGTAACCTAACAGTTTTCTCGGGTTAATTTCTTGTGTACAAATGCAGTGTGCATTTTACAGTATCATAGAAGAAAATTACTTAAGATGAAGAGAAAAAACAGTCACAGCAACATGACACATCATGTTAGTGCAATTACAGTTTCCAGTCCCCTTCCAGCTTGCTCAGGGATAGGTCACTTATTTTACAACACTTTGTCTTACATGATATAAACTCAGTCTCTGTCCTGTCATCTCAATTTTTTTCAGACCTGGAGAAGACTAAGTGTCTTTATCCTTGTCTTTCTCCCCACAATGTTATTACTGTGAAAAAAGTCTGTATGTTTATGAACAGAAATAATATATATTTATATAGATTGCACTTCATTAAGAAGTTCCCATTCTGGAGGTTAGTTTTTTCCTGTATGCTTGACAATACTAGGTGCACACTTAATAAAGTGACCATATTCTCTCTATAACTGAAATAAAAATCACAATTTATAAGGGTTTAATTAAACTGTTTAATGTTGATTTATTTCTTATTTATCTATTTATGCACTGTTTTTCGCTGTATGGAAATCCAAGTACAAAGGCAAAAGTGTCCTGGAACATACAAAGGTGAGAAGATATCCCAGGTTTTGGTTTAGTTCTCAGTCTGAATGCCGTGGCAGGCTGGCACAGAAAGTTGCACTCACTCACTTCATGGAGGAAAGGTTCATCCAGCCAGTGTGTGTCTAGGAGCTGTTAAAATTGGCTATCCCACAACGGCTATAAACCCCAGGCAAGGATGCAATTCCAGTGATACTCTCAGCTCCCTGGAAGATTAGGATGTTTGTGTGTTTGGTAGTCCTGGACTGCTTTGCTTAATGCCTGATCAAATAAATACTCAAATGAACTCTGAAAAAGGAGACCCTGAGCACCTTTTTTTGATGTGCTTTGCCATAAACTTGTTTGAGTTGAATTGCTTGGCTAACAATGATGCAGTGCACTGGCAGATAGCCTTGACTCACTTCTTCCAAAGAATGTATGGCTGTTTATCTGCAGGAATACAGTGACCCTCAGGATGCCCTGGCTGCTCCTGTCCTCAGCTCTTGCTGTGTAGGAGGTGGTGTCTTTGCTGCTCCTTAACCTTAGTTTTCAGCAAGGAGAAAAGTTCAAGAAGAAAATGAGGAGGACTCTCCAGGCAGAGTGATGATAGGTTCATATAATGGAGCATATTCCAGTTTTTTTACCTGGAGACCATAATGAGAACTAAAAGAAACTTTATTGTAAAATTTATTAGACGTACTAGGCATATTTTCTGGTAAGCAACCTGAAAATATATTTTAAAAAAATCCCACCAGAATAGGTTCTTTTTCAGAATTCTTAATGATTAGACATAAATATGTAGGTTGTCAACAAAGAACTCCTTCAATGTTTTTTCCTCTTGACATGTCGAATCTTTGTTGTTTTGATCAGTGATATAAATAATGAAACATAGTTTCTGTTCCCTGGATAGCTGAACATATCTTAGGAACCAAATAATATCTCAGGTGTTAATCACTATAAAGGTGAGATTCATTTATCATAAGTGTTCTGCAAAAGTAATTCTAAATTCCTTTTCTCATTAAATTTCCTCTCCTTTAGTAGAGTCAGTCCTTCAAATGTCCTCTATATAAAAAAAACCCCAAACACCTTTAAACCAAATTGAACACTGTGCTAATAAAATTACAAAAACTCTTTATTAAAGAMCTGAACTTTTAATGTTAAAGACTCAATTGGTCTATTTTTTCCAAACAATAATTACAAATAGAGATCTTTGATACTTTTCCATGTGGTGAACTTGACTTACTTTATTATCAATTTTGGGCAGCAGAAGAAATTGTAGTGTGTAAAATAACACTAGAACTTATTTGCTAAATAAGTATTTTTTTACATAATATCAAAAACTTGACCTGATTGCACATTATGTACTACATTTTATATTTTTATTTAAATAGAAGTATTTTTAAATATGAAGTTAACAAGCTAGGCAATGGTAGCAGACATCTGAAGTATTTCAGAATTCCTTTTTTTGTTGTTAAAACTAAAGTGACAATTTCTAAAGTGTAGTAATTTAAATATATATGTTTTAAGGATGTCTTTTTTTTTTTTTTACAAAGGCTTTCTTATAAGGTGGAGATAAAAAAAAGCAATTGATTCTTTCAATTCTGTCATGGATTTTTGAGAAAAGGTTAGCTATGTGTTTCACTAATTTTATTGATGACAGGATTTATGTGAAGTACAAATAATGTAAAAAAATATAATTGAAGTAAATAAGATCATATAAGACTAAAGTTAAATGGTTACAGTACAACTGGTATTGTCCAGTAGAATTGAAAGCCTAATGACTTTAAAAATACATCCTTTATATCTGTGGATAATGTTATGGAACGAAGAGATCAGCTGTAGTAGAAATTATAGGAAGGGAAAAGAGCCAGTCAGAGAATTGGATCTAATATCAATTTGAGAGTTGATTAGAAAAGTTATAGAGTGGTGGTTGCAAATCAGATTGCTGTGGTTAACACGCAGCCTTAAAAGGAAGTGTTATTTGTATGAGGGCAATTTTACATTTTCTTCATGCACTAGAAAAAGCACCTGTGCATGTCATGCCCAATATTCACAGATTGGGGTGGGGCACTAAACAGAATAAGAGTGGAGAAGGATCATTAGTATTTAATTCTTTTACTTGCCACATGCTAAAGCAACTAAACAAAACCAAAAACCTCCCCAAACGCCCCTCACAAACACATTTCTGCAATCTCCTCAGCCTGTGATGACAAAATTTCAAAAAAAAAAAAAAAAAGGAGCAGATCCAATTTTTTTTACAGTAATGGTTATTTAGGAAAGACAAACATGAGCATTTGCTGTGACTTGGGAGTCATCTGAGTACATTTTGTAATTGGAATGCACTTACCTGACATAAGCTGTGCTTAGGTGCTACTAACTTCTACAGTTTGTTTCTTTCTTCATTCTCAGTTTTAATTTATTTGACAGGAAATGAAATTTGCTTGTGTGAACCAGATACAAAATTTACAAAGACAAACTTTGGCAATGTTAGAACAGGTTGCAATTTTGAATGTAATTTTTTTTCTCTCTTTTAATATACATGCAAACAAGAACAGAAAGAAAATTTTTAACTAAGATAAGGTAGAAGTTGCACCCCTATATTTTTCATGTTTGTCTTTCATGTGGCAGCAAAGTGGCATGTAGAGTTCTTCCCTCTTTGGAGAGTGTCTTGCAAGGGGCTGGTTCTGGGACCTCCCTGTGGTGCCTTTAACTTCAGGAACTGTGCAGCTGAGGCAATTAGGCTGTTCCAAGCGAGCTGGAAAGAACCTGAGCACTTCAGGAAATACTGTGTCTAGAAGCAAACAGCCTGGACACCTTGAGGTCTTTTCTCAGTCTGGACATGTTCTCTCTTTTCTATTCCATAAAAATGAGGACACTGAAAACTGCAAGTCTTGAAACCAGAATCTTGGCTTGAAAGACAGTTCCCTGTCTGCTGGGGCACCCTAATGCAGAGCTAGAGCACACACAGCTCCTCATCTCTGCTGCAGGATGCTGCTCTTGCCTTTACTTCTCTAAATTTATTTAACAGCAGGGGACTGGCGCCTGCTGATCCAGAACACTCACCTCACTTATTCTGTATATAGTTGAGGTTCAACATAATGAAATAGTGCACTTAATTTCATTTGAAGCTCATGCCAGTGTTGCAGCCAGATTTAAAACATTTTTGTTGGTTTGTAAATACACATGGCTGAATTGTTCAAAACCCTGCTCCTCTGAAGATTCGTGTTTGTGCATAACCTCAGACAATTTATAGTCTTGCTGAAATCAATGGGACTGCTGACTTTCATCCTGGCTCCTCTGGAAACAATTTCAAATTTCCCACTGACTTCAGTAAGGCCAGGCTGTTCTCAAAATATTTTAAGTGCTGCATGCTGGGTAAAAATACAAAGGGATGCAAGCCTTTTGAAACAACTTTGATGGGCTTTTTATTGTGAAAGTGTGTTTTGATTTGGTTTCGTTTTCTTGAGATATGGTGATATTGTATAGCATTCAAATAAACATACAGAGAGGAAGGCTTTGGTCCAGCTTTCATATTTTTGATTTTTTAACCTGTACTGCACCTTGACTGTTGTTTCCTTTTAACACTTTAGCTCTTCATCTTTTGTATAGAGATTTGTTTTCTGGTGTCCCTCTAGTAAAAGATGTGTTCCCTACAAAGGAAAATTGCTCTGACACCACATCATGGACAAAATGATAACTCAGATTCCTCAATACAGAGTCCCCCTTCTGGTTTCTACCACTATTAATACTATTTATTCTCATTTTATGTCTTCTTCTTTAAGCCAGCCTTGGAGATCAGACTTTGTCCAGACTTGTCTAGATTTGAGTTATGGCTCATTTGTTGAGGTGCCCTTTTTKCTTCATCTCTGAAGCATTACATCTATGCTACAAATGTTACATATCACCTCTGAAATATGCCTTTTATAGTCTGGACTGGTGACCTGATGTCATGTTTAAAACTCCTGAGATAAATAAAATGATACTTCCAATCTATCTTACAAGTACACTTTCCAGAAATAAGACTTATTTTTAAGAGCCTGTGGCAAGTCACCTTATTCAGGGATTTATTTGGTGTCTTCAATCCTCTGTCAGACACACATCTTTACTGTAGTGTGCTGATCATTTATTCTTTGTACATAAATGTACTGTAGAGTACATTCTGTTTGAACCATCTTCTAGGACTCTTGCCCACCTTATCAGCCTCAGCTTATCATGTGGAAATTATTGCAGACTTTTGATCAACTAAGAAGTTTTGTGATTAAATGGCTTGCAATATGACCCTTAATATAATTTTGGTCTGAAGGTGAAAGCTAGATTTTTCACTTCCAAAATCTGTGCATCAAGTTGTACATTTTTACCTGATCATAATCACTATCTACCTCTGTCCTGTCTCTAGTAATCACTACAAAGATATGTTGGCTATGCACTAGCATTTATCCTCATGCTGCTTTATAAAATGACTGCGTGGGCAGGACATTATTTTAGTGTTCAGGGATGGGAGTTCTATTTATGGTTTTCTTCATCAAACACTTCAGCACATGAGCCCACAAGCTTCTGTATGTACCTACTTCAAAAAGATAGTTGATCATGCCCATAAATAATTTATTTCATGCTTTAATCAGAATAATTTGATTTTCCTCTCTTCTGCCCTCCTGCAAAACCTAAGTAGCAACTTGTTAGTAATTTTGTGAGTACAAATTTACTTTAGAGTTGTCACACTAGATTGCACATGCAGTCGAAGCAGTCTCAGGTGCTGTAATGATTCAGACTCTCTGTTGGGACACAGAAATCTGCATTTGATTCCCCAGTGAATTCCACATGGGAAAATGTTTCTAGCTCAAACTAGCTTCCTACATATTTAGTTTCTTAAAGTATATCTTGATAAATATTAAACTATGTCCTTGGGGATTTTCTCCCTGCTCTTTCACTTGGTGAAAATTGTGCTCAAAAGCCACAACACTCATTCTATGCTTCTTAGAAGTGCARGATTCTGTGTTAACTAAATTTCAACTACTCCTTGTTTTATGGTATTCTTGATTATAGTAGGCATTAATAAATAGACATTAAAATTGACCACCTGCCTRATATTCACAATCTAGATAGAACTAGCATAGATGAAGCAAGGTAATCTAACACGTAGCAGCTACTGTCCTTTTTCTGTAGTGCAAAGCTTTGTCTATTTACAAAGCACACTATAAAGTTCAGAAGTTTGATTTGAATTAAGTTGTCTTCTTTTGCTGGAGAAGTTATGGAATCAGAAGATAACTTTCTCCTATCATTTTATTGATGGTTATGGGAACTTCTTTTTGCCTTTCTATTTTCTATCCTATATGTGGAAATATCACAAGTCCTGAAGTTGATTTGTCTTTTCTTCTTTCTTGAGTCCTGGAAAATTTTAGATAAATCTGTGAATTCATCTGTACCAGTGGATGTTAGAATATCAAACCTGTACCTGAACAGTTACACTTGCCTTGCTAATTAGAGTCATCTTTTGGTGTTAACTCTGAATGTAGTGCAATCCTCAGCACCTGTCTTCCATTAAAGAACTTTTAATGTTTCAGACACTGGATGTTAGAGTCAATGTCGTTTGACTTTTGGTTTCATTTCTGAAAGTAAATAAATCATCCTTGTTACCTCTTTAGATCACTTTACTGAAAATTGCAGTTAAGCCTTTTAATCATTACTATAGTGCTTCAAGCAACTTCTACATAAGGAATTCCTGGTTGATTTCTAATTAGTGTTAAACAAGATAATAGCTCTCTTTTTTCTCCCCCACCTTTTTCTTACTTTTTTTTTTCCCTTCAATCTAACTCACAGCTCTTATTGTTGGATGAAGCTTGATTCTACATCTGTCACAAAATATTTTGTTCTAAAAGTTACACAGCACTGCACAGTACTATGTTCAAGTTTTCTAGGGGCTTTTTTTGCTGCTAAATATATGGCAGTAGTTGTAGTCACTGCCCTGATGGAAGGTATTAGGCTACATGAATCTTTCAGTGAGTGAAAACTTGAAATGCTTATAAACATGTGCTGCTTATAATATTGCATAATTCTTTTAACAATGCCTACTCTCCCAGGAAGGGGTACTGGAAGTGCAGCTAGCATTCTGACCACGTGCATACAGGTTCCTTTCCAGGTGCCTCTTCTCCATCTGCATTTCTATTGCATTGAAAATGCTCTCAGGTGCATGGTGTGATTTTTGGGTTGATCCTGTGCAGGGCCAGGAGCTGTACTTTGATGGTCTTTTTGGGTCCCTTCCAAGTCAGGATACTATATGATTCTATGATTTTCTGTAGTGGAAAGAAGCTGTAAGGCCTTTGCAGAATTAGATATTAATCATAATTCTTATTTAGGTACAAGTAGCAGTACTTAAGAAAAATAAGAGACAAAAAGACAGTGGAAAGAAAATTCTAAACCGAGTGCATTAGTTCTAATACTCTCATTTAATGTCCATATAGGCAGTGATGTATCAATACTAGGGTAATAGGTATATTAAAAGGCTCTTRATGGACACAAACAAATTTCTTTTAGTTATAAATTAACAAATTATCTTTTTAATTTCCCAAATTTTTCATGAAGATTTAGGAGTGCTATTGTTTCCTGTTCCTTACAGAACGCGTGCTATTATAGGTTCTAAAGGGAAAACTTCCCCAGAAAATAAGAGATGTTTCCAGTCCCTATACTGAATTTCAGTTTGAGTTTGCAGGATGATGCAACTCCTCAAACAGTTCTAAGATCTTTAAATCTTTTAAAGTTGTACATATATGTGATAGGTATACACCATTTGATTTCTATCTTTTGATTTCTATCTATTGACTCTGGGGAAATGTGCTGCACGTTTATTGCCTTCATCTAGTTTCTTTTCTGTCACAAAGTGTTCTGTGGTTAAAATCAAACTGGAATTATTTTAGCAAATCAAAAGATTGTGGTCTTAATTATGAGGTGGCAAACTGGGTGATGAAGAGTAAAAATAAGTAGCAAAATTATCAATATTTACAAGTAGAATTCGTCTTGGCTGCCCTGTTATGTCTCATCCAATGCTATTGAGATCTGGCTTAGATAAACTTTTAAACTTGGGGATATTTATTGCCCTTCAATAGTGAGCCCTGAGGTTTTGCTGTGCAATTGTTAAGAAGCTCCCTTTGATACTGAGTTTGTCTGCCTGGGGTTCTGTCTCATGGATTCTGAGTTATGTCTCCTCACTTCTTCAAAGAGGGGTTTTTGGGTCTTTCAATTTTAAACTTTTCATCTGTTATATTTAGTTCCTAGGAATGCAGTTCTTGTGGTCCCATTTTGCTTCTTAGATATGTTTCCTTTGGGCAACAATAGTGCATTAACAGGGATGGTAGCTGAGCCATTCTCCCTTAACAGAAACAGAGAATTTGATACTTATCTCAGTAATTTTACTTTGTTAGAATGATTTTAATTCATGAATAATACCATATGTACATGGTTAACACACCATATATAATAAAATGGATAAAACCCACAACCTTTCCAGGCCATTAATTTTCAGCATGGCCTTAGCTCAAAATGCACTAGTTTGAAATTTATTCCAAGGAGCTGATTGTTGCAGATGGTTGTAGCGGGCAGCAATAATGTATCTAGGTTTTTTAAAGTGTCTTTCCATGATGACAAACATTAACAAGCAGATTAATTTGTGGCTTAATTGTAAAAGGTTACCCAAATAGCATGGCCTTCAGAGCTGTCTTTCCAAGTACAGCCTGCTACAGAACAATTATTTTGGCCAGCACACAGGAAGAACTGGAAGCATCCTCTCATTTGTTATGCTGGGATCAGCCTGTGGTGATCCTACAACCCTCGCTTAATTAATCCAATTTTGGCTTTAGATTTCTATCTCTGTTTGGCACAACAAATACAGCTGTGCTGTGAATTTTACTGAAAGCAAGCATAAATGTGCTATGCTCTCAGAAGGTTTTCATGCTGAATATTTATTCTTTTGACTCATTTCATAGTTAATATGTGCAGGCACTTGCGACAGGTTGCTACTTGCTGACTGATTGGCACAATTAATTTCTGTGTTCCAGTTGAGCTACAATGCTGAAACACAGTTTGCTCATTCATTATGGGCTATTGCACAGAAATGGGAAAAAAAATCTCTCAATTGAAAACTGACCTTTCCATCTGAGACTGTCAGTCCTCTGGCTGAGATTTTTAAATATTCAGGGACCCTTCTACATGTTAATTGGGTAGCAATTTTGAGAAGTATATCCATTTCTTCAGGAGGAACAAAACACAGAATACAATTCAGATTAGTGCATTTGGAGATCCAGTTTTTTAATATACAGAGAATTACAGACTGTTCTGCTTTTTTTGTATTTTGCCATCTTCTCTAGAGCATTCCACTTCTGTTAAGAAAAAAAGAGTAGTTGTCATCCATGACTCTGTTCTGAGAGAAACAGAGGCTCCAATATAGAATTTGAACAAACCCATGCAGAAGACTGCTGCTTCCTAGGGATCTGGGCAGCTTATTATGTGGCAGAAACAGCCTCAAAAGTGTAACAGGTGCAGAAAAAAAAGTTCTAAATGCTGCCTTAGTCACTGAAAATTATTTGATATGTACTATTATGCTTTACATAATATATATACTGAGAAGCTTTCCTTCTAATCACTTAGAAGAGTTAATCTCCTTATCACTTAGTTGATAAAAAAACCTTGAATATTTTAATTCACGTTTCTCCTACTAATACAATTAAAGAGAAAATGTAATACAGTGACACAGAACATGTAGAGGTAGTGTAAACAGAGAATTATACCCATCACATGAAACCTAGACAAGGTCAAGAAAAGCATTTGGCAGTATCATTGTTTAAACAAAAAATATATTTGTAATGTAGCACAAATGAAATTTCTGCATTGCAGCATGACATACTGGGATGTGGGTTTGTGTTGTAGTTCTTATTATTGGCCATTAGAGGTGATAGAGGTATCTCTTTGTTGGTAAGAGTAGCACCTAAAAGGAGGAAGTCACTTTGACTGAGCATGTCTTGGTGCTAGCAGGGAGAGGGTCCTTTTTCCATCAGTTGTTTTTCTTGGTAGCTCACAAGAGAAGCATGTCTTGACTATTGCAAAAGTTGTGAATTAAATGTAAACTTATCAAGGAGAAGAAAGGCTACCAATGAGTTAGAAGAAGATGGAAAACTAAAATTGAGGAGTACTGAAAAGCATGAGGTATTGATCTCCATCTCTTGACAGTTCTCTCCAGAGAAAACTGGAAACAAGGAAACATGCAGTGTTAGAAACTATTGTTAAAGTTAGTGGAAGAGGAAAGTGTATAATCTGGGGACTCAACATCCTTCATCTGTTGTAGATATCGTGTGGGKTGAATCTAGAAAATGAACCAGTATCATTGACGTGCTATTTTTCCAAAAGATCTTCCACTTAGGAAAGATCCAATGCACATGTTTTATAATCAGTAACCGTGATTTTTTTTCCAGTGTTTGGGAGCAGCAAGTATCAGAGCTGATAATTATAAGGTAATCCACAGGTCTAACACAAGTGCAGGATATCCTGAAGGCTGATTGATCCTATCCCAATGATGTCACATAATTAGCAGAATTGTTTAGAATATTTAAAACTGTATATGATCATAATAATTAGAAAAATTGATAAGTGTGTTGTGGCAAGGAACAGGTGGGAATTGTTGCTTTTTAAGTCTCTGCCATGAATGGGTTGGAATTTACTTTTTTCTGTCTTGCATTGTGGGCTGCCAATCAACTAAAAAGCAGAAAGTGGATTAAGAAATCCCTTTCTATGTTGCCAGAGATTATGCATGGTTTCTGCTTATCTTCTCATTAAAACCACTCATTTAAGGTTATAACTGACATTAAAATATTCTGCATTAACTGACGTTAAGATATTCTGCATTATTGCGGAGTGCCTAAAATTTAATTTTCGAGGTTATAGCAGTGTTCATTTATAAAAATTCCATTCACCTTAAAGGATCAATCTCCGGTCATCTCAGATCTTAACAGAACATTGAGTAATTTTTTTTGGTAGCTTCTTATGGAGTAGTAATGGTATGTCCCTCTTCCTTGCAAGCATGTTTCATCCTATTAGGCAGGTTGAGTAGCAACACCAAAAATGATTCAACCTTGGAGTAACAGCCAAGTGGACAGGATTTCCTTCCTTTTAGATAAGTGTAGCTACAATTACTCTTATACTGACTTCAGAAATAAATTTTCATGGTACAAAAGAATCATTTAAGGATTTATTTAAAGTATTATTCATATCCTTCACTCACTACAACTACATCAGCTACATCCATTTTACTTGTGACTGCAGGGGATACAGAACATTGTATAAAACCACTACAGCTGGCTGTGGTCTTCAATTGCCAAACTTTTCTGTTGGTTTCCTTGCAGTCCCATTCTCTGAGTTTTCTCTCATTTTTGAGAAAGATGGTAAAACTTTTTTTCTGTTTAGTGCTCATTAGTGCAGATAATTGGACTTGCTAAAAATATATCATCTCATTTCCTGGGTTCTTTTATCTCTGAATTTTCATTTATTGTGTTCTGATTTTCTTAAAATTACATGTATGACTATTCTGCCTACTCCCTTGACTTTTAAAAATATGTCTCTGCTTTTCTCTGTCCATTTTTTCCCTATATTCTTTCTCCATTTCTATTTAGCAATATTGTTTTCCTGCATAACATATCTAGCTGTAAAGACCACAAAAAAATCCTCAAAATGCTTATGATATMATTTTGAAATATGCTTAGAATCAGCAATTCTTGTACTGTTTTGGATTATGCACATATGCTGACTAAGGATTCAACTTATGCAAATTAATGTGATGAGCCACATTTCTGAAGGTTAGTAGGAGATTTTTTTAATTTGGACAAACCAAAAGCATGAATGAAAGAGCAAAATTTGCAACTAGTTTGATAGCAACTGCCCCTAAAACAGAAATAGTTTTTCAAAAATTCTTGACAAGCTTTTTTTATAGAAAAAGAAGAAATGCAAAATCTGACAGCCTCTTGTGACCTGAGCAATGCGTCTTTTTAGCCACTAACACAAAGTCATCACCAGTGGGAGGGTTCTTTGAAAATATTTACTGTATCCTAAAAAAAGGCATCTCATTCCTTGCCTTTTGATTGGTTGCTTTTGATGTGACTTGGAATTTTACGTGATCCCACTTCTGTCTGGAATCTAATGGGTGACTTCTCTCAGGAACAAAAGCCACTTTGCAATTCTGTGGTAATAGAACTACAGCGCTGAAGTTAAGAACAACCAACCACCAAAAACAACCTCAAAACTCCCACCAAAATTGTTTTAAATATTTATTGGAGTTCTTTCACACTGCTGTTAAGAATTAATTCATTCAGTTCAGAACTTTTAGAATGATAAAACTGTGGTGATTTATAGTAAGGGTGGAGGTGTTCACATATGGTATATTACATGTCCAATAAAAATGCTCAGGTTCATTTACAATTATTTGGCACTATAATGCCTCTACAAATGGCACTGTGGAAAACATAACCTTTTATGTAAATTGAAGAATTGTCTTCTTTTCATTTTGTGGCTAATTTTATTGATTATAAACAAGTGGTCACTTGTTCTTTATTTGCTGTGCCATATTGGGCTACCACTAATAATATTTTGGATAGTCTTTGTTTTAACTTTTTCAGACTAATGATGATTTTAAAAAATGGTTGGTTTTACTTTTGCCTTCAAAGACTGTGCTGTGTAGTCATGTGCTAATGTCAGGTATAGCTCAAATGAACAAAAATGACATTGCAGAGGCCAAGATAATCTTTTTTGCAAACAATATTATGTTCTTGGTAGGGATATTTTTAATCATAGTGAATAGACTACCTGAAAATATTTTAAGGTTTTAGATATAAGCCCATATGATCTTTTCTATACTGAAATATAGTAGGTTTTTTCTGCCTTGGAGGCTTTATTTAGTTATTTATTTTATTGTGGGAGCAGGGTGAGACAGGCATGTTTTTTTCCCTTTTCACTGATTTATATGATAATCTTTGGTGGTAACTAGGCAATAAAAGAATTAAACACATATAAAATATGCAATAACTAAAGCAAAACAGTGAGCCGCAGCAAAAATTGACCTAAGGCTGGATAGCTTCATCTTGGTACTTATTAAACATTGTGTTCTCTGTTGTGGCTTTTCCATCCTTTTAATTGAAGAAAAAAAAGGAGAAAGAAATAGGATTTATAGAAGGACATATTTTGGTAATATTTTATAAAATGAAATGGGTAGTTGTGCACTTTATATGGTATTGCTGAATGCCATAGATGCCACTCAAAGGGTAAATTTCTGTCCTCCACAAACAAAGCTCTAGTAAATGAACCTGGGAGACATTTCCTTGTAAGGTTTAATTGAGTTTGCTTGCATAAACCAAATTTAATTTAAATACTCTAATTGAATAACAGAGGATTGAAGCAGGGCTAACAGGGGCGTGTTTCTTTTGTTATAAAGAGAAARAATTTAATCCTTTGCATGATTAAGACACAGAGTTCACAGCTGAGACCAAACTCTGAATTGCAATCATAGCTACATTGTCTAGCTCAACTATATTCTTATTTAATTTATACACCTGCAGTTCTGCAAAAAGCAATAAAAAATGACCACTATCCATGGTTAGGTCCAAATATGGCTCCTAAAACCTCTTGACTTTAAAAAAGACTATTTGAAAGGCTATTGGAAGTAGGACATCAAAATCCAGTATTTGGAAGCTGTTCCTTCTCTGGATTTCTTAGAAAAATATTTCCTTATCTTGCTTTTTCAGAACAATACAAGGAGAGTTCTGCCCACCTTTCAGAAAAATTGACTGACTTCAGTTCCTTTTTCTGTATGGTACAGGACATTTGCCTCTGAGAGTTGACAGTGTTTCTTATTAACTTGATATCAATTACATTTTGAAGAGAAAAAACACTAGCCTAAAAATTGAGTTGTGTGTTATCTCAGGAGATGCATTTATCACTAAATTAAGAGGGAACAGTATCAGAATTTCATCATGAAAGGACCTTAGGAAATTCTGCAAATTGGCTGATCAATAGCCTGGATAGCTTTCTATGAATGTGCATCAAAGCTTTTTCTGATTTTCAATGTTTTAGTAACGTGAAACTATAGCAGCTGGAAAAAAAAAATAAAGAGCGGAGTATGAAATTACATTGACATAGTTAACCTAAAAAGAATGCATTTAATAAAAACAGAAGTAACAAAAGGAATGGAAAAAGGAAGAACAACATGGGGGAAATATTGGAGAATGGAAACTTTTCAAAAAGCTTTTTTGATGATCCAGATTAGTTATATCACTTAATCTCTGCTTGTTAACACCTTCAAAGTAATCTGGTAGGCAGGAGTCCTCCCAAAAATCTATAAAAGCCATGTGGAACTTTAGCAAATATTTCATAGTTATCTATCCTCTATTAATTCTAGAATAGTAATACTTTCCTGACAGCTATCCAGTTTGCTATCCTGTATTTCTCTAAGTCTTTGCATGAATCCTTTCTCAAGGGTTTTATCTCTTCTATTCTGTTTTTTATTCCTCTTGATACAGACTCTTATTAGAGAAATAGTTTATATGGTGCAGTTAGTAACTCAGCAACTTCATACTAGACTTCCTTCACTCTTGAACAAATTGCCTGGTCCTGACGACTGTTACTGTTCAATTTACTAATTTGTACTAAAACCTCTTCTACTGATGCTTTTCATAAAAAAATAGTTTCTCTGTCTCATGCCTTGTGATGAAGAGAACCTTCCTGACCTTCTTCACAGTGAACAGTGATGAAAGGATTCCCTTGTGATTTCTGCAGTGGTCTTCCTCTCTTCAGTGTGCCTGTTGTACTTTGATAATCTGCTGGCCCCACTGACTTTATGGTCATCCTATTTCTGTGCTTGAAAAAATTTTATTTTATACCTTCTTCAAGTTTCATCTCAAAGTATCACCTGCTTTACTAGATTTTTACGTTTAGTTTGCTAGATCTGTTTTATTTTTTCTCATATAAAATTGAACAAAAATTTTTATCTTTTTTGACCATTTCTTTAATGTGCTGGATTTTAAAATTACTTTGGTTACTATTTTATTGTGGAAAAATCTTTAAGTAAAGATTCCAGTGTATCTTCATCAGCACTTAACTGTCACCCCAACAGATATCTGAAAGTTTCATAACGTCACCCTCAAAATCTGTGAAATGGAAATTTGGAGAAACCTAATAACCAAGAGTCTGTCAGAGATGTGCATGAATCAGCAATCTCATATCTTAATATGGGTCACTTAGATGTACCCAATTGAAACTTCTATATTTTTGTCAAACTTTAAAAATAAATGGGCACTGAACAGAGCTATTTCTGGATTGTACTTCCAGGTAGTTTTTATCATGCGAGACTTTTTCCTTTTATTTCAATTTATCTCACTTGGTACAATTTTTATCTTTATAATGAGCCATACCCTTAAGTTCTTGTCCAGATATGGCTCCTTGGACCTATTATTTTGTATTATGAAGTCTGACACGATTTAATTCATCTAGTATATATGTGGAGTATTTAATTTCAGTGTCTTTCTAAAATCTGAGTCTTCTCAGTATATATACTGTTAGGCACATTACTAAAGATTTAGATAGGAGTAGAAATTATGAGCAGTGTTTATTTCCAGTGTATTTTGGGAGCATTCTTCTTGAAGCACATTTTTTTTAGTGCTATTTTCTGTGGATACATTTACATTGTTTTATTCTATGTTTGTTTGCAGATGGTATTGTGTAACATATCTACAGTTATCTTTTTAATGCAAATGATGATTGTAAAAGTAAAGAATTTAGCAGTATAAAAATGGAAAGCATCCTAGAAACTGAAGGTAACATAAGGTAAGGTAAGTGTTTTAACATAAGTATATCTTGTTGACACATAAATGTGCATGATTCTCTCATTTAATTTTCATTATGTAGCTAAGTTAAATTGATTCTAAATTGATGCTATGAAAAATGGAATCACGTCTTCCTTTCCCCCCTTTTTTATAGCACGAAGTAAGAGTTTCAGCCATGAGGAAAGTACCATTGCTATTATAATTTATTTGTTTAGATTTAGGACAAAGCTAAGGAAAAGGCCTCTCACATGCTCTAGGCATCATTGTAAAATTACTCTTCAGGAAATTAAAAAAAAGATATAAAACAGAAGTTTTACCACATCAACAGTCCAACCAATCAAAGCCAATAAAGATGACAATGTTTGTCAGTGGTTGCTCACAACGATGCATTTGTCTGCAGGATCAATGTTGTAAATTATACATTTTAGAGCACTCCTTTCCCAGATGCCTCTGTATTTTTTGCTGTATTTCTGAATCAGAATGGAATTTCAAAGTAGCCTGAATACTTACCTGTTGGGGTTTGTTTTTTTGGTTTTTCTTGTTTTTTTTTTTTTTTTTATTTCTATATTTTCAGTCAATGAACTTCTAAGAATGAATTGCAGCAAGACAGCTCTCAACAAATGTAATTGGAATCTTAGAAACTAGAACCTTAGGGACTACAGAAAGGACAAAGGAATTTTAGTGAGTACAAGAGAAAGTAACTAGGAATTGTGAAATGAAGCTCCCACATAAACACAGTAGAGAGGATATCATGGATAGATTTTAGTTGGTATGTGTAAAAATACCTGGGAATTTTGCCTGTGGTTACACCACATATGAGTTATTGACTCTTTCTGAACTTGTGAAATAAAAAATTTGTAGTTTAACCTTTTCTATGTAAGTATGACTAGAGGCTGTCATATATACCTGCTTCTAGTCGTATACAAAAATAAATGTGCAATTAAAAGTAATTTATGTAGGAAAAAATCCTCTATGGGACTGAAAGAGAAACCCTTGACTGATCAATAACTTGGTCTGTTTCTTGAGCTGAAGGTAAAACTCTGCACAAGCACAGTCTGCAGGAAATCTTTCACGCTTGATCTGCTGTTCATTTCTTATCCAGTCCCAGTCTGCTATTATTTTCAACCAATGTTCTTGGGTTAAGATCAGCATTGATTTCCATTTTTTACACTTCCATCAAATGTGTATGAAGTGTTCCATGTAAAAAAAAAATTGCCCTGAATTTCATCTTTCAATGGAACTTCTTATATGGGCTAGATATAACATGACTCACTTCTCCCATATCACAAGCTTTAAATAAAATAAAATGGTTTGGGGATATTGCTATGCAGAAAGGATTTTTCTTTTCTTCATTCCATCCTTTAGATGAGAAACTAACCTTTTCTATTTCCTATGGAAATTTCTTCCTGTTTATTTTCCTAGCCAGAAGAATTTGTTGGGTTTTTGTTGGTTTGTTTTTGTTTTTTTTTTTTTCATTTTTGTGGGGGTGGAAATAATTACATGCCTTAAATAAAAAGTAGCAACTATAAACCAATAAACAAAAACCTAGCTTTATTTGACTTCATGTGATAAAGACAAGACAGTTTTCACAAATAATACTCAATAGGAATTTCTCCCCTCACCCAAAGAAAAAAAATTATAGTTAGCTCCATCTGAACCAAGCATGATACATACAAGACAATACATGGCAATTTAGCGAAATGGAATCCACTTAGGGCAACCTTTCTTTCAAGGTATATGCACTTGTATTCATTGGCTGGTTTTGAGAATCAAGAAGAGAAGGAGGGAAATAGAAGTGAAGAGCACAATACCTTCAGGTCTGACCTTTAGGAGGTACAGTCAATACCAATTTTAAAATCATATTAAAAGACAGTTCTTCAAATGTGCAGCTAGTAGCTGAACAAGTCTGCTGGATGACAGAACATATGACAGAAAAATAATCAGTATTAAAATTTTTCATTTGTTTAACACATTTGACAGTCACTTCTTTCCAAATTAATGCTTATAGGAAATGTAGCTAGTTCTGGGATGCAAGGAAGAATGTAAAGTCATAAAGCTCTCAGGTAAAGAAAAATTACCCTTGAGASATTAAAAATGGAGTCTGTGTAGTCTGTTGGAATTTAGTTGCCATTACCATCATATTGGAATGATGCTGCCTAAGAAAGTGTGATGAACTGCTGCTGAAATGCACCTGAGTTTGGCATCATAGTATTTCACAAACACTGATTTCCCTTAGATAACAGTGTATTTTGACACCCAAGAGAAACTAAATATATAAATGAAAGGAAAAAAAATATACAGTGAGCAAAAGTAAGTAGTAAATACATAAACTCTATACATTTAGTGAGCAAGGGTGTTTTATACTTGTGGCTTTATATTTGCCCCTTTTATTGATGTATTACTAGCTTGCTCAGAGTAATTAGGAAGTGCAGAACTTCACTTTGCAATTCCAGCCTGAAGCCCATAGCTTGCAGCTGATTTATAGATGAAGAGAGAATCAGATTCTGCTGTTTGAAGAAACCATTTTACAGAAGAGTAGTGGCTGCGGGTGACAAGTAAACAGAAACATGGAATATTTCTTCAGAGAAGCATTGCAGCTGTATAGTCCCTTCACAGAAAGAATAAAAATAAATGTACACAGAGTTTTTGTTGTTCTTTAGGGACATCTTTTTCTTTCCAAATCATAACCTGACTAATTTCARGATTGCTAGGAATTTTATTGTCTTCCAGAAAAGGCAAACTAAGCCATCACTTATACTTCAAGTGAAAAATTTGTTKTTTGGATGGAAACTCCTAATGTGTGTTCATTCTACTGGTATCTGATATAACTACTCACATATGATTGAGCAAGGAGGAAACAATATGATCCTAGCTATTCTATAGCACACTGAATAGGACTTCTGTGCATCCCTGAGCAGCAATATTGTTTTTTAGAAATGAAAAAAGCTATCCTATCAGATGATGTTAGCAATGACAGTGACAGATAATCCATTGCAAACCCTGCTAAATTGTTTCTATGATTAGTTTCTTATGATAAAAAGTGTGCACTGTGTTGCTAGTTTGAGTTTGTATGGCTTTGTTTTCCAGCTCTTACATCCTTCTTGTTTCTTTGTGTGCTGAACCGAAGAACTCATTATAAAAGTTTTGTCCTGCTGTAGATACTCACAAACTGAGATCGATTCACTACTTAATCTTGCACTTGGTAACTTTAAGTAGCTTGACCCTCTTYACTCTTTCATATTGTTAGCCAGCTCTTTATAGGTTGCAATTCATTCCAGTGAGACAAGTGAGTCTAGCTAGGGAAACCAAAAGAAACTGAAAATTACTCAAAAAATAAGTCTCATCTACTCTCCCTCACCTCTTCTTCTTTCTCTGAAAAATAGCAATCTGCACAATAAATCTGYTTTCAGTTAGAATAGTATCCATTTTCCCCAAATTATTTTAATARTTATTTGATTTGGTATACTTAAAACAAATGTATTATAACAGAGGATAAAATATACAGTACTTTCAAAGTGGTTTCTCTTGGATTTTGAAAAACCTTACATTAGTATGGGGAAGGAATAAAGAAGTTATGCTGTCATCTTAGTTTTTAGGACAGTGTTCCTGAATGCAGATACCAAATGATAAGAGACATGAAATAAGTCTGATAACATTGCTTGAGCTAAGACAAATGCTATTTTCTGTATTTCCTCCATTAGCCCTCTGAATTATTTAGGAGCTAYGCACTTAGAATCRTAGAATRTGCTGAATTGGAAGGGACCCATCAGGATGATCAAATCCAGCTCCTGGCCCTGAGCAGAATCACACCATGTGCCTGAAAGCATTGTCAAAATGCTTCTTGAACTCAGGSTTGTAGCTGTGACTAATTCCCTGGGGAGCCTGTTCTGGTGCCCRACCCTYCTCTGAGTGAAGAACCTTGYCCTGATGYCCAACCTAAACCTTCCCTCRCACAGTTTCATGATTTTTCTTCGAGTCTTGTCRCTGGTCATGAGCAAGAAGAGGCCARTGCCTCTTCCCCTCAGRAGGACRATGTAGACAGCGATGAGGTTTCCCTTCCAGACTGCACAGGCCTGTCRCAGACATCTTTTTCACTAAAAATCCTTTCTTTAGGATTTTCCCTTCTGGGAAGCTGAGGCCCCAGAAAAAGAATGCAAACAATGGTTGTCTGCTGCTGTGGAGTGCAACAGGTGGATTTTTGATTGACCCATCTTGAATGTTTATAGTTAATGGCCAATCAAGACGGAGCTCTCTCRGACAGAGTCCGAGACAGCTGCCTTTGTTATCATTCTTTCTTTTCTATTCTCAGCTTAGCCAGCTTCTGAGGAAACCTTTTCTTTGTTTTTCTTTTTAGTATAGTTATAATGTAATATATAAATCATAAAATAATAAATCAAGCCTTCTGATCATGGARTCAACATTCTCATCTCTTCCCTCATCCAAGAACCYCTGTGACCAYGGTCACAAAGGCCAAGCGAGCTCAGCCATTCCTCATACAGCTTCCCCTCCAGAGCCTTCAGCAYTTTTATAGCTATCTTTTGGATGCTCTTTAACAGTGTCTTTTTTATATTGCAGTGCCCAAAGCTGCACACAGTGCTCGAGGTGAGGCCACAGCAGTGCAGAGCAGGACAGTCACCCCCTTTGACTGGCTGCTGATGCTGTGCTTAAGGATATTTATTGTCCTTGTATGGCTTCTGGCCCTTACYGACTGGATGATTTGTGTCACTTTCTACTGGGAGTTCCTGGGGATCTAACACAGGTTTCCAGATTTTCACTGAGTGCATGTAGCCTCAACATTATGTTTGCAAATCTTCTATTGGGCTCCTGAGGTTGACCATAGATATCCCAGGGCAGCTGCAGTGACTGAAAATTTCAAATGAAAAGAAAGCTTGCAGTTCAAAGCTGAAATGTTGCTATTTTGAATTGCTGTGATTACAAGATTCATTTCCTTTAAATACTGCTCTCTAAGTGCATTGGATACATTTCTAAAGCTTTCAATTTCTTTTTATTTTTCACAGGGGTTATGGGTTTATTAATGGATGGAGAAACGTCTGACTGTAAAATACAATTTTTTGTCTCATAAAACTCTTCCAGTATATCTTGTGGAAAGAAAACAGATGGATGTTCTTTCCACATCTCATTCCATATAAACTTCCCTTACACTGTTTTTGCAACATGCTATCTATGAAAAACTCTATTGAGTGTTTGATGACCCATATTGTTGAAGAGACTCCAAATACACAAGAGCCAACCAGCAACTTCACTTAATTAAATTCACTTCGCTATGAAGAGAAGCAGCTGAGCAGATCTATTTTTAACCACCTTTACTGTATATTTTTCAGTGCTAAATGATGAGTAGTAAATTATTATACTTATGTCTTTCTTTTAAAGYGAGAGGCTAAAATAAAGTAAGCATCTTAATGAAAACTTTTCAAAGTATTGTTAGCAATAGAAAAGTTAAAAGCTGTTTTTTATTAGACTTTTGTTGACACATAAGAATTCAGAGGGAWTTGCTTAATTTTTTTCTTTTTCTCTAGAAAAAAATATTTTTCTTATCTATTTTTACCCACACTATGGACAGCAAAAGGCCAGTGRTGACTCCAAATAAGAAAACCATGTATGGCTGTAAAACAGTAAAATATAATGATGAAGCAAATTTACTCCTACAGCTTTTTTGACAAATGTGCAGTCAAAGTACAATAGCTGTCAAGAGATTTAAAGTAGAATTTCCTTTGTAAAAATAGAAAAAATCATATAAAAATATTCATTAAAAATATTGGTGTATTCTAGGAATTGGTTTTATTGCTGGAATTTCATCTGTTTTCCTATTGGCAATTCTGCTCATTTTTTTGCAGCATGATGTGACTGCCACTGRAAATCTTAAATACAAAGTACACTTTGCCTAGGAACAGAATCTGTGTAATTTCAAATTTCAAAATAGATTAWGGTGCCTGACAAAAAGCTCCTTTTTGAAAAGTGAGAGTGAATTTCAAGTAAGCCTTAATTGTACTATATAGAATATAGATTTTATTATTACTAGATACATTGCACAGGACTCTGGAGTAAGCTTTTTATTGGAATAAAATGTCTTGCTTAGGGATGTCCTTTTCTATAAAATATTTCAGAACCTTCCAGCTAGGTTTTTGGCTCCTTTTGGACTCAGTCCTTGTTAACAATTATATTCCACCCTAAAAATGGAAGCAATGGAGCTAATGGTAGATATTAAATGGGGAAAAGTGTTTTGCAAAGGGAACTACCAATCTGCTCCAATCTCCTTCAGAAAATAACATGGGAAAGTTTCAGAATAAGTGAAATCCAGCAAGTAATCTGTGCTCAATGCCTGTTAGTCTTTGTATTATGTACAAATCTCTGTTGAAAAACCTGTAGAAGCATCAGGTTTCTGCTCATTTGCAGTACTCTTGTAGTACTAGGATTTTTCTGTATTTCCAATAGAAAATTATTATTATGCTGTACATATCCAAGGTGTGTAGCTATTATTTCATAATGATGTTAGCAAAAGCTGGAAGGAATSGTTGAAAGAGACTTCCTTTATTCTCTTAAAATTATTGTATGAGAGGTTTAAGTAATTTCTGTAATCTCACATCTCACACATCAGTAGGTTTATTAATGTAACATGGCATCTAAGTGGAAAGATTAAGATAYATCATACACAGATTTTTCTCAGCAACATATTATAGGACTGTTCAGATGTGGACAGAAAGATATAACTTTTCTATTTTATTACTGTTATTATTTAGACCGTTAGCATGATTGTATTTAAAATTTAACCRTGTAGGGAACTTTTCAAGTTTAGGAAAAATCCCTCTTTCAAAATAATAATAAAACATGTAAAATATATGTAAGAAACAGAGATATAAACAGATTGTTCGTGTCAGGTGTGGGTTAAGCTATATGTGTTTTGCATTAGGAGGTTTTGGTGGTGAGAGAATGGAGGAAAAKTATGGCAAAGCTTGCTTGGTATAAAATATATCAACATAGATATATAAAAGACAGAATCCAGTTAAGGTAAAGGGAAGACAACAGACTGATTCCTAGCTGGAAACAAACTGCGCTTTCCTCACAGTTTTGGGGATAAAAAGGATATGAAGTTGTGACTTATGTTATAATGTTTTGGGTTGAGTTTTGCAACAGCCTGGAGATTCAATAAAATTAGATTTAGAGGGTATTAAGCCTTCTGTATGAATGACTCAAAATTAACTTATGTTTAAACTCCTTATGATAAGCAGAAAAATAAATCCAGAGAATGAAGCAGGCTGAGGCATATGTGAATAACTAAGCAGTGGGAATACCTGAGTGGTTGAGATGGGGAAGAAGGCTCTGAAGAGGATTGTCAGACTTTGCTGTTTCACCTTGACAGCAGAGCATTCTGAATGGCCCACCACATGGCTTTGTTGAGAGGCACATTTTAGTAAAATTTTATTTGGAAATCAGTGATTCTCAGCTTGTTGTTTGGTATCACATCCCAAGGCTTCTAGTTTGAAGTTTAAAAAAAAATCAGGAAAAGCAGGTTCGTGTTTAGCTGACTGAAACTCGGCAAAGTAACATTTACAGGGCTAAAACATGAAAAAGAAAAAAAAAGAAAAAAAACAAGAAAAGACRAAAGCTGAAAACTATGTGAGAAGCAAAGGAAAGGAATTGCAACTAGCAGACAAAAAGAAGAGGGGAAGATTCAGAAGGTAAAGATGGTTCAAACCTCAAGAAAGGTTGTTGAACCTTGCTTGAATTATTTCATGTTGCTATTCTAGCAACTTCAGATTCTCAATCACTCTCTCTTTCCTAAATTTATGTGGTCAGGGTAAGGTGAATCTGTATAAGTCTTACTCTGACTGCACTGTATAAGGCATCTCCTGTCCACTGCTTATCTGAAGGTTGTTTTTAAGGGGTTGATCTCTAACCAGTTCTATATTTCTTTTCCTCAGGTGAAGTAGCATCTTCCTGAACTGCTTTATGAGGCTATTTTGTTAGATTTATGCTGTTTGGTTCTTCCATGCAGTTTCTTYTTCAAGTTCTGTTTAACCAGTGAAAGATAGCACGTAGTGCCCTATAGYAATTGTTATGCCCCTAGATATTTTTTCTTTTTTAATTTTGGGAGAGGGTGAGGTAGGACTGAGGAGGTAGGTATGAAATAGAATTAAATTTTTTCTGMTTTTCCCCCTCTGTTAAGCATCTTCAGTGAAGTTTCATTTTAGGTCCTAAACAGCTCTTTGTCAGTCATTCCACTCCCACTCTTTGTCTAAAATATTGTTCCTTTCATCTGGGGGCTGACAACAGCTACATGGTTGACCATGTATGTATAGAAGGATGGAGAGAATTGAAAAGAAAATAAACTTTGATCCTGTTATTTTAAGATTTAATTAGAATCAAAATTTGAGTTGGTTTTTTTTCTGGTTTGTTTTGGGATTTTTGTTTGTTTATTTCTYTAAGTTCTCTTACAATGGACTGATAGGAAAGCTATTACAGTAAGCTCTAGAGTTGCAAATCACAGTAGTAATYCATGGTTCCAATGAATTTCAATTTCTTTTGGTTTCATTCCACAGTGGAAATTTTCTAATTTCAGTGTTTATTCCAGAAAATGAAATTGATATTTGAGATTAATAAATAAATCAAACCTGAAAGTTTTTATGAGAAAAATGAGGGAGTACCTGGCAGTGAAACTAATCCCATTTTTTCTGCTTTGTAATGAATGATGATAATGTGTATATGTGGGAAAGTTTGGAGTGAGAGGAGATGTTGCACAGTCAGGATTACTGATGCTCTTCTATTGGAAAAGAAATTTGTAGAGGAGGCTTGGGCCATGTTGTCAGTACAGAGTTAAAAGCACAGAAACTCAGCTTAGTCTGTCACCAGTTCTCACATCAATGACTTCTTCAAAGGAAATCAGCAGCTCTCTTCTCCTAAGTGTYAGAATGAGTGCATCCATGATGTTTGACCCATTAGGATACAGATGTTTTCAACAGACAATGTCATATAAATGAAAAGTGAAGCAATGTGGCAGGTCTCAGCAGAGATTTGAGCAGGTCTCTCAAACATATGGTGAACCTTCCTCACTCTATCAATACAACTTGCTCCAAATACAGCTTAAATAATTTAAAAACTCTTTACAATGCCTTATGACACCTGCTAAGTATAGAAGATGACCTAGTGAACTATGGAAGATGACTAGATGACTGTGAACTCCAATGAAGTGTTCAATTACTTTTCCTWAAGAATATATATAAACTTTCCCAGCTACATATTTTCATGTTATTACTGTGAGGGATAAAACATAAAATTAATCAGATAGTGTTAAAAATTAAGAAATTTGGCATCTGGAGACTAATATTGCATCTTAGTTTCTTAAGTCTGAGGAGATGTCATCAAATCCAGGAGACTCACTGAAGATGTTTTCTCTCATAGGAGCAGTACAACATATCTGACAATTTTATGTATTTTTATGAAGCTGTTTATAGAAGGTGTTTTGACACGATTTATTTACCAGTGCCTGTGAGTTCTTGTCATGCTATATAGCTTGGATTTACTTATGGCAGCTTATAGGTGTTAGTGGCAGGAATCAGAGGAATTTCCAGATTCATGAAGCCAAGTCACAAATAGGATTATAACTCTCTTCTCTTCCTCATCAATCTCAGTTTCAGGAGTAAATGACATATGTCTTATTACACCTGCCTAATAATGATTGGAGGGCATTATATTTTAGTTGCACCAAGACATTATCAGATCTACTCTACCTAGTAAAAATAGGAAGAAGAATTGATTAATGTAGAATAAGTTGTATATTGACTAATTCTCTGAGCTATTGGTAAGCAAAAAGAAGCCTTTCAGAATATGTTCCAACGTGATGGCATGCACTTATTTAGAGGCCTGGGTGCCAGCATGCAGCTTGAAAACTTCCAAAGTCTCTGCCAACCTGCTTTCTTAAGCCAACCTGTTTTTCTTAAGACGACTACTTAAAAAAGACATGGAAGACTTGCTAGCTTCTGAAAGCAAAGTGTATTTCAAAACCTGTTACAAGAACAATAGCCACTATATTTTCCCCATCATTGTTCATACCAATTGATGTCCCCTCACTTTCCATGCTCATATAAAACATTATGCTTTTTTGTCCTGAACACAGTAATTTATTTTAATTGTAGAGCTTCCTTTGCCGTGGACTGATTGCCTCAAGCAACTGTAAAGAACTTGTGTAAATATGAGCTAATCCTAGCAACTGAAACACACTACACACAAGGAATTTATTGTTTATTAATCAATTTTTCCAAAGTGATTATTCTTAGGCTAAGCCAATGGTATTAATTCTGTTTATGCCTTTTAGAAAGAGGTGCTGCCTTCTGTGTTCTGTAAACTCTATTACTTTATGCATTTGAGAAGCTAATTTGAGGCTAAGGAAAAGATGGAAAAGTTGATTTGAGTGCATTGGAGCATGCATAAATGTATGTCAAATAGTAATTACTGAATTGTTCTGTAGGTTTTGTTATGGGGCTTTTTTGTAACTAACCTGCAGATGCTCCTGTAATCTTCCTTTGCTGTGGATTCTGCAAATCTAAAGAGAAGAAATATACACTGAAATTTTCCCTCTAACAAAAAATTTTCCAGGTACAAGGAGTTCAGAAGCCTAAATGACAATCAAACACTCAAAAAGGTAGAAATTTTTTTGACAATATGAAAATCAAGATTTGCCGGTTTAAGCTACAAGTCGCCACACTGTTTAAAGAAAAGAAACAATATTTTTTGAATTATTTTAAAATTATTTTTCTTACCTAACTCAGTTGTTGTGCTCATATTTGTAGTACAAAAATGTAAGTTACAATGCTGAACAGACTATTGCATGTCAACAGAGTAGCAAATAGCTCACAAGAGCCTGTCCTGATATTAGATTTAATATTAGTTCTGCTGGACTGTTTATTTTTTGTATGCTTSAAGCTATGAATTTTTATCCCAGTGCAAACACAATTCATTTTGGACATATTTCTCCAGAAATCCTCTTTCTATTTTCTTCAGCTCTTGCAAAACCCAACAGGAATATATTTTGCTAGCTAGTGTAGCTAGCTATGCCATTAATGTTTTGTAGTATGAGAACAGCAGTTCTCCTCTTCCAAGATTTCTCTCTTTATCTTCTCTGCTTATCTTATATTGATGCAAGGGTTAACAGAAGTTCATAACACCTTTAGACTTCTCATCTTTTTCCTAATGGTTCTGGTCTGATTCATGATAAGGAATAAATAATTAAAGGGAAGACTGATAACCTTTTCCATTAATTGCTTAAAAAAAAATAAATTATTCCTTCCTCTCCGTCTCCAGAACAGTGGCAGTTAGGAGTTTATTTCCAAATCACAGAATATTCTGAATTAGAAGGGACTTACAAGGTTCATCAAGTCCAATTCTTAGGAGAATGGCCCATACAGGGATTGTACCCCCAGGTTTGGAATTGTTAGCACCATACTCTAACCAACAAAGCTAATCTTACTAGATTAGGAGGAAACAAAAGAAATTAAAAAAAAAGAAATCCCATGTGATTCCGTGAGTTTGGAGTAAAYGGAATGGGGAATTATTATAGGTACTTTGCATGACAATTAATTTAACAGTTATTTAGTTGATATCACTCTCTTTGTAGGTATTTCCACATGCTGTGAGGACTGCTTTGCCATGCATGTTCAGTATTAAATAACTGTAAGAATTACATACAGGATGGTGTGCCCACAGTTTGCTAGCAGAAGCGCAACTTGTTTCAGGGATTGATTTCAACCAGTTCCCTGATTTTCTGTATTACAGCACACTCARTCCTCACACCAGCACATAGGAAGATTCCTTCTGTCCTGTTCTAAGAGTGAGCTGTAAGTCCTTTTTTCTTTCTTTTTCTTTTTTTTTCTCCCTTGCAGGCTTCCTGTTCATTTACTACATTCTGTAACCTCTGAATCTTCTATTCCCAAGCTCTTGCCTCCTACCTAAAGCAAGACCAAGCCTCAAGGAAATTCTTTTAACCCAGTCACGCTTTTCAGAGAAACTTAAACRACGAACTGAGAGCACATATACTATGTCTATCATATAATTTCCTCTTGGTAGATGGAATAAGATAGGAAAGGTGGGTTACAGAAGTAGAAAACTCAGAGAAATGGTGATATGCATTTCCGATTCTAATTTTTAATGCCTTTAATARCTGGTTTATGATAAACTATAAGGAAATCTGGATGAGGCAACATGGTCTTCAATTGAGACATTTCTGTAAATAAATTAAAAATTGAAGSATGTGTGAATCAAAGGGAAATAATTAACCAATCATACTTTTTAATGTGAATTTGTTTTTTGAAATGGTATAGAGGAAAATGTGCAATCTATACGAAAGTGGGATTGGATGTTCCATGAAAAAACCCTCACAAACATAAAGGTAACCAAGAAAAAAAAGTCCTCTTTTTACAGATTTTGTTGCCCTAAATGTAAAAACCTGAGAATTCTCCTGTATCCTCCTTTCTTGCAAAGTGTAGCTCCTCATTAGGTAGAAAATTGCATTGCCTGCATTAGCCAAAGCTGCCTTAGTTTAGAGGTGTTTTAGCATGATTAAGAGCCCGCTTTCTGCCTTCCTGTTGTAGCAAATTATCCAAGATTGAAAAGTGAATGTGCTATTYTTGCAGCTTTCTCGTAATGCAATTAATACTAAGTAGAATTAAGCTTGAAGAGTTTCAGAATATTGTGCAAGAAACAGAKGAGTCTAGGCAGATGAAAGCAACTGCAACAGTAAGTATGAGCCAAATTACTCAGATCTACTTTATACTCTGTCATTTGGCCCAACAGTGCCATTGTAGTCCACCACTGCAATAAGCTGCTTAACTGATAGCTACACCCTTGTTGGGGGGACTGATGTAGCCAAGGAATGTTTCTGAAAAATGAGAAACAGCTTTGAATGTCCATTACCAATGATTTCAGATCAGCCACAAAGCTATAGAGGCTGGCACCATGTATGAAATTCCTCTCAAGAATATGAAAAATGAAGATTCCTTGTACCCTGTGAAAAACTGGGTTCAACTCAAGCAATTTTTGACAAAAGAGAAAAATAAAGACAGGTACTATTGAYTTAGGCCAACGTTTTGAAATATCCTTTATATTTTCCCCCTTTMAGATAATACAACACCTCCAAGCCTACAGGCTTGTATTCCTGATATATCTAACTGAGGAATTTGAGCTGCTTGGGTATCAAAAAGTAACGGGAAACCTGTAACTAGCTATGTCTTTTCCTGACAAAGTAATTTAGTCACTTAATTTTGTCACTCCCTTGCTTGGAAATTTTCAATTCTGCAGTTGATATTCTGTACTGGGCATCTTGAAGTAATTCCCAGTCTCTACTTAGTAGTTTTATTCAAACCCTAAGTATCTGGTGATGCTGCCCTTTATGGCTTAGCTTAAATATATTTTCGTGTTGGAGATTTTATGTGAAGAAATTGACCATTGTATCTCACCAATGCAGGTGCCTTTTCAGTGACATTTATAATTTCCTTTTTGTCCAATTTTTTTGTTCAGGATGGACAAAATAAAAGAAACCCCCATAGCACATCCACTTTAGAGTTATACATTAACTCAAAAGAATTGCTCTGAGGCTGAGATGATCCCCAGAGCATAATGGATCAGAATAGAGAAATTGATAAAGCCTTATATCTTGTAGAGTGAACAGCATTTTTATGATATATTCTGTCCTCCTTTGATACTTCCACTCTTATTTYCTTGTCTACATACATAATTTATTGCTTTTCTACTAGGTGGAAGTGTGATGTTGCATAATTTGTTTATATTTTCCAGGGGAATAATAAAATAGATTTCCTTCTTTTGTTTTACGGATAAATAGTAATTTATGTTTAACGGAATCTGAGTGACATGTAGAAAATGATGTACGATCTCCATCTATTGCAAAAAGACCCATAAACAGTGCACCAAAACTGGCATCCCATCCTCATTTGCAAGATTATATGCCTGCTGCAATAGAAGCAGCATTTGGTTGATTTGTAGCCGAATGCGCAGCTAAGACTCTTACTTAACCAGGCAGCATCTGAGCCCTGCTGTGAGCAGCAAACTGTGATATCTCTAGCTCACCCAGTACAGCTGTCCTGGAGTATTAAGATTCTTTCTTTTAAAGACAGCATCTTAATGCTGTGCCATGCAACTCAACTAGTTACTTAGGCCTGTTCTTAAGGACGAGGCAGACTTAGGTGCTCATTTATGTTTGAAATGCTGGTACCCAACTTCAAAAGTGATGTAATTCAATACAGCCAGCTAAAGTAACTTGGCTCCTGAGTTTGAAAAGCCCTTGTTGGGGAAAATGCTTTAGCAGCTCTGAACTATTTGGCTCCTGGCAAAGTTCGGAGTTTTCAGCCAGCTGAAGGCATGGCTTACCACAAAATAATATAGTACATCAAATTAGTACTTTAAAATGTATGTATAGGTAATATTAGGAAAGCTTTGAGAGGGCTTCACTTGCTTTCTGTGATGAAGTGGATAATGGGGAGAAAATGAGCTATGCGCTAAACTGCAGTCAGCTTCAGAAAATAATACTTTTGTAAGTTAGTCTTCAAGTCTGCTGACTGCAGTCAAGAGAATACAGTTGTTGATCCCATTTCTACTTTATTTAGGGTCTATACAAGTGTTTGGAATAAAGCTTTCCTGTCACACTTTTTGTCACACCAATGCAAAACTTACAGCAGCATATTTAATTGATCTACAGTTAAACACCATCTCTRTATGTGAAAAATTTTCACTGTTTGTGTGTGTCTCTTCACAGCTCCTTCTAGTAACCTTGTAAAGGCTGTGCAGGCTRTGCTGTGCAGTTCCCAAACTGACAGGCTACTGCCAAGGAAGAGTAAGAGATKTTATCGCCCATTCACAGGTGAAGATCTTGTGAACAAATGTATGTATTCAGAAGAGAACTAAACTTAGCTTTCAAAGTACTCTCTATATTTGTGAGCAAACTCACAAATACAAAGAGTTCAATAGAACTGGASTATGTGTTTTCATGAGTGTTATGTGAGTTTTATTCATTAAGTTTGTTGTTGAGTGGAAGTTGTCCCAGATTTTAATCACTGTCCATAAACCTATTTAGATTTTAGGAGCACCAGATTAAGTTGTGTTTGGAGGATAGAAGCCATACAGAAGAGATGCTCATCAATACGTTAAATAAAAAAGGCAAAAATAGAAGAAATAATGAAATAGAGGAAAACAACTCATATCTTTCACTCAGAAATTTTTATCAGTTATATATTACATCAGTATGAACTAATAGTCATTTTGTTTCTAATACCCAAAAAAACCCCCTTGGTTTTCTTGTGCTCTCCTGACAGTTTCTGTACTGTGTGGGACAGATTCTATTCTCCACTAAGGACCAAACTTGGAGTGTTTTCACATTAATCTTAAAAAGGATAGCATTAATACTAGCTTGCTTTTTGAGAACAAAAGTAAGGAAGAAAAAGAAGGCATAACACTCTCTAGTGATTTTGCAAATGCTTTGGAGGACTAAAAACCTTACAGTAATCAAGCAGCAATTGTCTCAGTCATGAGCACACTGAGTCTTTGCTGGTTTTTATTGCAGTTGCAAACACTTCACACCTTGTTACTCCTTTTGAAATTAAAACTGCGTACAGATCAGTCAAAGCAGCTATGAAATGGAACAAATATTTTTAGGCTTAGAATCCTTAAAACTACTTTGCGTAGCCTATTCTTTGTAAAGGCAAACACTATCTGCAATATCTGTAAGAAATATATGTTAGACATGTTCCATGACCAGCTTCAGGAGGGTTGGAGGACAGTTGCACTTGCTTTCAAAAAGCAGTTGCAAAGAGAATAGCTTTGAAGAAAAGGATTGCTTTCATATGCAGAGRGATTGTTAGCTGATTCATGGAAAGGTATGGTGATTATGAGTAGAAATACCTATCTAGAAACACTTATCAATCATATTTTGGATAATCAGAAAAGGGAATGCAAGCTTTGAATGTTGTTTTTATTGCATAATGTCCTTAATAACATGCTTTAGTTTTCCCTTCCAACTGAAATATTCTATTCTATTCTATTCCATTCCATTCCATTCCATTCCATTCCATTCCATTCCATTCCATTCCCCTCTACTGAGGATCTTGCAAAGCATTTAGATCTCTTCCACAGGCAAGTTTTAACACACTGCTGTTGCAGAGGAACACATTGTGGTATGTTGATATCTACTTATTGCTGCTAAATTGGGACTAAACTTTTCATTTTCCTAATTTTTTGCCAACAACTGACTCTATCAGAAAACATTATGAAGTATATATATAACATTATSAAGTATATATATAAGTATATATATAACATTATGAAGTATATATATAAGGAGCATTCCTTATACTCAGTGTGAAATCTGAAAAGTATATCTTGTCTGATTTCTTATGCCACTGTCATTCTGTAAAAACAGAAAACGTCGAATCTAGTCCTTGTCATCTWCTTGATCACATCTATAAGAAAATTATTTCTGAATACTAAAGATTTAGTATTTGCTCTTAGAAATTTGAACTCTTATATAGTGTAGAGGATTGGTAACATGATGGGAAAAAATTGGTAACATGTCAGGGAAAAAWTCTGGAAAGAATAAGCTGCTTGCAGTATAGGCTCATGAATTTCACACRGGCGATGATTGTTATCATTTTCAGCCATTCTGTAGAGAGCTGCAGGGAGGTTTGGGAGTTAATATCCATGAGTAGCCCTATTGTGAACTTATGGTTTTATTTTTCTATTAAGCAAAATGCTTCTTGGGAATAAAAAAAAATTAAGTCTTTGAGATCATACCATTATATGATAATACTTGCTCTCTCCAGCTAAAAAAAMCCAGACACATGTTAAAATAAAATCTGGTGTGGTTGCTGTTTATTTGCTTATGCCAGGACACACAACWGTGAGACAGCTGCTCTTTTGTTCATCTCTGGTTTTGGTCCTCTTGGTCACTGTGGACATCTTATGTAGGTGTCTCAGTGCCCAGAGATGCCCATCCATGCCTCCAATTTTTCTCTGGGCTCTACAGTTTCCCCAGAGTACTGGGGACAATTATTGCTGTCTTGGTAAGCAGAGTAAAACCTTCCCCACTGAGATTTGGGTAGGCTGCTACAATATTTTCATGTCATAGAAGTAATACACAGATAACTTTGTTACATGTGCAGTAMGCTCAAAGATGATCTAATTCTGGGAAACATACAAATAAATCTTCTGTTATTGAATCTCGCGTACTGAAATAGAACGGATCGTTTGCTTGTTTGATTTTTCTCCTTGAAATTTTAACTGCTGCAATGCACACGTAGAGAAGAATTAGTTGTGAAGCATTAGAGAAAGAAGTCAGTTAAAGCTTTTGTCTAACATGATTGAAGCATTCCCAATGTCGGAGTGATTCAGTCATTGGTTCTGTTGTTTGGTAGGAATTTTAAGCTTTACTAATGGAACAAATATTTCAGATTTCTTCCTTCTGAAGTTCACATAGATTTTGTACACACATAGTAGATAGGAAGGTCTGTGGGTAAGAAGTAAAAAAATATAACTCTATGTCCTTCAAATGTTTGAGAAAAACAGATGTTTCAGGCTTAATTATAAAAACTGGACATGGAGTATGAATTTTGGAATTACAATCTTGAAATTCTACATCTGTTCAAGCAAGATTTGCAACTGTAAAATGGCGTTCTGATATTGTATTGAACCTTTACTATGCATTTTTAAATGCTGAGTGTTTTGCCAAATGTATTTTGCAAACCTAAACCAGCTCTCAGAATGACAAAAAAAATATGTCTACATAACATTATAGAAAGAAAYGTATGGGAGTCCTAGAAGAGATGTGCAGCTGAAGTTTCTGTCAGGTGAAGCTGCAGATAATAAATGAGCAGAATGTGAATGATTGATTTTCCTTACCGGAGGGACTGTTGTAGGTAGGTAGGGTGCTTTGCAAAATTGTAGACCCTGCACCTGCAATCAGTCAGAGGTAGGTYGCAATAACAGGTAATGAGCTGTGGSACAACTGATCTTAACAGTCAGGKGCTAAACAGGTGACAGAGGAGCAGAGAGAGCACCTCAATCTTTAGGCACAAAACCCCYCCTACATCTATGTAGACATCAAAAAGTCACTGTGCGCTGATAATTTCTTGATCAAACTGCACCATTCAATTACAAAACCAGAGTAACATTTCTGCTGGACAGAAATCTGTCTCTCTTCATGTAATTCTGAGCTTTTTGCTAAACAGAGAGCCTCACAGAAGGGAAATATATTTGTCATAAAGTCCTACAAAAATTTATGTTGGGGATCTTAAACTCAGATATAAATTTTTAAGCTTGTAATGTGAAGTGAACAGCATTCTAAAGTACTTTTGCCTGCAAACAGATTTGATAAGGTGCCAGAAAGTAGATGTTTGGTTGCATGAAAACAACTTTAAAGGTATAAAAAAAAGATAAATATGATGCAGAGATGAGATAGGATGTGCACACCACTGTACTGAASTTTGGCCCCAGTGCTACGCTTGGGACTTAAAGTGCCTGGAGCAATTTGCAGCATGCAGCTTTGTCACCTAATTTTCTTTGTGTTGTCTGAGAACTAGTAAGAGTTAAAAGGCATTCACTGGACTTTGAAGTGGGTATGGCTTGTTGTGTGTTCTTTGCTTTTCATGCTAGCTTCTTGATCTTGACCCTGACCCAGTAAGGTGCTTCACAAGAAAATGTAACCTTGCAATTCTTATTCAGTCATGGTGGTCTCAGAATAGTCACCTTTGAAGTGGAGGAGCAAGAGGCACAAAGAATGGATAAAAATTGGAAATATTAGCAGTCAGATTTGGTTGGTATGACTTATTTACTTCAGTGAAAGTAAGGAGTCAGGCACAAGAAGCTGGGAGAGGACACAACTGAGGCAGCTGAAACCCACTGACCAAAGGAATATTCCATACCTATGGCATTATGCTTAGCAATAAAACAAGGGGAATTAGTGGGGTCCTGCTGCTCAGGGRCTGGCTGGACAGGAACTTGCYGGACATGAGTAGTTTGGTGGTAAGGATTTTTTTTATTTTCATCACTTGTCTTTCTAGTTTTTATTTTCTTCCTCTATGATATTTTCTTTTTTCATTGCAAGTTGCTATAACAATAATAGGTATTATTATTGTACTGTCGTGGTCTCAACCCACAAGTTTTGTCACTTTTACCCTTTTGATTCTTCATCCCTCACCACTTGCCTTGTATATTAATACCTGGCAAATGGAATGGCAAAATTATTTTTGAAACGAGAAAATTGAAGTTATATTAATGGAAAAAAACTGTACTTATAGTACTGAGTTTAAGGAAAGGAAAAGCTTGTGGAACACTCATGGTGAAATGAATCAGCTTCTTAAATGCTAGTATTTCTAAAAATTCAGTTGATAATATCTCAGATGTTCAATTTGCCTCTATGAAGTGCGTTTGCTCTTCAAGACAGAATAAGSCTCTTGCCAAACAGCACAGAACAAATTCTAAGTCTCTATTTGTACAAAAATTGTTTATTTTGTGTGTTGAAATGAGAGGAAGCTGTTTTATTTTATTAGGAAATAGTTATTTCTTTTTGCAGAAAATTCACTGTTCCTGGATGGGGAAATAAGTAAAAAACAAAGAAAAAGAATGGGAAAAGAAACAGATTTTTTAATAAGACCAGAATAGTTTATTAAATTAAGAGGTTAAAAAAAAAGCTTAAAAGGAATTTGCATTGTGTTTCAAATGTGCTTATAGTAATATTATCAACACAGAGGAATCTTTATTACATGCTTATTCTGAGAAGTGAGAGCTCTTAAAAAATGAGTTGCTGCCAGAAGAAAAGCACAGCTTTTTTACAGGAATAAACCAAACTACTTCTCTTAAACTTAAATGGCTATCAAAACACATTTATTTATGGCAATGTAGAAACAAAATTGGATTCAGTCCTCCAGCTCAAGAGAGCCTACAAGAGAAGACTTTTCATTCCCAGGTGAATCAAACTGTATTTATCTTTTAGCAACATGCAAACTGCTCAATCCAGCTTTTTGGATTGAGTGACCTTTTTCAGAAGAGCAGAAATAGCATTTAAAATAACTCTCATTGCAAAGTGGGAGCATATGTCTGGGTCAAATGTTAGTCCATTGTCAGCAAGATTCCCCACAGCTGAGGACAGCAATGATTGCAGTCTGAGAGATGTAAGAATAAAAGTCTTTTCTCAAAAAATGAAACAAATGTTTTTCACACTCAGAAAACTGTTTAGGTTATGAATAAAAAATACAGGAAATAAAAGATTATAGTAAWSCCTGGAAGTGCAGAGAGAAAAAACACACTAAAAAAATTCATGTTTGAAGAATGGTTAATTGAATAGAGAACAAATTCACTTTAAGAACTGGAAATAAAATGGTATTCATGTAATCAGATGAGAGTGATTWAAAAAACCCAAAAAGTTTAGAGAGAGAACATAGAATTACATCAGTAATTCCTAAATAAATTTTTATAGTAYGTACTTTCTTAATCTGAGAGTAATTCTGGGTAATTTAAGGACTGTGCTTTGGAGCTCCACACTAATATTAGTGTTGAGAATGGGTTGACATTTTGTGGGGTTTTTAGGGGTTTGTTTGTTTGTTTCCTTGTTTGCTGTTGTATTTCTGTTTTAATAATGCGCCTTTGTATTAAAAATAGTTTCACAAAATGAAAACAATATATTATTCTGAGTATTCTGGATCACAGGGCRAAGTGATCATCCATTCTCAAAAACCTCTAAAGTGGGGACAAGGAGAGATATATACATAATGAGGAAGTAAAGAAAGTAATAAGGAAAATGGATACAAATAAGAAAATAAAATTTTTCTTTCTTACATCATGATTTTCTCACTATTAGATTCCARAACATAACTAGGCTGCTGGTAAACCTAACCAAACATTGTTTTCTTGTGGCCACCTCATGGCTTTTCAAGCCTTGTGGGTTATGACAATGAGGCAACTGTTAAAAATAGTATAATTGTCACACTGTAAGGGACATACCAAGGAACTCAAGACTAGTTTTCCAGGTCTGATCAAGAAGGATAAGAAGAATGCACAACACAAGAACTTTCTCTTTTTACARTTCTGCACCTCATCACAGTGGGGCAGAGGAGGGGAATGGAGGGGGAGGGGGGTCCACTGCATGGATCTTAATTGCTGGATGTGGTTAAATCATGTCAATRTCTTATTTAACTTTTTTTCTTTGTTTAAAACAAAAATACTTACTATATGCAGCAGTATTTTGAACAATCATTCCCCTTTTGTTCTTAGCATTTTTACTTATTACTTTAGCTGGATGATATATAGAAGATGAAACTATGTCTAAAGTACGTATATATTATTCATGGGTAGTRTACTGATAGAAAAAGTGTTATTTTTCTTCCAATTTTACATAATATATTAGTTATCATMAATTAATTTTATTTTCTGGGGTTTTACTCTTTTTAGAGATGACTCCTCATTACACTGTTCCCTATTTACTGCTATCCATACTTCYCTTCTCTTCTCTTGTTCTATTATTTAGTATTATTGTGTCAAATCAACTTGAGGACAAAATCTGAAGAAAATTGTACTCTTGGAAGTACATCCTCTGTGTTTCCTGATGTGCAGTTTTAAATCTAATATTTTAACCTTTTCACCTTCAATAGTTTCTGTAATACTCGCTCAGTTTATATGAAAAATATTAATTGTAGGTATTATTCATTTCATTTGGCCCGTGTGTTGTTAGAGTCTATGAAACCTCCATGACATTTCTGAATTTGATGTTTTTGTGCATGTAAGGTAAAATGTTGCTCCACAATGTTAAATATCTATAAGTAACAAATRTTCTCAGCTGATTTTTAGGTGTTAGTTTAGCTGATGATTCATGGTTCTTTATTGCAYTTTATCTAAGATTTTTTCAATGAAGAGTTTAGTTTGGTTTTAAAAAGTAATTTGTAGTTTTGAAAATAGCACAGAATGTGTTAATTTAACCAATTCTTATTAAAAATATACATGGAATCCATCACAGTGGTGACTTGCTCTCTCCACATAGGAAAAAATGGGTTTGGGTTTTTTTCTGTTWATTGGTGTTCTGTGTAACAGACCATGTTGGACAGAAAAATTTGAAAAAACTCTGTTCTTAAAACTATTTATTCTGATCCTAAATACTGAAAAATAAGCAGGATCCCAACATTATGGTCCACTTCCTAGCCTTAGTGGGTAAAGGAGAAATCTGCCTAGACCTTTTCTGTGTCCCCAAAATATGGTTAGTCCTAAGCAGTTAGAATGCAGCTTCTTTATTTTATAAAAATCAGTAAAATTATTTCAAGAGACCTAAATAATTTCTGGTAWTTCACTTTTTTAGGATGTCTCTACACAAGAAGAAAACCAAAACTTGTGTCATAAGAAAAATTCATTGCCAAGAATTAAATAGAATGCCAAACTAGTAACCAGCCCTGGGCTGAACACTTTCTTTTTAGGTCATAGCCATACACACATTTCTTATGCTTTTTAAAATATTACTAACAGTGGAAGCTCAAATGCCACTCATTCAAATCAGAAAATCTAAAAATTGTGTCTCCTAACTTTTGGCTTTTTTACAGAAGTTATGCATAGCCAAGATTGCAAAGGAAGCAAGAAGTTCATARGAGCACAGGAGGTCAGAGTTCCTCATTCTTATATTCTTCATTAGGTTTTTTTGCGGCCTGGGTCTTTTTTAACATTTTAAATTTTTCTCTCTCATTTAATGTGAGATCTACTTAACCTCTGAGTTTCTGTATTGAAACTCAAATGTTATGTGCCGTCGAAAAATATACAATTGTCTTTATTCGAACATGAGCATGTATTCTGAGGATTTTAAATCTCTCATACTAACAGAACTGAAATTCACAGAATTACAGAATTTTTGAGGTTTGGAAGGGACCTCTGGATATCACCATGTCTTCCATTTCACAAGTAGGGTCAGAGGATGAGATTGTCTTGGATGCACCCAGTCAGTCTTTGAATATCTCCAAAACAGGCGAATCCACAACTTCTCTGGCCAAAYGTGTTTTTGTCTTTGACCATCCTCATAGTAAAAATGTTTTTTCTCATGTTGACATATAATTTCATATTCTTTAATTTGTGTCCATTGACCAATTCTACCAYCCAATGAGGATGTTACTGGAGGCTCAGGCACAAACTAAATGCAAGGAAAGAATGCAAAGATACTGGTGATATTCATCTGACATTTCCTCCAGGTTCATAAATGATGTGGAATTTCTTCTACTTTCCACCATGTCCCCTTTTATCCAGTAAATCTGGTGGCAGAGAGAAACTGAGATTAGAATTAATTCCTAGTAAATTACATTAKATTTAAATTCTTGTATTATCCATACAAGGAAATAAATCTGTGCTAAAAATAGAGGTATTCCAGTAGATTAGCTCTCAAAACAGGTACCAATGGTTTCACACATCATCCCTTCACTGACGTCTCTCTGAAGGAGAGGAATCCAAAAATGTATAAAGCTTCTAGTTGAAGAACAGCAGTATAACAATCTCTCCAAAATTACAGACATTCTCTGAGAGCTTCTAACAAAGTATAAACCAAGTAGATTCAACRTCTTCAGGCAATGATTAAAAATCTTAGCATTTAAAGGAAAACAAAACTGTTATAAAATAAAAAAGGATAATGTATTTATTTTTGTACTTGTATTTTTGTTTCAAGTTGAGATCCACACAAAGGCAATGCATATCTTTTTCTAGCTCTTCCCTCACCTGTYGGCCCTTAATCTTCCTTGTCATAAATCATTGTGCCAGCCTAAAATATTGAGAGTGRCTTAGGATATTTATCTAGCCATATAGCACAGATGGACAAACTAAGAGACTTGGCAGTTAGCAGGTGTTGATTTATGCTGAATTCCACGATACTGTCCCAGGCCTATTGCTGTAGTTGAACTTAAGGTTTATTCTGGTAAAAATCTCTGCTTCTCCTTTTGTCAGAGCAAGGCTTTTCAACTGATTTCTAAGGGTGTAAGTATGAGCCAATGGTGAGCTTTTCTAGACACTCAAACATACTCCAGACATTWTGTAGGATTAGCAGTACAACTTGAAGAAAAACCTTGAAGACTGCAATGGGTTTCATTCTCTGAAACCATGAATGCCCTGTGTTTCTTTGCATACATGCAATGACCTACGGGGGCACTGAAGTGGTTTGGTAGAGCCCCTTAACAGGGCATGTAGCAAGGGATGGGAATCTCATTTTTTGGCTGGAACTAAGGTCTGGCACCTAGAGCTTACTGGTATTTGATTTTTATGGGAACAGTAGAAATTAGACATGTAGTACATGTGCAGACTCCAAACTGTAGTCATCCTAATAGTGAATGTATTCATATCCAAGAACTGTCTCTCTGTTTATAGACATTTATGTATGTGGCTTTCATATGAGTCCCGAATGTGGCCCTACTTCTGATGATACGAATTTGTCACATAACTTGCAAGTCATATGTCTCACTTAGATTTTGGCTTTCTGAGGAAACATCATTTCAACCTTTTCCTATTATTGCATTATGTCAAAATGTACTGTCATAGCCACTTGCTGCTCAGCTGCAATGTTAATTAATTCATAACCTGCCTTCATGACTTGGAAGAGAAGTATTCACACCCAATCTGTTCTAATCTGCTTTTTTTTTGTTTTCTAATATCAGGATGAGTTCAGGTCAAAAGAGAGAAATGGATACCTAAATTTCAGAATCCAGAAGGAAATTAATTAAGATTCCTAAAAGCTGTTTCAAAACAAAGAAAAATATGTTGTGTGAAATGTCTGATATAACATGGAAAAAGACTTTAAATGTATCCTTCTGGACTTATAATTACTTCTGTGAGAAATGTATATATTCAAAAGCTGGTTTTGAGAATGTATAGTTTTGAGGAAGTAACAGGCAATTAGGAAAATTGAAAATATCCACCTGTTTTTAAAACATAGCTTTCTTAAAAGGTAAATTCTTGATTTACTGTAAAGATGACAATTCTTTCAACTTTTCCACATGTGCAAAATAAGGAGATACATGATTCTGGTGCTTGTGGGTCCCTTCCAAATTGGGWTATTCTGTGATTCTAAATAGCTGCTTTTAAAATCTGTTTGGAACAAAATGCAACTGAATTAATATCATATCAATCCCCATGGATTTTATGTACTTCAGAAATCTCTTGACCACCTGACCACTCCTGAATGGGGCTAATCTGCATATATATAGTCTAAATGAACATGCTTAAAATATCTGAGAGCAGGTTTTAAATAATCTAAATTAGCATTCTGAGAGAAGGTTTGAAAGGAAAATTTCCAGAGTTAGGCTTCCAGCCTTCAATCATTTTTGCAAACTGATTTGGAAACTCAAATGATACATTTTTACTTTAGGTTATGGTAAAAGAGGCAATCTTCTTGTATGACAAATAGTTTCTGTATATAATGGTATTTCTAACTCCTTCTTTCTACACAAGCCCATGAGATAACATGACCTTAAGTTCCTAATCAATAAATCAAAACTGCCTTTAGATATCATATGCTTCATGACATTTAGAGAGAGTGTCAACTTGAGCGTTAGGAGTGATTTCTCAATATCATTTCTATACTTTCCAAAATTCTTCCCATAGAAAGGATGACAGATTGACTTTATTTCTGCATAAGACTTTAATTTTCTGCTCACCTTTATTTCACTTGTAAGAAGGGAAAAATTATGATGTTTGTTTTTTTGAAGTCCCAATAACCCTCATTTATGTCAATGGCAAATTTAACTCTATTAAAGCTCTTTTGTGTTTTAAGCCTCTGAAATACAATGCAAGCACTGAATGCAGCCCAAAGGCTTGACCTTTCTTAGTGCATTGTACAGGCATGTCTGTGTGTTTCCCACTGGGAGCTTTAAATAGCAGGCAACTAATTTTTAATTACTCAGTACTGCAAGTTAGATTCTTGTGGCATAATGTCAATTAATAAGAAACAAGTGAACTGCAACTTTTGACATTGCAAAAGTTTTTCCGCTGTCCACTGAGAGTTGGTAAACACTGAAAAAGAAAAACATTACTTTCATTTTGCTTTGCTTGAGCCATTTTTCCCTTGCACAAAATTAAACTAAGAAAAGTCTGTGGTTTTGTGTAAATGCATGGTAAAGACAACGGTATCAAAAAATAATGTTAGCTGTTGGGCTTATTCTAAAAATGTCAGTCAGGGCACATAAACCTTTTAAGACACAGCTAAGTAAATTAAATGCTACATTCTACATGCAGTGAGCTATTCTGACACGCTGACATCTTCTGGCATCACAGATTTGGGTTAGAAGGGATCTCTTCAGATCATCTGGKCCAGCTACCCTGATCAAACAGGATCAGCCACAGCTGGTTGTCCAGGATAATGTCCTGCTGGGTGTTGATTAAACCCACCGATGGAGACAGCACAACTTCTCTGGGAAGCCAGCATTTACTGGTGCATGGGATTATTCCTCCATAGGTAAATTGAGGATGATTCATGTCACACTACCGATAATGTAGACTTTATAGAGAAAAATAAATGCATCAAGCAATAAACATAACTTTTATTTGGATGCTTCCCCACATCTCCAAATTAGAAGATTTGGGTGGAGTTCTTTTCCTCGTGTTTTGAAAGAAAATCTTACTGTCTGGACGTCAGAGCATTTAAGGAGGTTTTAGAGGTTGCTTTTTTATTTTGTTTTGTGTTGTCTAATATGACATCTTGTTCATATGTACTAAATATTATAGGTAAAAATACATATTCTTTAAGAATTGGTTGCTTTCAACCAAATCATGCTAGGTAGCTGTCAGGAAAAAGTTTCAGTTTGGTTACTAATGTTTGTTTTAGTTGGGGTACTTTCAGTGTTACTAGCAAGTGGCTGAATGGAGTTTTATATTTGTCTTCATTTTAAAAGTGAAATCACGTGCAGTATATATTATACAAAGAGGACATTTGGCATGCCCATAATGTGTTATGGTGTGCAGGAATATTTGTATTGTCACAGAAACAACCAGAAGGAGTGGAGTACAGCTGTGCTATCAGCCTGCTGTTAGGGATAATCTGTCATATCTGCTTAGATGCATGGCATTTCATCATGCAATGCGGCAACAACCTTTGTTTCTGTCCTATGGCTGAAAAAAATGTTTTTTGAATTACATTCACTAAAAGACAGGATTGGGGAAAATAGAGGTGATCATTTTTGTTGTCCTTATTTTTGTGCTGGTTCCTCATTCCTCTGAGGAAAGTTTTGTGAGGCCCAGTGTTTTAGAATCCTTAGATATGCAGTAGTAAACATTAACCCAGGTTTCATAAATGGTTTGTTTGTCTGAGAGGAAAGTTTTCTTGTTATTGGGCTGGTACAGAAGAGCAAAGCCATCATTATGTTTAATAGACCAGTGTGTCCACTTAAAAAGGACTGTCTTCTTTTGTTATTTTCCAAACTGGAAATGTTTTGTGCATTTTAGTGTAGGGACAGGTCAGGTATGAGCAGCAGAAATTCATAAGTTACTTATTTATTGACCTGAAAACAATATATAATTGAGCCTGCAATGTAGACGATGTTTCAGATTAACTTTTACAATTAATTGATTTTTCACTCTTCAAATTAAGGATTTTATTGGTGATGTAGATCAGAATGGGAATGAACTGTCATTCATTGATAGTGAATTAATAAAGCAGTGAAAATCTGCAGCAGAAACTGAAATCTTTAATTTCCAGAGTATGTTCACTTTCACTCTGAACACTTGTTAAGAAGATAGTCGGGCTACATATGTGCTCTTGCACACTTTTCCTTTTCTTTTGGACATCCCTACACATAAAGTATATAGGTAGATATAAAAGGCTTCAAATGTTGTGAATAGGTTGTTGTATATGATAATCAGGTAGCGTATGAATCATAAATATACTTAAAATGCTGCTGACAGCTTGAAATAATTTTCAGGTATTTTTTGACTATCCATATTCTTTCATTCAAGTTTCAGTTTTGCACGTTTGATTTTTGGAAGCTTGGGAACGTAAAGAAAATTTCCAAATTAAAAAAACCCTACCTCTACAACCTCTTCATTAATGCCACTTCATAAACTGATTCCATCGCAAACTTTTTCCAAAGTTGYATCTTCTGTAAAGATTACAAAAAAATTGAATAAATGTGTATCTTGCACAATGGTTTGTAGTTTTGGGCATATGAATTAAAATACCATGAAAGGAATGGTAAATTTAATTTGTAGGTAAAAACTGTCATTAGTAAAAAGAGGTGTTTTTTATTGACAATATGAATAGAGTCGTAACTGATCTGCTTCTGTTTTAGGCAGTGAATAAAAAGTAGGAATGGTCAAAAGCAAGAGGCATGCTTTTGATTTTTATAAATCTATCATTATGTTTGATTTACCTAAATGGCATGATCAGGTAGCCAAGTTTTGAGTTGCCTTTTGCTTTGACATTCCCSTTTGAAAGGATCAGTAGGTATACGAGGTATTGAACACAGGGCAGACCAATTATCCTGGCCTGACTTCTGTAATTCTGCATCCAAATCAGACATAAAGAGTGGTCCTCTACATTTAAAAATAGCACTGATGAAAAAATATAGTTCASGAGTCTGAAATAATTTTTAAGATGTGGCGGGGAGGTGGAGAGAGAAGTAGTGGAAACTTCCCTGGAAATCCAAGCAAAAGTGCACAGTATCCCATTCACCACAGAGTTAATTAAATTAGAATCCCTGGTGGAATCATAGATGTACCTCTGYTTTGTCAGGAGTTTAATGGTAAGATAAGCACAGCAATTACTAARCCCTGATATAGTCCATACTTCAGAATAACAATAGTAAAATAGTGTTAATTAAACATTAGTGCATTTACATTTCATTGTTTCTGCAGTCCAGAGGTTATATTTGAAGACATCTTATGTAGTTTTTTGACTGCCTGGTTCCCTTTATATCAATAGTCAGTTGGGGGAAAAAAGTGTTCCTTTCATATGTTAAACGTGTATAAACCTATCTTTGATAACTAGAAGCAGTATGGAAGGTGAAATCACTATCCAATTCTCAACAATTCCTCGAGCTTAACATGGGAAATATAGACTAAAAAGAGAATATTGATTACATGTCTACATAATTGCCTATTAAAATTAAAGGAGTTTTTTTTGTTATCATGTTCATATAAACCAAAAAATTTAAAATTGAAGGATTTGTATATATGCTATCATAATAAGACAGTTTTTTCTCTAAATTGGTGGGGAATGTTCCATTAATATTTGTGAAGCAATAAGTTATATTAAGATCCTAATTAAATTTTTGTCCTTCATTGTAAATATTATCTGTAAATTACTGTCAAAACCAGTGACAAAAGTGAATAGCATACTTCATTGTGGTTTTCCTTTGAATTCTTTGACCTAGAAATGTGCTTTATTTATATTTTTCAATATAAAGTGACCTAAATTTAGGATTAAAATATCCTGCAGGATTATTTCCTTAGGTTTAAAATTCTTTAACTAGATTTTAGTAGTTTTTCTGCAGCAAGAAGCATCAATATGTCTCTTCTGCCAGAGTTGCAGGCAAATGTTAGCACCCTTTGGGTGGTAACAGAGGAAGATCTACATCTTTTCTTAGATATTCTCCCTCTGTGAAGCAGCTGACATCTTTAAGAGCACCAAAGTTCATAGAAAGGGGTAATGAAATCCATTGACAGAGTTAGGTCTTACTTTGAAAGCTTGATGCTAGAACCAAAATTTTCAGTTATTCTTGTCAGTTATCAAYATTATCAGTTCTGAAGCCTGAGTAAATGCAGGTCACTCAGAATTTTAAAGTATCGGACATTTTTAATTAACAGTGTATTTAGTGGGGGGTGGAGTTTCATGAAATAACTTACATAAACTGTGTCTATATGTTTTGGAAAAGTACAACCATAAGCAAATAACACTAAGGCATCAGTCCAAGCTGCTTAGCTAAATGTAAATGAAGAAATTGTATGTACAAAGTACAAAGAGCTGTATTAATATACAAAGAGCAGTATGCTTCATACAGATTATTTGCTGATCACAACCAATACAGAAATCAAAGAGTGTAACATTCTTTAACCAGATTTCTACCCTCTCCGAAAAGAATTCCTAATTTATTTTGACAAAGCAGAAAATACTAGCTTAAACAAAGCCAACATCAGATCTTTGCTGAGTTAAATCATTTTGACTTAATATRAGAGCCATAACTAGCAAAGCCACCAGGAGCAATAGCTCCTGGTGTAAGAGTGATAGCAATCAGCTGGGCTCAGGCTGGAGGCAGTTGACAGAAGATGTATGCTCGTGTCCAAGCTATAAATATAGGTTATGGTTCCCTATCAAATTATTTTCTTTCTCTAACATTGCTTACAGGTGTCCAACTTGYTTGATCTGACCTCTTGCTCAGCTTTCCTCGATATAAATCACATCTGCTTGCGCTGGATTTTTTTTCCCCTGTTTTTATTTATTTTGATTAGAAGATCAAAGTTTCAGCAATAACACCACAGGAATTTAAAAAGCTATATGGGAATAGTTGTAGATATTTTAAAACAAAAAGAAAGCAAATTGTGTATTTCAAACAACTACTATTTGAAAATAATTTTACTACATTCTTTTCTTTTTCTTGACATTTAAAGGTGCCAACAAAGCATTACGTCTAATATTACAAAAATAAAGTGTTTGGAAAAACTGGTTCAAAAGAAAAATTGCCATTTCCATCGAGTTAAAAAWGTTAGCAAGTTGAGATCATGATCTATATACTGTCCCTACTTTATGTGATTAATTGACACTCATGTAACAATTCTAATCTTATCAATACATAATTTTCTAAGTTGTCTATGCAAAAAATGTGTAGTCTTTTAAGATGCAGGGGGGTTTAGGGTTTTTTTGTTCATTGTTCATTTGTTCATTTTGTTCTTTTTGGGTCTATCTCTAATAGCGTGAATTCTGTACGGTAGAAATAAAAAAAAACCCATTYCCTCTAAGTTTTCATAGGTGACAGCAAAATGTGTGTGTTCTCCAGTGAGTGGTAGGACCTAAAAGCCATTAAGATACAATGTCTAAGTAGCATCAATAACTCCAGTGTTCTCAGAGCAAGGAAAGCACATTAATCCAGCAGAAAACAGAAAAACTGAATTTGGAAAATTATATTTGTTCAGATTTGTGGCTGGAGAWAAGACTGTCTCACCAAGCTGTCTCACTAGATCAAGTGAGACAGATGATTTTTAGGTATTATAATATCAAATCAAAGATGTTGCTTTGAGACAGCTACTCTTATAGAGGCTTTAAAGGAAAAGAATGTAAGACATCCAAATCTAATCTTACTGGTATAATATACAATAAGACAYTATGTACTAGACCAATACCAGAATTGGTCAGAGCAGATAAATAAAACCCAAACCCTGTTTTTGTACTGACTTCTTATCTTGTATTAACTATACTCAAAGTAAGTATTAAGTGGGTTGTAACCAGGTTGCTTGTAAGAAACAGTTTAGGTTATTGTCAATCCATTTCTTTTCCTTCTGTTTTCCTAATAGGATTAAGGCCTGAGAAGGAAAGTTAGCCACTGTAAAGGGTATGTGGAAAGCGTAGGATTTTGAACCTGAATATAGTACCAGGCTCCAAGTTAAAACACCAATATAGATCTAATCATAGAAGCCAGGATCAAGAAAAGTGCACAGTCATTCTTGTAAGACTGATCAACAAAATCAGACTTGAAAGGCAATCTCTAAAGATGCAGATCTAAATAGATCTACAAGGGGACTTATTCCTGATGGTCATTTATTAAAGACCAAAAATTTCCATTCTCTGATATTAAGACTGTAATAAAAGGAATTGAGTTTTTAATTTGTATACCTTTACACCTTTATAGTTGAAAAGAAAATCTGCTCAGACTTTTGCTACGATAGTCCTTGGACAAGAATATAATCCCAATCCTCAAAACTGGTGCACATTTTGATTTCTCCTGGCTAGCAGCACTTACAACCATCTGTTAGACTGGCAGTACTCTTAGGCCAAGATTCTTCTGCCAGTTTAAAAATGGCATAAAAGAGCAACTGGTGGAAAGAATCAATTAAAAAATCATGTGAAGGAGCAACTGGTAGAAAGAATCAATTTCCATCTCTTCTTCCTCTTGTGGTAGCCTTCATCAGATATCACTCTAAAATTTGGTTGCTGTTTTTTTTTCCTATCGTTTTAAGTGTTTCTAGTTAACAACAAGGCTAATTATAGAAAGTTAATTGCCCATGTACCTCTTCAACCGCTATTAATCTTAGACCTCTAACCAATTTATTTTTGTCAGATTATGTTTGAGCTTTATTAAAGCTTAAAAAAGAGGATGAAGTTAAAAAAATAAGGTGTGAATTAAGGAAAGCATGAAATGTTTATTTAATGGCTCAAGTTGGGTTACAGAAGCACRTTTTTTTCTCCTTTTAAGTAAAGTAATAATTCATTTTATATAAAGACTTTCTGTGGGAAACATTGCCCTCACTGTTACTTCTAAGAAAAGCAATTGGCTTTAGCAGTATTTTTCCAATTGAGCCTGTGATATCACTTATGGCTTAGATTCTGAATAAGAGCAGTGATTATTGAAGCATCCAAAAGAGTGTACTTCTGATTATGTGAAAAGAGATATGCAAACAAATATTCTCCAGAGAGTCTTTGAAGAAAAAGTTTTATTCTAGACCTGTAGCACTGCAGAGCTTCAACTATAAAGCTTTTAGCTATTTTAAACATTTTCTGAAATTGTTGTGATTATTCCTTAATGTGGAAATCCTTCAGATGGTCATACATGGCATAAAGTGATAAAAAATATCACTCGGGCATCCACCATCTGCTGTCTAGTTTAACACTTCAAAGTAATGAATGTCTGCTGCTCACAGCAGTCACARTATGGCCTCAGAGTGTAGGCACACACAGTCACCTTTAAATCTTTCTGTAGGGGACAAAATGCCAAGCAAGCTTGCTGGTGTTGAAGAAAATGTTGGGAACAGGAGCAACCAAAAACTGTGTGACTATTGCTGATGAAACTAATTTGGTTCAGAAAATGTTTCCACCATGAGAAACTTTTCCAGCTGTGAGGATGAATGCAGCATTTCTCTTATCCACAACTAGACYAATTTAATGCATATTCCATGGAATTTGACAGCATCAAATGTTAGTTTTGAGACTAATTCACAGCTTTTACTTCAATTAACAATATGCTCTTGCTAGTTTCTTTGTGCAGAACTCAATTCTAGTCTAAATTAGCAACTCTATTTGAAGAGTTTCTGCTTTCAGTTGCATTGCATGCATCTTGGGAATGTCTATATTTTAAACTGTTACGGTTTCCTGGTTTTATTTTTACAGAGAACTGTTCTGCATTCTTAAGTGCTTCATTTTAAAACTGTTATGTTTATTCATTAAAGTTCTTAATGTCCCCTGCTGAATCACTGCTGCACTTTTACTGTCTAACATGCATCAAGTTCTCACTCATCTCATCGTAATGAAAATTTGGGAATGTGACATTGTACTGATACAAATCAATCTGCCCTTACTCTGTATACACTGGCATTAATTGATTGGTTTGGCATTTATTTATATATATATATATGTAATTATGCTATTATGACAGATCATATGAAATGGCAGTAGCCTTAATCAGACCTGTTAGGAAAAGAATTTCATTCTGGGTTAAAAAAAAGTCATTAAAAAATCCCATTCACTTATATTCAAAGATATTTTATAGTGTGACATTCCAAAAATATCAATCAAAAGCCGGCTCACTACAATTGCCTGCAGAATTGGTTAAGTCATATTAGTTAAGTAGTTGTCCCATTACAACTTTGTATATCTTTAATTCAGTGAGGACTTTTTGGGCTTTATTTCAGGCAGTTATTTATTGAGTACAATAATTTTTATTTSAAACTTGCTTTTGCTATGTCTCATAATATAATCCATTTTGAAGTACAAATGATAGAGTTTATCTTACAGATGAAAGGAAAAATAATTTACCATCATCTATTTTTAGCCAAGAATGATTAAACAATCTACATTTTCCATGAGACTTGCACTAGGCCTAGAGGGTTGAAGTGAAGTATAAAGGATGGAGTGAAGACAAACAAAGGCATGACAAAGATTAGTATTGTTTTCAACGGAAAAGATGCTTGGAGCCTGGGAGACAGATTAGAGAGGGACTTAGTTGAGAGGACAACTACTGAAGCTACACAGAAATACTGTCTGATTATATATAATAAAATACTGATACACGTAGAAAGTCCTATGTGTAAGACAGCACAGATTCAAAGTTCAGAAATCACTATGGGATGGGGATCAGTTCAGTCAAATGTGATGGACTGTTAGTTCTTGTGTGCTGTGCTTATGATAGATTATCCTTATTTCCAGAGTTATTTCAATAGAGTTTTTTATGTCTCAATGAGCAAAAATTCCAGGATGCTCAGCTTTACATAGCAAGATATATGGCAATTAATATGACATGGAAAACATATATGCTTTGGAAGATCACTTTAGCCTTCTGTGATCATGTATGTTCTTCAAACTAAAAATTAGCAGAAGAATTTTTATAAGTAGGTATCTCTTGGTGTGAGAAACTGTCAGAATTTATTCTAATAATTGAATAAGAAGAAACCTCAAGCAGAAAATGATTGAATATTTTGTGCAAGGTGGATAGAGACAGCTCTAAGTAATGCATGTATAATGCAATGAATCATTCCTGGAGCAGAGGAACCATATTTCTCAACAGCAGCTTGAAGCCTTGTATGYGAAATAGTTGGTGGTCTAATGATGCTCACAACAAAAGCCTGGCTCACTATTGATGTATTTATTCCTTCAGATGAGGAATAGATTGTTTCCATTGTTTCCAGCACTCCCCAGTAGCTTTACACCACCTACAGTTAGTGAGTAAGCACTTTTCAGCAGTTCTTCCCGTTTTGTAGGGCTTCTTCTCTGAAAGAAAGAGAAAATATAAAAGTTGATTCCCAGTTTTAATGTTTTGAGTTCTGAAAGACTAATTCCCTAAAGGGATTTCAGGTATGCACTGAATATTTTTACGGAAAAAAAAAAGCTCTGTTCTCATATGTGTATAGGGAGTCTGTGTAGGGAAAGCAGAGAATGAATCYAGTCTTACCAACATGAATGATTATACTGCCTGCATCTAAATATATAGACCAAAAAGGCTACACTTTCTCAGATAAATCTTAAGATGTCAATTTTCTACAGTATCTCAAGCATTTTTATGCTACCCAGAATAGGATCAAATTAAAACAATTCATTTTTTTATATGACTGAGACTAGGAACACATGATGCATAACTCTAGACTTCTTTGCACTCAGAGGAAAGATAATAATGCAGTAAGTTAAGCTTTGTTTCTCATGTCTGTACCCTCAGATATCTTGTATATCAAAGKCTTCTGAGAGATCTAAAGACACAAAAATGAGTCCTGCCTTCTTGATGACTTAAAAAAAATAATTGAAGTGTGAGATTACTACTAATGCCGTATTGTTACTGCATTGGAAATCTGGATGTATAGAGGTGAAAAAAATCTCAGAATGTCATATTATAGCCAAAAATATAGAAATACAGTCTTTATTTTGTTGATAGTTTTATTAMAAGAAGGTAAAAGTGAAGTTATTGATATGAGGAGACTCACTGSGGTAGCAGGAGGGAAAAAAATCATTCTTTTGTGAATAAATGCTACCTTCTTTAAGAATGACTGTGTYGATTTAACAAACTCAGAAATTCCCCTAAGGATTCAATGTGTATGCAATTCTGCTTTTGGGTAGCTGATTTCCTAAATTACTCCCTCTTTCATTCTTTCCTTCCTTCTTTCCTCCCTCCTTGTCTCCTCACTTTCTGTTCGTCAGTTTTTTTTTCATGTGTTAGCATTCTTTCATATCTCTGCTGGTTATGTCTGAAGATTTCTTTGACATGTTAAAGGAGAAATGAGCTCAAGTTCTTTAAACAAATGCCACAGGAAAGGAAGTGATTTACTCTTTGGCTCTTGCTTATGTACATTCCCTTTAACTGAAGAGTAAACTTTATTTAGACTGGTTTCTTCCACTCTCTCAAAAAGAATAATGCTCGTATAGGGTGACATTTRAAAACTGTGGCACACCATAATACATCGATTCAAAATAATTACAAAACTTTCAYTGCAAGTACATATTAACCTGTTAAACAGGAAATTATGCAAATGTTTGCAAATAAGGCTATAGATCTTATTATTTTATGTACTTCTATAATACTATATTTTAAGCAACCACACATTCTAGAGAGTTGCAAGACACTTTTGGTGGATTTTCTCTTGTTTTGGTGCTGAAAGTGGAAAAGTATTTACCTCATTTGTTTTTTTTTTGTTTTTTCCTCCACGGGGTTCAATGAATCTGTAAAATGGCAGAGGCTTGTGTGGCATCAACGTTAAAAAAACACTTCCTTTGCACATCTGTTTTCCAAAAAGTAAACTAGCGATTTTCCAAGTGTAATCACTATCAAGCCACAAAATATAAATCCTAAATATAAGCTTCATTTTTATGTTTTAAAATGCATATTCATAGAATTATGTGTCAAAATGATAAATCCCAAATGACACATGCCTTCTATAACTCTGCAATAAGTGTTTCTGGTTTAAATCCAAGTGGGAGGTGAAGGAGGCGTTTGTAGGTTTTTCAAATCAGTTCCTGGTTTCACGATGACTACATCCTCAATTTCAATTTTGAAATGACTGTTGCAATGCTATCTCTCTACACAGAACATTTCTGCAACAACAGGAAGCAAGCTGAATTCAGCAATCAGATAGCTTGTTCTCTTATMAACAAAGCAGATTTCATTATGAGGCATCCCTGTTTATCTAATTTCTTTCTGTACATACTGTCTGAATGCAGTGTCAACCTCTTCTAGCTTAGTATGTCTACAATTGCCTGTGGATAAATACTCTTCACAAGTAACAACTATTTTATACCTACATATATAGGAGTGTGAGTGTATATAATGTGTGTGTGTCAATATATATGTATATATAAAAAATATGCTAAACACCTTCATAGATACATACATCTATGAATATACATGAACTTCTGGTCATCCCCTTCTTTTAAAGCAGTGAGAAGTAAGAAAAATAATATCATATGGAGGAATCATAATATAGGGGTATAAACTCTATCATGGCTGAAGTTTTACATCCTTCAAACTAACAAAAATCAGGATGGCAAGATCTTTTACCTCCAAGCTTCCTTTCCTGACCTACCACTCACATTCTACAGCCATGCTGTGGCTAGRGCTGTACAGGAGACAGCTCTTAGAGAAGGCAGGCCAGTATCTCAGTATTTTTATGATTCAAATAACTTCTAGAGTGATATATTGGGTCCCTAGATGGCACATGAAAAATGGAGTTTATGTTGTTTTCTCAAAAGACTTTGGAGATCCAAATATATTGTAACATTAGSTTACCCTGCCCTGAAAAAAGACTATGAACATAGTTTGTGTTGCTTATRATGATTAGTTTTGCACAATAATTTCTAAAGATGTGGCCAATTGAAATAAAAATTGTTTGTAGTGAGTGCCTCAGTTTAAAGGGAATTTTTTTCTTGAATGAAAGTTTGAGTTTTCTGTGGGACTTCTTCCCACACCAGTTTTTCACAGCCTAGGAAAATGGACTCGGCATGCAGTGTGGGAGGTGCAAGGCAAGGTCACTGCTCTGATCCAGGAGGGCAGCAGCTTTAAGGGTGGCAGACAACCAAAAACTTATCTGCTCCTGGACTTAGTATGGTACTCCTTCACTTTTTCATCAAGTTTCTTTCTTGTACGTGTACTAGTAATGTTTTTTTTGGTGCTTTTCACAGCAATCTCAATGAGGCACTTGAACCTTAAGGAAGGGAAGAAATTGTGATTTTTCCCACTTTTAAAAAAAGGCAAAGAATTTTCCCTAGTGTAATACAAACCTTGGAAATGCATTGGGSATTTCTCAGTGATTTTATTATTCTGAGTTATTAAACACTCAACATTTTCAAAGTCATTCTAAGAGAACTGTAGAACTGTTTTTAAGGATTAAAAGACAGAGAACTGTTTCTACGATTTAAAACTATTTACTCTCATTATTTAAAAATGAGACAATGTCTTAAAAATGAGAAATTAATGGTATCTGTCACAGCTACCTTCAGATGTAAAAGAGTATTATTACTGTTATGTCAATATATTTTAAGCCAAAATTTCAGCAGGAACCTGTCATGATATCTAGAATCCTAACAATAATTCTGCTAAATTGCAAATGTTTGAGCCTAGAATGAAGAAAGAACCACAGATCAGAACCTTCTGATCTAGAAGTTACAATGGATATTTTCCCCTGTTCTCTGTAAGSTAGCAATAAATTTCTTCGACAAATGGATGCCCTTGCTGTTTTGCAAGGTGTAATTTGAAATAATTGGATTGCTCAAATTCAGTACTTAAACTCCTTTTACTTGAGTTTGGTTGAAACATTGTGTGTTTGAACACATAAACCTTCCTCTTTCGTCTACCTGTATTTTGAAGCTCCTGTAATTGTACTTTCCTCCATTAAATATATTACTACACTTTTCTTTCAAAACAACAGCCAAAGATCATTTCAGCAGGCTCTTACAGCTACTGGTKTAGGCAGATGTATGTTCCCTTTTCTGTGACTTGCAGACTATCATTCAACAGCCACTTGTTTTTGTAAAGGAGCTCAAAGACCTTTTACAACAATATTGGATGGAGAATAGCAGTTATTCCCAATAGCTTGGATGTAATTTCTGGCCTGAGAGAAAGAGAACARTGTAATGTGAAACTCCTAAAATGAAGCTGGTGAATGTATATCAATATTACTGTACTAATGGAGTATGCTAATATTATTCATAGATATTAATGTGATAGGGTGTTACACAGAGTTAGCCCCAAAAGATGTAGGAGGAAATTTTAATAGCTCCTGAAAAATCAAGTATTTCAGGCAAAATAAGCTCGTTCAAGAAAAAATTATTGACTTTCTCTTTATAATTGCATTTTGTGAGGCAACTGATTTGTAAATTAATCACAGATATGGCAAACTTAACCTCTTGTTTTAAGGGGTCCAAAAAAAAYATGTGTTTGTTTACTGACATGAAGGATTTTTTCCATTAGAGTGCTTGGTAAAAAAAAAMGTTGATTAACCCATGATTTCTATTCAGTGTAGCAGTACAGATAGATGTTTGGGTTTTTTGTTGTTGTAGTTTGTGCTTCCTTACCAGTAAGGAAGCACAAGTTCTGTAAGGGTAATCTTTCACCTTAAAACCTGTTACATGCAAGATTTCTTTTGACAGCCMCTACAGGGATCCCTCTAAATGAGCAATGTCTCTTATTAGAACACCAGGAAATTTCTAGGGCTGCCTTTGCTACACTAAATAAAGGCATACTTTTGCTCACAGTTATTGTGTGTATCCCTTCTGTTTAGGAACCGAATTTTATCAGGAACAGTAGCTCTTCTATTCATGCATCAGGTATCAATCATGTATAACCTGTTAGAATCAGCAAATATCTCTGAGGCTTGCATCAGTCAGGTGCATGAAGCCACAAAAGTGGCTTTAGATATTTGTAGCTATGATTTTTGTTCAGGTGTCTTGTTGATATTTTAACACCAGGCTAGAATTACTTTGCCTTTCATTTAGTCCTAATTCTAGCTAGCAACATGTTGTCCTTCAAATCTCTCTTTGCATTTTGATATTTTTCAATATCAAAGCAAGTCTAGATAAAAAAAAAACAAAAAAAAAACCCACCCCAAAACAAAAATAAACGAACAAAACACCCAAARCAAAACAAAAAAAACCCAAACCAAAACAAAAACCAAATAGATTTTATTGTTTTATAAAATGTATTTTCTCAGGATTAACTTGCGTATTCATCCAAAATAAGAAAACACTTTACCCTATTAGAGATTATTTAGCTGTCAAAGATGTTTAAAACACATAAGGGAATTTATTTTGCACTAGTGAAATAGAAGTGACTCTTWAGGAGTAGTTTATTGATTTAAACAGTTGAGTAGCCATAATTGTCTAGAAAGTATTACRTCATAAAATGTATTATGTCTGCACAGAAAAGCAATTGCACTGGAATCTCTGGACTGGTAAAGAGAGTTCCTTAGAAATAATAGACACTTTTCCCCTAAACTCTGGCTTTCCTGATTAATTTTGCTGCTTTCCACATATTGTTGCTGCTTCAGAGATATGAATTACTAGGACTTCATTGCAGATRGAATCTAGATTTTTATAGCTTCTAATCAAAAATTTCTGTCTTCTGCAGTGTTGTATGGCTGTGCATAATAAATGCTGAATTCAATATATAAAGCTTCAAAATGATGCTTAGCAGTAGTAACTTGAATTCATTAGTGTTAAGTAAGCATTTGAAAATATAATAAATATACTTGCAAACTTCTCAGTGTTCCTAAATGGTTTTATGCAAGTACAGTTAATATTGTTGCTCATTGGGATATGATATTAATAGCAATGAATGTATCTTGCAAGATATGTTGGTGCAGAAATTGTATTTTCTGCCTCCAGAAATAGTAGCAGAGTGYTTCATTTAAGAACAGGCTTTTCTGAGCTAAGGATGCATGAAAGCTATCAATTCTTAGAAAGTGGATCATATCAGTATAACCCTTTCCTGAATTCTCCTGTCCTCTTTAAAGATTTTAGAGATGAAAAAGAGTAAAAGCAGGATGATGGTTCCACGATTTTTTACTTAGTACATCTTTCACTTACTCCTTTTTTTTTWACCTTGAAAATGTGTCTAAAAAGTAAAATAATAGATTTATCCATAGTTGAAGCTATTCTTAATTATACTGACCTGGAAATAAAATTGATCTGTTTAGGGAAAGCAAGGCAGTCAAATTTCAAGTTTAAGAGATTATTCTGAACATTTTATCTAAGAGTTAAACTCCAGCAGAGGCATAATGAATCCCCCTGTGTATTACAAGGAAGGTTTTGGCTAATCAGACAGAAGAAACTGATAATAAACTTGTGACTTGAACAGTCTGCCTCATATCCTGTATAATTTAKTGTGAGTTATAAAAGAAGCTGGTGAAGGGAAAAAAGTCAGGATSAACAATTAATCATTATTAAATGCAGATAAGGGCATAGCAGACAGTGTCTGTGTCTCTTGGGACTGCAGTGTAGTGTTTCCTTGGTTATTCCACTGCTGATGGCATAAACTTCATCAGTGTTTACTCATCCACTGGAGAAATGCACTTGTTTTTCATAGGTCATAATGACCTTTAAGAGTTTGATATTCACAATATTCACTGTTGATCTTAATTAAATGGATGATCAGAAAGGTATTTAGGGGGAAAGATTTAAGAGAGAGAGGTTCCATTTACGTCATATTTCTATATTTGTGGCTAWTGTTAGGTTTCCTTGGCTGTGAGACTAGAATTGCATCAACAATGTGTGCCTTATGTAGTTCATGTTATTGAGAATACTAAATCTTAACTTCTATGTTTCTAAGCAACTCATTCAGATTTGGGTAGAAGACTAAGTTTCAAAAATAAATGGCAACCACAACCAGTTTTCACTTTGTTAACTTGTATGTGTACATTGGACACTTGCAAATTACAGCRTCAAATTCTGCCCTTATCCCTGGTTTCCAGTTCTAGTCAGGATTGAACATTTGGCTGTCTTTCCTATATCTGGTTTTAATAAAACAAACAATCAAACACAACATCTATTTTTCAAGTCTTTGATATTTTTTCAAATGGAATATTTCACATGGAATTTGGATTCTATGTTTTAAACATTTACAGCTAGGTGAAACCCCAGTGTAGCATGTATTGTATAAATGGCTGTGCCCTGATGACTCCTGGTTACTCTTGATGGGCTGCAGCTGCGATGTCCTTCAGTGGGCTGCAGCTGTAGCTAGTCAAGACAGCTGAGATAAAAAGGGGRTGGGCTGGCTAGTCAGGAGGAGCCTAGAAAGAGCCCTGACTAAGAAAGAATGAGCTGCTAAAGAAGATGCCAGTGCTGTGAAGAGCTGCCCCCAAGAGAGCACYRAGAMGGTATGAGACTTGACCTTGTYRTCCTTTAGACTCTCTGTAATACAACACCSCAGATTTGCTWTTCTAAATCTATTGTAATAGAAGAYCTCTATCAAGTGAAATCTTACAGGTGAAAAACCCCCAAACATCAGAACCATACTAAGAGGTGGTCTCTTMATTAATAGCTCTTAATATTTAACTTGAAATCTTCTCATATCACTCATATCAGAGATAAAGAACCTTCTGTAGCTGGAACCCATCTCCCTGTGTGCTTGTTTAACAGAAAGCTATCAGGTCACCCTCTGTTGGAAAGATAAATAGTAGAAAGATCAGCCCAAATACAAATCAGGAGTATTGTGTAGGCCTCTGTCACAAGCTCTGTCATCTCAAATCACTGTTGAAGTACCACCAGATAATACTTTACACAATACCTTCACAACCCAGCACAGTTTTTAAAACATATCAGATCAGGCCATGCTGATTACTGTAAGCTTGAGGAACCAAAGAAATACAGCATGGAATTTGAGAGGTTTTTTTGGTTTTTCTTTCACTGAAACCAACCAGTGATTGTATGGAGCAGAAGGTTCAATGGGTTATATCCAGATTATTTCAGGCTTTTCTAAGGGAGTAAAGGACATAATGACAAATGCWAAAAACTGAGATCAGGGTAAAAAAATTAGAACTCTGTCTCTCATCTTTCAGAGGGCTGCCATAACCTATTCTGCTTCATACATTTGTTCTTCAGAATGACTTAAGTGGAAATTTATAAAGTAGAAAGGCATTTTGTGACAGTGGTCACAGGGGTTCTTGGATGAGGGAAGAGACGAGAATGTTGACTCCATGTTTCAGAAGGTTTGATTTATTATTTTAAGATATATATAGTACATTATAACTATACTAAAGAATAGAAGGARAAGCTTCATCTCAGAAGGCTAGCTAAGCTAATAGAGTAGGAAAGAATGAAAAACGGAAGGCAGCTCTCTTGGACTCTGTCTGAGATAGCTCGGCCTTGATTGGCCATTAATTATAAACATCYGAGATGGGCCAATCAAAAATCCACCTGATGCATTCCACAGCAGCAGATAACCATTGTTTACATTTTGTTTCTGAGGCCTCAGCTTCTCAGAAGGGAAAAAATCCTAAGAAAGGATTTTCACAAAAAGATATCTATGACAGCATTTCACCACATAAAAATATCTTGCCRCAATTTCTTAACAGACTGTTCAGGAGGAGTTGATCTGAGTTGTGGGGAGTTGAAATATTAAGAACATTCAATTTCTAAGGAATAGCTTAATTTTTTGGTAGTTTTGTGTCACTGATTTTATACAGATTTTTCCATGTAATTCTGTGAATAAGTCTGGAATGAYGGAATTCAAGTGTATTTAGAGAATAAAAAAATTTCACATCAAACATAAAGTGGGACTTTTTTACAATATGAGGGTTTGGGATTTGGAGTTTTTTTTTCTTTTTAACATAGAAATGAAATCAGTGAAAACAAGCCCTTAGGTCACATTTTTGAAGATATGTATTTGGAGTGAGTTCTCCTACTTACTAGCTTGTGTTTCTTGTCAGAATAACCACTGCAGGTACTTGCATTTCTACCTTTTCTACCAAARGTCACTTCTTTCCCCTTCCTAGTACAAAATTAAGTGAAATGAAGTTTGCCATATTTCTATTTTTCTTATGTTAGTGAAATTATAAAGGTTATTAGACATTAGGGAAATCAGTGTGCAATACTGATRTATTCTGACTGTTCTAATCTGTTGGTAAATACTGAAGTTTTCATGCTTGGGGTATTAGTGCAAGAGTTCACAATGTTCTTAAGACTCTGAAAGAAGGTATCATTATCCCTGCTACTTATTTTTTCCCAGAGCTTCACAAAGGCTTCTGTCACAAGGGGTTTCTCAGTGTGCCTGTTTTTGGGGTGGTGACGTTATGAAGTTTTTTAGGTCTTAAGAATATACTGGAAAATTCAATTGTAACTACCAGAATTKACAGAAATTAATAAACCCTTAGTGAAGGTAATCTTTAGTTGACTGGCAGTCTCAGTTGTCAGGTGAAGGGTATTGAAGTCTGTGGCTAGCTTTGAAAAGTTTTCGGGGAAAAATTAAATGAAAATTGAATTTCCCCACAGAGACWTTTTATAGTATGACAAGGTTTCTGATATTTCATTTCATCTTAAACAAAACAAAAAGCACCCCTCCCCCCAAAAAAACCAAAAACAAAACAACAAAACCAAACAAATCCAAAATACTAAACTGTAAGTCTATATGTGGTTTCGAAATTGCCTTCTTTGTTAGTAACCTTGACAAATAACTTCTTAATTTATTGCTTTTTGGAGTTTTTGGCAATGCAYAATTAGTCCTAATGGAGCTATTTCTGTTAAGAAATGGAGAAAAAAATGCAAACCAGGTTCATTATTCTAGGTGGTTTTTTGTGACAATGAGATAGACACATAGTATGGCTTACTTACTATTGCCACAGTGAAGGGAATATTCCAAGTGCTAATGTTGCAAATATTGACTCAGAGCTACTGAGTTCAGAAGTTTCCCCTGCGTCCTGAATAAAAATCCTGTTTATTGTGCTTTGCTTAAAAAAAAAAAAAGAGAAAAGTATTGCTGGAGATTCCATTTTCAGAAACATTCCTGGTAATTGGTCAATTCTGSTCATGAGACTTTTCTCTAACAGGTCCTTCCTTAGGCTGCTCTTCATCATTAGCAGAGAAGAGAGTTAACCTAGGAAATAGAGTCAAGAGAAACTCTTGTACGTGAATGTGTAGTATTAGCAATTAATGAGTATTTAAAAACATTTGGTTCTCAAGTTAAGAATTAGTAGTAAATATTTTATGTTGTCATCATGTGTTTGTTTGTTAAGTTAGAGGAATGAAAATATCTTGGATAGTTTTCATTCAAGACTTASCATATTTTCTGGCTAAAAAAGCCCCCAAACAACTAGACGTAGACATATTTAACAATACATAGGCTGTGTTTTGGGAGTTGTGAACAAAACCAGGGCACCAAAAAATCTTTTGCTTTACTTGGGGCCTTTTTTCACTCAACTTCCTTCATCACAACAGTGTAAAAGTCAACTACTTCTTCTTCAACAGTGTGCGGTTCCTTGGGTTTAATACACTAAGGTTTTATAATGAGATCTGAGTTTAGAAATTAATCCTGGAAATTGGTACAAATGTTGTCTTGCAGTGTTAGTCCTACGGTTCGTTCAATGTCAATGTAATAATTGTTACATTTTTATTCAAGAGTAAAAAAGTATCTGAGCTTTGAAGTTTTAAAGTTTTGCCCCAACATTATGGAAAAAGCAGTGATATTTACTATATACTTGTCAGATTATTCATGAAATGAAATACAATGATAATATTAATTAAGTATATAATTTCACTGAAGAAATCTTTTGTTTGCAAAAAAAAATCTCGCTTATTTTCTGCTCCATATTTGATTCTATTGATGAAGTTTATAACTATGCCAGAATGTTACAATGGATTGTTTCCTTGAAGTCAGTCCCATACCATCTATTACATTCTAGTATTACTACAAATCATACAGTAAAATACATTTGGAGATTAGGTTTCTACAAGAGATTAAATGTATTTTGCTATCCTGTTTCTGAGTTATTCTGAGTGACATCTACTAAAGAGAAATATCTGACATTGAAATTTYTGCTACCACTCCTGTTTTGATTATTCACACTGTTTTAGATGTTGATGTTTTCAAAGCTGAAATTGTCTGTGGAGTTACTGTAATTTATAATCTTCCCTAAATATTAATAGTTTTTTTCCCCTGGACTGTGTTTGATTTGACCTTTTATTAATTTTTACTTCCAGGATTTAGAGGAAATAGAATGCCTTGCATGTACATGACTTATATTTAAAATATATTGGTTTATACATGTATTGTACATGAATCACATCACACAGATTTACACCTGTAATACATCTATAAATWCAGTTTATGTTTAGAATGTTTCACATATGTTTTTGATTTTATGAGGTGCTTTTTTATTAATTTGATTCAAAACTTTTTCTGTGATTGTAGCATTTTTTCTGTACATCTTGAAATTGAATTATACATATTTTTTTTTCCTTTTCATTGGTGAAAACTCATATAAAAAATTTTCATGCATGGAGCATAAAAAAGCCTGACTAAATTGTATTATGCTAGCTTCCAGGTACTACAAAAATCATTCATGTAATAATAGAAATTACATTTGTACTTTTCCTCATTAAAATATTCTGCATAAGCTCAATAGTAAAAAAGATATATTCCGTGATTATAATGAGACTAACATTTATAATTTGATATTTTTGTGGCTCAATTTGTTTTGTTTTCATTTGAGTTCTTTATTATTTTTGATGCATGCTCTGTTATCTAATTAATATATCTATTCACTACATAAAATAGGTAAAAACAAATACATGTTTTAATTTGTGAATATTTTAACAACCTAGAAAGCTACACTGTACAAACTGCAGAAAATACCTCCCAGTATTACATTCCTTAGTCAAGTTAAGGAGGTCTTACAAAGATTTACTGCTACTAGTTTATCTTTTCTACTTAATAAATATTAGCAAAAACCCCCATTATTATCATTCTCTCACACACATAATATATATCTTCAATAGATTTCTGGACTAGCTCTTCAGAAAGAATCCTGAAGTAGCTTTTTCCATCTTTGGAGGGGTCAGAGCTGAGGCAAGTGACAGGGAATGGATGTATTAAGTAATTTCTTGCATTATTTGCACTAACATATGGCATGAATTCCTGCTYCATGCCTAGAACCTAACCTGCCAAAGGCTACTAACTAAGAGCTCYGTAAGCAAATGCATTCCATGTGGTGCAGTGAGCAAAATCCTACATGCTTCAGAAATATGTTTGGTCTTACAGATGGGGCATGGTAAATAGGTAGACTGGTTTAGTGAGAAAATGCAAAAGCTTTGATTTTCTTTCTCCTGAAAGTGTCTGTAGATTCCATGCCTGWAAAGATGCTAAATGCGAGTTAAATTCACAGCATTGTGATAGTTTCTTTTAARTCAGGTGTTTTACTGAGGTAGAGAAAGAAAGGCTGTAATACTCAAAATCAGAAAAGGCTATAATTTTATGATTTTAATATATTGATTGGATCAKTAGTGATTTAGAATTCTAGTGCTCTCTTCTTGTACAGAKGTTCAACCTTACTATTAAAGATATGAGAAAAAACACCATTTCAGAAGTGAATAAAAATAGCTGTTCCTCTTAGGAAACACCTTACCAAAATTTCCTTACATTGGTATAAATAAACACAGTCCTACTGAAAATAATAGCTATTCTAGATTTAAGCCAATGGAATGATGTTCAGACTCTCTACCAGTAACCCACATTATTTTATTTACATAGGTTCTTGCATGAATTTTGATAGCAAAAGGTTTGAAATGGGAAAGAAGGCATCTGAAAACATATTAAGGAATGTGTATACAACTGCATAATGGGAGCAGAAGTAGTGCACAACGTGAACTGCTTCTAAAATTATCATTTCTCTTCCATGGTCTGCTTTTCTTAATGGAAACATTGGTTAGTGGTGGTAGTGCAAGGAAAGGCTCAATAAATATTTTGCTATGTAAATATATTCAGGATTCTTTTGAAAAGAACATAAATTGTAATGCCCAATGCAATGCAACAATTTGCTTGTAGACAACGAGTACACACCCACAGAGAAATAGCACACAGTCATTTTCAAAAAGAGCAGTATTCTGACAGAGGCTGGAAATTTTCAACTCATTACATTTTACAGAACTATTGCTTTTGTGTATTGCAAATAAAAATTTCAGCATGAATAATAGCTTATAAATATATTAATGACTATGTGCACATCTTGAAAGAACATAGATCAGAATTATGAAACCAAGGTCCTGCTTTAAGCAAATCATTAAATGTGTTTTATCTCATTTAAGTTCAAATCTAAATTAAGCCTGTATTTATGTGTTTGTCAAGGTAAAGCTTAAATTAATATGACAAGTCCTCTTAGAGAGAGCAGAAGTGTGTTTGACTGCCACATACCAAAAAGGGAAGGTATTACAGCCAAAACACAAAGTTAGGAGAGAGAGAGAGAAAAGCAAAACTGGATCACTGAAAAGAGAAACCTGTCAGATAAAATAAGTAGAGAGAAAGTGGTAGGGATTATGGAAAAAAAAAMCCCAAAAAAACAACAAATGTCCTCAGAGAGACAGGATASAGTCCACAGGGAGGAATGTTACAAAGAGTTTAGGGATCATGGAATTTACTCTAAACTGAGCTTTGGAAGGAAGAAAAATGTGCCTGGTGTGCTGGCATCCTGATTGTTTTCCTCCAGACCTTCCTTAAATATTCAGACCAAGTAGTGCTCAGTTTTCTTTTTCCCTTTTTTCCTCTGCCAACATTCCTTTCATTCTCTCTGTGTCCTGCCCTTTCTATGTTTATTCCCTGAATTTTTGTATAATGTTTTCAGCTGTTTTTTACCCATGAATGCTTTCTGGACTGTTGAACATATCTGATGTTTTTAAATGAGAGAGGGATTCCTGCCCATGTTAGAAAGGTTGGAACTAGATGATCTTTAATGTCCCTTCAAACCATAACAGTTCTGTGATTCTACGATTTTCTAAGGTTGTATGCAAGGATTGTACAAGATATTGTGACAAGTTATTGGTATTGAGCAGTAAAAATTCAAGGAAAAAAAGGAAAACTGTATTATTCCTAAGTGCAATCACTATTTTATTAGCCAAAATTACTGATGGGATTTTGGAAAGCTGAAGGGCAGCACCTAACTTCCCAGAACAACAAACCCCCCCCATTTAATCCCCCTAACACACAAACAAAACATTAGATATATCTAAACAAAAATGTACAATCTAACTACAAAGAAAATTCTTAGGAGGGAAAAAGGATCAGTTAGAGCATAAGAAGTTCTTACCTTGGGTTTTTCAGAGTATTCCCTCACCAGAAATTTCTAAACATTTTTAAAACCTTTGTATCTCATTTTCTTCCACTTCTAATTGCAGACAACACAATTGCTTACCCCAACATTTACATGGCAGTATCAGCACCAGAAAAGCCAGGTGTTAATGATGTGAATTTTCTTGCTAGGTTATATTTACTTGTAATAATGTTTAATTTCAGAGGCTTAAGGTGAACTTTGAAAATGGAAGCACTTCCTTCTATATCTGGGAATTATTTTAAATCTGCCTGTCRAAGTGTTCTGGTCTCAAATATGTCTGGCATGTTAGCACCTGCCAAAATTGCTACATTAGTCGTTGTATTAAATACATTTTTTTTACTAGGAACTGATTGCATTCTTTGTCCTCCAGATTTCCCCTTCTCTTCCTTCTTACTGCATCTATTTCATCAATGAAGAGAATGCACAAAGCACTTTTCTGAGCAAGAGCAAATAAGTCTCTAACTTGAACTGGACCCACATCAACAAATACCTGCAAGAACTCTGAGCCCTTGATTGTGATAAAATGGTACATTAGCTTCTCCAGCTGTAGCTTTAGCTAGAAGTATTTCCCCAGTAYCTAGAAGACCTGTCAGAATTGCCTTGTTTGCAATTTTTACTCCCAGGTTCTCGTATTGCTTGGGATTTTTCAGAAAGTTARCAAACTCCATTGTCTCTAATTTTTCCTCCTCACATCCAGTTGTATCTTTGAATTTAACAACTATTTCTTTGTTAAGGACYTTGGCTATGGTTTCACCCACACTGAAATGTGGGGCCATTCCCTGTTTTGAGCCTGAAACACCGAGGTTGGGTGTTCAATCCTTTGATGGGTCAATCACATGACAGTTGGACTTGCTGATCCTTCTGAGTCCCTTCCAACTCACAATGTTCTGTGATTCGGTGACTTAAGCCTGCAGGACCTTGAGGTTTACTGTAAAGAACCACTAATCAGGACTGTAGGCAGCAAACTCCAGAGAATCAGTCATAGTTCTCTGATGAGCAGACTTCAGGCGATCTGTTCTCCAGCTCTGTTCCCAGATCTTGCTGCTTCTTTTGTTTCTCAAGCTGTACTTCTTTTTCCATTAGTTTTTTTTTTTCCATTGGGAAATTATTTTTCAAATTATTATGAGGAATGGATGGGGAAGCTAGGGTTATTTAGCCTGGAGAAATGAAGACTCAGGGGAGACCTTATCACTCTTCTATCTGAAAAGAGGGTGTAGCCAGATGCGGGTCAGTCTATTCTACCAGTTAGAAAGTGATAGGACAAGAGGAAATGGCCTCAAGTTGTGCAAGGGGAGGTTTAGATTAGATATTTAGCAAAATTTCTTCATGGACAGGGTYGTAAAGCATTGGAATATGCTGCCCAGGGAAGTGGTAGAGTCATCATTCCTGGAAGTTTTCAAGAAAACATGTGGATATGGCATTTGAGGAAATGGTTTAGTGGTGAGTGTGGCGGTYGTGCTTGTATGATGGTTGCACTTGATGATCTTAAAGGTCTTCTCCAACATTGAAAATGCTGTGATTCTATGGCAGTATAACCAAAATATGAGTAACGTGTTCAAGCAGGATGTACATTGTGCTTGTCCAGTTGCCCTCAGCAAGAGTTCTCCAGCTCTGCCCAAGATCACGGGGACGGGCATACAGCAACTGTGGCAGACTGCACAATTGCCAGGTGCAAAAGATTAGAAGGTCCTAACTCCCCCTGCCTGTACTGGCTTTTTTCACAGAATGGTGAGAATTTTTCTAATAGCTTCACGCTTTAAACTTTTTCTGAACAAGCATGAGCAAATTACTGGGGTTTGTGTGTTTTTTAATTGAAAAACAAGTTCAATCAATTCATTAAAGAGTTTACAATACACACTTGTACTGCACAGTACTCCTCAGTGGGGATTTTGCTGGTTATTCCCAAGCTCAGAGAGCTGAACGTGAATGAAGGCATGAGAAGGAAATTTAGAAGGCCTTTTACAAAGCAGTGATTATCACTTCTGATTTCCAGCATGTAGAAGCTAAATATTCTTATCTTGTTAGAACGGTCATGATAATTGATAACTGAGGCAGATTGTATTTTATTTGGTAAGTTTGTCTTAAACCTCTCAAATCATATGCATGTGTGTTCTTTAACATATACACTCATTCACATACCTGGTACTTTTTCTTTAGTTGTTGCAGAAGTCCCGCCAATTTAAAGGGTAAAGCTAAAGACACTGGATTGGAGGTTATCCAATACAGATGATGAAACAGCAGCTCCTTGTTGTAAAACAAAGGAGAAAATTGAGTGGTGTGGCAAATCTTGTTTGCAGAAACACCGAATTTTATGAACCTCTTGTAGTGCAGGTGCAATGATCACCAATAAAAGGCATACACAGCTTGTTTAATAGTTTCCAAATGGAAAAAGATTAATTTGGTCATAGACTGGGCTGCCCTTTTAATTCCCAAGTGTGAATGTTAATAGGCTTCCTTATTAAAGAACCTCATTAAATTGAAAATCCCACTGAAAATTAACTGTGCCATGATATTGCTGAGAAGAGAAGCTCATACAAAACCAGAAAATATATTTTCGATATCCTATTAATCCAGTGAGATTAGCTGTTGAACATGTTGTCTTGGACCTCCAATGACCATAGTAATAGGTTCATTTTAATTTTATTTTCATCATTCTACTAATGCAGTAATGTGAAAAAAAAAGTCATGATATAACTCCCTTATGCAGTACTGATTAACTGGACTGTTTTGCTATAGATTTTACATATCTACTGTGTATCAGTGCTCATCATCATTTCTGGCAATTTCATTTTTTAGAAGGTGGATGATATAGCGTAATATTTCATGATTATCAAAGTGTATGAGAACAAGGCTGAAATACAGAATGAGTAAAACATAAGTAAAGCAACAAAAAACATCCAACAATGTTTTTTTGGAGTCAAACTAACGTTTCACTCCATTAAAGGCTGAACACAAGCAATCTAATCACAGATATACCTTTATTGCTCTTTTTGCCTTTGAAATTGCTTTATTATCCCCCTTCCCTGATTACTTAATGGCCTCAAAGGAAGGTCTTGAGTTCCACCAAGGCATGTGTCTTCCCTGTGTGGTCCAGATTTGGAAAGATTGTTCATGATACTCTGTTCTGTAGGGTATGACAACTCCTTTACATCATGGCAATTTCTTTCCTACATAAAAGTGTGGAATTTGAAATCAGTAATAGTTGCCTCACACTTGTGTGTTTCCACAAAGAAATCATGTCTGGTTGTGAGGAGGAGAGCAGTGTTKGGGATGTATAGGTTTGATAGAAAAGCTTCATGTTTAGCATTTATCWTTCCACACACATGCAAATCCAGTCATACTGTGGCCTGTTCTGCATATTGCAAATCAATCTTGATAYGTTTATGCTGTAGCTAATGTTAACTCTGTACCCAGTGCCCAGCGTTGTGATGGGAGGTGAATTATGACTGGAAGAGGCGCAGCAGCTATATTTGTGGATGTGGAAGACCACTTGTTAGACAGGACAGTGCCCCGCTCAACTGTAGCTGCAAACTTACTGCCAAGCAGAGCAAAAAATGAATCAGCTTTACAGTGGAACTTAGAGTACTTTTAAATAAATGTGACGTGTTTCTTGCCCCACAGGAAGCCATGTATTTAAGGATGCAGTCAAAAAAATCTGTTAATCCGTTCCTCTAGGACCAGGCTGTGAATCAGCACACGCTGACAGACAAATTGCTAGTGCCWGAATGAAAGAAGGGAAGGAATACCATGTCACTTTGACTGTTAAAGAGGAAAGCATGAATTAGTGCCAGGATCTTACCACACTGTCTTACATAGAACCACTAATTCTTTACACTGGTCAAGATAAAGACAAAATGGTTTGAGTTGATTTGTGGGTACACATAATTAGCCAGAGCCTTTCTAATTTTGTAAAATTTTCTGCAGACTTATTATTTAGTACAATGAGGTCACCTATGTATTTATAATTAGATATGTGACTAAGAAACATGCTGGATTGAGATGTGGACCTTTCTTGAGGGCAAGCAGTGGTTTCTTGCTCGCCACAATAAGAACTCTATTTCCCTACCACTAAAGTAATTATTAAAGAAGTCTCGCTGTGACTGCTATTATGTATTCTAATCTTTGTGAATGCATTAGAAATTGACAACAGTTAGTCCTGCACTAGAAATGGTCCCCATACTGAGTAACCATGCTGCTAGCTAAAATGGTTTAATCTTCTGCCAAAGAGTTTTTTTGTCTAACATTCCTTCTGTTGCTTAGTTCATGAGTGGGATACAGAGGTCACTTACAGCTTTATGGTTGATAATATGCCCCTCTCTGGGACATAATTGACATCACTACAGTTGCAAGCCAAGGAATAAAAAGCTTTTATCTGTTCTAAGTGATTATTTCACGAGCTTTTTACAAATAAAATCTTTAAAAATTATACAAATAATAAAGGAAACCAGGRAGCTTGTGACAACAAATTTAAGTTCTAGAAAAAAAAATGTTCTGTATAGATAAATAAAGGGATAATATGGCTAATTTTTTTGTTTGCTCAGATAATCAAAGCCTCATTTATTTAGAAGAGTCCTTTTCTAAACTAATTTGAACTTGTCAGAGGACTCACAAAGCTATTGCTTCTGTGCATGTAGTCCATGCACATTTAGCCTGTTAACACAGATGGGAAAATAACTATAAATGAGAATGATTCTTGGTTCCTCAGCACAAGTGAGACATGGACATACTGTACAGAATCCAGCAAAGGGCTGATGATTATGGAGCCTGGAGCATCTCTCCTGTGGGCAAAGGCTGAGGGAGCTGGTACTGGAAGAGAGAAGKCTCAGTGTATTCCTCACTGGAAAATGCAAAGAGGATGGACCCAAGGGTCTTCTGTTAGGCTCACTTTCAGGACAGAAGGAAAAGTGGGCACAAAGAGAGAACACAGGAGGCTCCATCTGAACTTCAGGAAACACTGTTATTTTTAAATTGTGAGCACTGKTACTAGTTTCCCAGGGTGGTTATGGAGTCTTCCTCCTTAGGGATATATCAAAATTGGTTTTGGTCAATTGGCTTTAAGTAGCCCTGCTTGAGAAGGGTAGTTGGACCAGCTTATCTCCAAAGATCTCTCCCAGCCTTACTTGATCTGTGATTAAGACACATATTAAATGAAACTCAGAGGTGAGATCAGCTGACAGAGCCATTTGAGAAACTGTAGGGGGATACAGTATGGGTAAATGAAGATGGTATAGAATGTAATCTTATCCCCTAAGGAGTTGCAGCTGGGTTAATTATTAAAGATTAGGAGTAGGCCTGACTTTAACAGGCCACAGCTGTAACCAATAGGAAGAGTGTTATAAAAGAGTGGATTGGTTGGTTGAGGGGAACTGGAGTCAGTTGGCTGCTGTAAGGACAAGGAAATGTCAGTGCCTAGAGGAGCTGCCTATGAGGAACGTCAAGGAGGTATGAAACTCTAGCAATATGGAACCCTTGCTTCAATAGCATTCTTAGGGATCAGAGAGACATCACAGAAGTAATGATGTCTGGTTTTGGGTTTTTTTGGTTTTTTTTTTTCGGGGGGACTCTGGTAACTGTTGCCTTTCATTGCTTTTACCATTAAGTGCCAAKGACAGCTCAAAATAAATTCAGTTATCATTTTATGCCACTGGATTTGAAAGCAGTATTTGGCCCACACAGATTTAAAATCAATTTTAAGCTGCATTATTTTATGTTACTAGGCACCAAAATACAGAATATTCAACAGTAAGCCCTCAGATGTTTTTGGAGTTTAAAACACTTAGTATAGTTGACTATYGAAGAAGCTTCATCTCCTGAATGGGAATAAATAGTTACTCAGATTTCTCATGTTGATTTCAACAGCGCTACACTAATACAAGTGAAGGAAGAATCTGGCCCATGGAGAGAGCTGTAACACAGATGAATGCATTTAATAGATTCTTCAAAGGCTTACACTGGTGCGACAGCTTGTCTTTATTTAATTTTAACTCCCTAAATTTAAAGAGCAATTTAAACCAGAATGATAGAAGCTAGAGGGGAAAGACACCTATCACATTGAGTTAATCTCCTGCCACTGCACAAATGTTCTTTATTGTGCATTTTCAAGTATTTTGTCCAGAATTGTTTTTAAAGTCAAAAGCAACAGGGCTTCCACTCCTTAGAAAGGATTAGGATTTTCTGGCCCTCAGGATATTTCTCAGACATAGTCTTTATTTTCTTTTTCATACTTTAATTGATGTAGGTCTGATGTTTGCAAAAACAGTAGGAAGTTTAATGAAGGACCTTTATTGCCTGCTTTTTTTCTGACAGCCTACAAGGAAATGGGAACTACAGCGTTAGGAGTAATCCTTTTTCTGATCCAGCAAAACTGCAGTGAAACTTCAGCCCCACTCTCTCAGACACGCAGCATAACCAGCTCTTTCTTATGCCCAATACAAAGTTTTACCTTCTGGTGCTTTTTTTTGACTCTGCTGTTGCCTCTGAAAGCTCTTGTAGCTTATCKCTTTCTTTCACAGACAGAAATGTTCATTTTCTTTCTTGCTGTTTAGTAAGAATGTCAAGCCTAATAGTGAAGATGTCTCTCCTATCTATTCCATAGACATCCCTGAGCCTTTTTTCTTTCCCCCTTCTCACGCAAATAATTTTGTTCATGTACTGTCAGTTTTCTTTCYCCAAAGCCTTAGATATTTTCTGACTGCTAGTTGAATTTTTCTCTTTTTCTGCTGTTTCTCTGAGATGACATGTTCATTATCTGGCCGTTATCTTTCAGGATTTTTTTCTCTGTTATTCCCCTAGCCCCTTAATTCCCTTTATTCCCCATTTCAAACTACTCACCCATATCTCCTCCTGCTTGCCAAATTAGTTTCTTCTAGATTTTTCATGCATAATGACTGTTGATGATGCTGAGGAACTAGCATATTGTGTGGTGGACATAATGTTATTAAGCATGTTGAAGCTTTTTATTTCATAGGATATTCTTAAATGGTGATCAAATCTGAGTTGGTAATAGTTTAAATCATCCAGTAAACAGGGGAGAAGTGGGTTCTAGACCGAACACAAAAGAATATGAAATAAGAATATAACAACATCCAGGGAACTAATTGATCTTCATACATATTTAGTAGAGAAACAGAGCCCTAGTGCTAAATTAGGACTCATGTTGGTACTGATGATTGCTAGACTGGCCATTAACATTGGAACAGCTTGAAGAGGAGGAGCTGCTTGGGCTCCTCTGGCTGCCTGCCAGAGGCAATAGGGCCTTCACTGCCATAGAAACTGAAGAGCTCACACGGTGTTTGGGCAGAGTAATGAATGCTACCTGGATCTTAAATGCTTAAGGTGATAATTGCTGGAACACTGTATTAGAAGGCATCCCTTTAAATGGGTRGCCTTTTCCATGAGAGCTTGGTGTTCTGCATTTTTAACTTTGGTGACTGGCTGCTAATTTCTTCTTTATTTTTTAAAAATGCTATAGATGGAGTCTAGAAATCTGGCATTGGGTTTGGGGGACTGTTATGTACTGGAGAACAAGTAATCTAGAAATTAATGCTGCTGTGTCACATTTCTTACTGTAATGCATGAGTTTGTTTCTGGGTCTACGTTTAGTAACTACTAAGACTGCAATGATGCRAAAAAAAAGCAGAGCAAAGGTGGTGGGGTAAATACTCTAATGAAGAGGGAGAAGGGGTTAAGAAAGTTGATGGGTGAAATAAGAACCCAAGACTWATGGTAGACAAAATGTGGAATATATTGATGGATGGATATGTCCAAAACTTGATTGACTGTTTTGAAGAAGGCTTTTGTTGTTGAATCTGAGAAAGTTGCTTTATTCTGAAGAGTKAAAAATATTTTGTAWATCTTGTTCAGATGGAGTATTGATYCTAGACAGTAATGCAGAGTGGCTTGTCCCAATTTGTCCTAAATTACTTTGTTTCATGTTTACTCCTCTCTCAAGCTCATATGCAAAAACCAGTAATTTTTTTGACATCTATTCTTCTTTTCTGTAGTTTCCAAAACTGTAACAGGATGATTATTATTTTAAAGAAAAAGACTATAAAGTTGAAAATCAATTGTTAGTTACTGTTTAACACATCAAGAAAAACACTGTTTTCTTTCTGAAGTTAAACTAGTAGAATATTCCTTTTTCTGTCATGAGTCAAAATTACTACACTTTGYGTTTGTTATACTGTCAGGTGCAGCTTTTCAAATAAGGCATTAACTTAATTACTAAAATAAWTCTAGCTAAATTAGAAAAATTAATTACTTTACATGACATAAGAGATGTTCTMATCTGATCTGAGAACATGAATAAGACAGACTGATGAAGACATGACTAGAAGTGCATTAGGAAAGAACTAATTGAATCTGGAAAGGCTCAGATACTATGCAGAACTCAGCTCTCAAGGTGTAAAGGCCCTGAGTGCACCCACAAGCACAAATTGTCCAGACCAATTGTAGTACACCAATTTATCCTTTGCCTTTTGGTCCAGAAGCTTTGCTTAAGCTCAGGTTGTATCCCTGATTCTTGTCTGACCCATGAAACGTGTACTCCTGCACCAAACTGATTTACTCTGATCCTGATGTTTTTGTGGGATGTACAATTTAACCTCTGCCCCAACTGTTACATCACATCTGCCCGATGATCACTGGGCTGAGCTTGTTACTGCCACCAGTCCTGCTTGGTCCTGTGGAACTGCACCCGTGTTGAAGTCCCTACCCCTGTCTGTGCCAAGGTCACCTGTAGCTCATCCTCCAATGTGCAGGAGCCTTGGTCTTGATGCTCCWTGACAGTCAGTTCCAGTGGTCACTTCCSTGCAGTTGATGGCTGGTGCAGTCCAGGGTGTGATCAGTCTCCACCATTGAAAGGGTGTATGGGTGATTGGGTTCAGCTTGTTGCCTACAGAAAGCTTTCAGGCTGTTCTGTGCAAAGCCACTTTTCTAACCATGTGGTTYTTATCCTGTAAAATTGTAAGGGTTTATATCATCACAGATGCAAGGCTTTTCATTTGCCTTTGTTGAACTTCATAAGGGTCCTTTTTACAATCAGTCCACATTTTTTATCCATTCAGCATCTCTCCAGTGTGGACCTATCCACCCAGTCTGATGTCATTTGCAAACATGATGCAGGACCCTTTTGTTATGCTAACCGGGCTATTAATGATTTTTAAACAGTATCAGTTCCAATATGAAATCTTGAGTAGCATTACTAGTTACTARCTATCAGAATTTATTTGCAACTGTAGTTTTAAAAATCAAGAGTCCAAATTAATGCAAAAAAACATGAAGAATTTGTAAATATTAATCTAAATTTCTCATTTGGCATTTTAGGAGTTGTTACAAATCCAAAACCTGTGGAGCAAATACCCCTGCGAATGGACAAAGGCAATGAATTCACAAATTATAGATACAGGGCTGGAAATCGGGCAGCTCTGAATATCGCTCTGCCAAACTCAGACAATACACATCTCTATTTTTGCCTTGTTTCTCATTGAATGTATTGGAAAGGCAGTGYACTTGGGAAGTAAACAGACATCCAGCAATTTTTCTCACATTGATAGCTTTGAAATGTCTTAGTCATACTCATATAATGAGACATTTCAGCATTTCAAGAAAAGTAGCCACTTTTGAAAGCAGCTCTTTAAAGTGAAATGTACAAATATTTTTGACCCATAAGAACAGAGAAACACATTTATTTTGCCAAGATATTTCATACAGTTGCTTCAGATCCTTATTATTCTAAATTACATTCTTCTCCAGCATGCTCAGAATTTCCGGAAGGTGTTCAATAGATGCCTCAGGGAGGTGCTATGAACTGCTACTCTCAACTGAAAGGGAAGACRCTCTTGCCTCTTTGACAATCGTTTCCTTTAAAAGCCTGTCATGTACTTYAAATGAAGCCCAGGAAGCATTATTACCCACTTATGAGTTTCTGTATCTGTCTTTTATCAGTTATTTCTTACAACTAGCTCAGTTGATATGGTATATGAGAGAGGGTACAAGAAAATTCTTTGTCTTTGCTTGCCTCATTTGATAGCATAACCAGATCTCTACTCAGGTAGCCCAGAGAAGTCAAGCAGGTTACAACAAGTGGTTCCTTTAGAACCATACATGAAATGTAAACCTGAATTTCTGAWGATAGACAGAGAGACTCCTGGTAAAAGTAGCATTTAAAATAATGTTAAGTAACAGTATGTATTACTTATGTGTGAGAATAGCTGGGGCAGACTCTGCCCAAGCTCATCCAAAGTGTAGATTTGAAGACACTTTGGACCTTTGAATCAGGATGGCACATCTCTGTGAGCTTTTGAGTCCTTGTGGTTTTAGTTCATTACCCATTGTGGGTTTGAATTCTGCTTGAACCTCAGGTAGGCTCAAGCAAAAACCTTTTTTGCCAGACATCTGATTTTTGTGACTTGGATCAGTTTCCACTTGCTGAACAGACTTTATGTGATTGGCAGTCTAGCAAGTACTGCATTTTATTAAATGCATGGAATAACAAAAGAAGTAGGAGTTTTTGTTCCGCAATTGACTCATTGAGCTGTTAAAGCAGTTGTTTGGAAGATTAAGGAGAAAGGAAATTCTTCAAGAAATAAAAAACGTAAAGAAAATGTGCATTTGAATAACATCCAAATTACTATTTTCCTCCTGTCAGCTTGCTTTTTTAGTTAACTTTCTTCTGAAGTGCTGTGTGTTCAGTATAAACAAATGCAGAGGGGAAACAGAATGCTACTATTTTTGTTGCGGTTGTCTGTTCTTGTATTTGTGCAGAACCAAGATGTGAAAAACTGTTGGCCCACTTACTTTCAAAATTTTTTGCAGTTATTAAAAATATCCTATATAATTTCAATAGGAGCATGTAACAGTTATTTTTGTAGCCATCATTTCTAGGAATGATTGGTGGATGAAGTGACTTGAAGMATGAGTGTATATCTAAGGGGTTAAAAATCAAATGCAAGTAAAATGTAACAGTCACATAAACAATGAATCTGACTAACTAGAGAAAACACTGAAGTTACTGTTGAGGGAACTGTCCTTCAAGGAACAGATGTGTAGATATATATATTTTCATTTTAAAACTAGTGATGCTACAAGATTTTTCTTTTTTGCATTTATCCACATCTACAGTGTAATTTGCTGGTTTAGTTATCAGGTCACAGAGACTTTTTCTCTAAGTTTTGTTTATTGGTTTTGGGTTTTTTCAGAATTCGAACAGATAATAAAGACTAGTTAAAAACTAAAGCCTTCACAGTTTTATGAACCTGCACAAAGTCGTAGAAAAGTGGGAAAAAAAATTAAGGTCTTGATTGAGATGATTCAGGAGTTTTGATTGAAACATTCATGTAAGTGCTTTTTTGGACATGTACCAGGGCACTTGGTTGCGCTTTCACTTGTGACTCTCCAGTGAAGCAGATCTCTCAGACTGTTGACACAAGTCCTTGCTCCAGTTTATTTTGGTAACTTGGGCTGATACAAGACTGAAATTTGCATTTCAATTATCAAGAAGTCTGGGGAGAGTTCAAAAACAGAAATAGGATTTGAACTTTCTTGTTTAGCTCACCTCACACCCCAAGAACCCCAGAGAACTCCTTGATGGACTGGTTCACCTTGCTGCCTACTGACACAATCCAAATGAGCTGCAGCACAGCTCAGTGTCTCATCATCTGAGAGGAAATGTGGCTTTTAGTTACATTTCAGTGATTTTTATTTTATTCATCTATAGTATAATTTTTTCTGGCCATATGGCGTAACATACTCTGAGTATGAACTATCTTTCATTTAAGTTGTAAAGAAACATGCAGAAACCTGTGTGCTTCACTAAAATTAAAAACATGGTAAATTAGTGTTCATTAAAAAAATTATTCTAAAAAAACAAGTAGTATTTAAAAACATGAGAGGTATAACTGCAATTTTCTTGTTAAAGAAAGGAATTTGAACAAAAAAAAAGGAGCTTGAGTAGAAGCTTTAAAAATTGAATCTTTGGCATCATAAAAGCAACAGAGGAAACGCTCGAACACCTGTCAAAAAAMCCCCAGAGTTGTATTCCACTCCAAGAGTGACTGAAAGGTTTTAGAGAGATGAGAACTGAGATTGTGTGCATGTATCTCTTACACACAGGAGATTTTTCTTCCTTTAAAACGTCTTCCTTTTATAACTAACTGGTAAGATATTTTCCATTACTCTGCAAGAGCTGGCAGATTCTTTTCTACGAATCTACGACTATCTGCTTCCGTCTGATTTTGCCTTCATCTTAGCTGTGCTACTTTTCCTGCAGTATTCCAGAGTTTGATTTATAAAAAATTAAAGTCTACTGGAATTTTAATAGTAACCTCATTGAAATTCTCTACAATGTAGCAAAGTTTATTTAATTGAAAATCCTGCTTTAAGGAGCAGAATAGTTTTCAATAATAGGCACTAAAATGTACAAAATACTCATAAAGTAAAATGCATGGAAATGCAAATCACAATAACGGATTTTCTCTTCTAAGAAGCACATTTGTCTATGTTTACTTTAAATGCCCTTATAAATCTCTTTCTCTTCTAGCAAAACTTTCTGCATGTCCAAAGAAAGAGAAAAACACTTTTTTTTTAATTTTAAAATATGCTTTCATCATTGCCACAATCTGAAGCATTTTACAGCAAAATTACTTGTTTAATGGTGATGTTTTGTTTTTGCAAAGTCAGATATTGGATCTCTGGCTCCTGAATGTTGCAAAAACTTTTAAACTTCTAAAATATTCTAAAATAACTCTTCAGTTTTGTCATTTCCACAGTAGTCATTAAACTAATCAATAAAGCTCATAGGTGAGATCAGTGTGCCAGTACATTCCAGATAGCAGAAGTGATGAATTGTTCATTCATTATTAAATAAATTGCAAGTTAGTATTGGATAARTGCAAATCCTTAACAAGAATTTTTCATGTTTAAAACTTTCTTCTTTTCCTATTCTGAAAATATGATATTTTCCTTGCTGATATGTAGCATAATTATTGTTGGAATTGATACAATTTTAACAGGACATAATATTCCTAGACCATCTTGAAATAAATATGGATATGGTGGTCTGGATGTTATGAAATATTCAGCATGTGACAAGAAGTACTTCAAAAGGTAGATATGTTCTGGCACTCAGTAATTGAGTTCATTAATTGCTTTCAATAGGAATATGAAAGTTGTTTTTCTTCTTTCCAACTAATTTCACTAGTCCTCATGGAAAAAAAAAAAAGAGCAATTTTTAAAGATAGTTTTAGAAGATGAATCTGCTCACACAGTTGAAATACTGAATACTGGCCTTTTTCCCCCCAGTGATCCAGGTATTCAGCACACATGCAGTTTTTACAGTCAATCTAACAATACCTGAAGTCCTCAGAGGTATAATACCAATGTTTTCCAAGAGAAATCCCACAACAATGCTTGTCTCCATTTATGTTAAACCCTTTTAAAAGGAAATTGAGGGCCTATTGTCAGTGAATTGGAAAAGGTTAAAAGGAAATGCAGTCACTTTTTTTTTCTCCAGCAAATTTTTTTCTCCAGAAATATCTTTACATAATCTGAGAGAATAACACCACTTGGTAATGAATGCCTGATAAATGCATCCTCTCTAAGTATTCATCTTTATTTTTGAGACAATTTACATTTGTTTCTCATTTGTCATTGATGTCCATCTCATTGATGGACACTACTAGAGATTAAAGTATCAAAAGAAGTGCTTTTAAATTTAAAGCTTTAAAACTGTAACAAGCTACAAGTTAAATATCAGGACACGCCAAAAAGCGCAGAAGAAACATAGTGAGGGTAGTTGAAATCCTATTAAACAAACCAGCAAACAACCAAAAACTCCCAAACACTGCTATTCATTACAAGGAGCTTCTGTAGCAGAAAATATTTTAGYTACCCATATGAGAGGAGCAAATGAGATCCCAGAACTCACTGATCTTCAGTAAATAATTTATTTGAAGTATCAATTAAAAGTAAAATTAATAATTACTTAAGGAATCATAATTTTACAAGGAGATTGGCCTTCATAAGGGGAAAACATGGGCCTCCAATTTTATATAGTATAATTCCTTAAAGATGTCATGAAATGGTGAGTGAAATAGGTAGATACGCGTGTTTATCTCAATTTAAAAAAAAAACACTTTTTGTAGTCTTTCACAAGAAGCCATAAAAAATTTTAAGTCTTAAGGGGAGAACTAATGTTGTCTCAGAGGTCAAAAGCCAGATGAGACCTGGAAAACAAAGAGCCTGAATAATTCTTCTGTTTTGGAAAGTGTAAAATGTAGTGCTATGTTTGATTATTGAAAGAGAACTACCGTGATTTAAAGGACTGTTTGCACTAATGATCTGGAAACGACATTAAATGAGATAATTTTTAATTATGTATAATAGAACTAAAAAAATAATTTGAGAAGTACCAGGAGGATTTATCAGAATGGAGTCATCAGTGTGATCGTGGGTATAAGGTAAAGCTGGTCATGGCAGAACAATGCTGGCAACAGTTCTGGCAATTTTCTAAATGTTCTTGAGTATCATTGGATCTATCATTAGGATTGCTCATTAAAGAAAAGAAGATTCTGATAGATATTTCTCAGTGATAGCTCAGCTCCCTGCCATCTCCCCAAAGAACAAGAGAAAGGTAGAAGTGCAGGAAGAGGAAGAAGAAGAGGGGGAAGGGGAGGAGGTAGAAGAAGGAGATGATAATGAAGAAGAAGAAATTAAAGATCACTGTGACAGGAACATTTGGGAAATGGATCTAAAATAGTATATGATACCACAGAACTGATGTTTGATTAGTTCTAATGGGAATGTTCCTTGCTGATTGTAACCATGAAGGCAGTCAGATTCAGCACTTTCACTCAGATGATTAGAAGCCAAATCAGGCATCAGCTTTTTCTCCCCAAACATCTGACATCCAGCCATTTGAAAGACAGCTGAGTTTCACAGCAGATCGCAGCTCTTGGTCTGTGTCCCTGGGCTAGGTATTTTCAGGGATGTTACTTGTCAGGGCAGTTCTTTTATGCTGTTTCTTGACTATTATTTTCCCTTGCTGATCTTCTGCTGCCTTAAGCAAGCCCGGTCCTGCCCCAGCTCTCAAGGCTGGCCTTCTTTAATGACCCATAACAGACTATTGGTGTTGGGGCCTCCACTTCCAGGCTGTGCCCACATTGTCAAAGCCCCTGCTGGAATCCTGCAGTTAAAGTGTGCATCACAACAGGAGACACCCGGTGCCAGGTTGGGCTCACGCAGCCAGGTCTTGTAGCAAGCAGATGAGAAGCTGCATGTCAGCATTGCCGCCTTGCCCCGTGAGCCGCCAACATGCCAGTGACCTCTTAGTGACAGTTTCTGTAATATTTTCAAACACACACATGCCCACACACACACAAAAGTACAAAAAGGTTTTGTTATGTCTGTGTGCTTATGTTTGGGTTCAGAAATCAGGGTTGTCAAAGCCTGTAGAGTGTGCTTCTATTTCTATGGGAAAATAAGGTTTCTGTGTTAGCTGCACAGAACACAAATTTGTTACAAATATGTTACTTTAACAGTGAATGCATACCCTAGGAGGATAATTGGTCTGGATTTAAGACCCTGTTATAAGGAGCAAGTGTGTTTCTTTCATTACAAGGCCATTGCATCAAACATAATGATTATTCTGATGTTACCAACTGATTAAAGAGCAAAGGCTTACTTTGGTATGTGCAATGATATTAGGTACAAAGTGAAAGGAACTAAAAATACAGTGAGAAATGGAGCTTTCAGAAAATTATTTAACTTTCCTCCAAATTGCTGCTGAAAAGTGCAATATATTGAACTACACTGATGACTTATTTGAAGTGATGTGTCCATTGTTTTCCTATAGTGGTCTGGCTCACAGGCATGGTTAGCAGCATYGTCTTATACAGCGCTGTTAACAACTTTTTCTTTTTTATGTTGACATATTCATTTCCTGTCTAAACCAATTCAGGTAAAAGGTATAAGTCTCTGTTGAATAATAAAACTGTATTCATAAGAAGTAATGCTGTCAAAAACATAAGAATGATATTATAATTTATTTTCTCTAAAAATCTGAAGTTTCTGCTGTCACAAACACATAAGTATCTATGCTGTTATCAGTGGACACTTGGTAAATTGTATGCTAGCTGAATGCTAGTCCTTCCCTGTAGAATTTTAAGGCAAATAATTTTCCCTGGTAGGACAGATAGAGAAATCTGTAAAACTGGTGGGAGAACAATGCATGGATAAACATTTCAATTCATGTGATTTTTGTACACTATCACAACAACAATCTCGAGCAGAACATCCATAGGAAAAAAAGTTTGGAAAAGTTGCAGGAGCTCCTATTAAGCTCATAAAAGTGATTTTCAGTGCTGATTGAAGCAATACATTAACTAAAATATAGCTACTATTTAATGTTAAGCAAGCTAAAGGGAAGTATTACTAGATCTATATGTTGCATGACACAATGTGATAAAGACCTTTGACGTATTAGCAGACTCCAGGAGGTAAATGTGACAAAGATAGCTAACTATAATAAATCTGCAATGGTAAAATTCTGCGTTTACATAGTGCTGGATTCTAAAACACTTGCATTCGTTATTTTTTATTTTAATTTGTAGTAAGAAAAAAGGCTGTTACTCAAAAAGAAAAGTGTTTTAATTTGTTTAAACAAGACTGTACAAAGAGTGACGTAGGATCTTGTATAATAGATAGGAAAAGGCCAACTTGAGAAAAAAAGTCCTAATCATGCTCATATGGGAGTAAATTTTATATATGAAATCCAAATATTTTTTCTTAATTATTTTTACAATAATTTCTGTTCTCTATGCCTTTGAATGCATATGTTTATGTGTATAAGAATAGAGAAGTTATACAAATTTGTTTCCAAATATAATGTCAAAATTCCTACTGTCAAACATTTCCAGAACAGTCCTGTCTGTTTTCAGCTGAAGGGGATTTTGGTTTTTTGTCTAAATGAAAGGAGGGTGTAGTTTTTTATTATTTTTGCAATTCAAGTTTAGTTTCTATTGAAGTGCAACTTTGAACTGTTGCTAAAAGAGGAACCATAGCACCCTTATTGCTCATGCTAAATTCAGCCTTTTCAAAGCAGAGAAAGATTTAAGGGTTCCCCAAATGCTTGAAATTATTAGAGCAAGAAGATTACAATTTTTCTCAATTGAACTTTTTCTTTTATTAAATCCAGACACTTTGATCACTTTTACTGTTCATCCACAAAATAAGGAGAACTTTTTTTTTTGGCTCTGCCTCAGTGTCTGCCCTTTCCTCTAATACAAATGACCATGGGAAGACTTGATGGTGACAGAGCTATTTCACCCATCTTTCCACTTTTGAGATATTCCTAAAAGAGGAGGAACTGTAAGAGGTGTTCTGGCTGTTTTAAGGATAATTCATAGCACAGAAATTTCTGTCACTTTATCCTCCCTCTGAGAAGGATAAAAAGGAAGGATAAAACCTGCTGAGAAACACTTCTTTTCTTTTAAGGAAATCAGCAGCTCCATTTGTACTATTTCTTCCAATAACAATCGTAGCAAACAAGCGTAAAATCATAGAATGGTTTGGGTCGGAAGGGAGTTGCATTTGGAAGTTTTTTCCTCATTTGCTGCTGTTTAAAAAAAAAATTTCCCTCTGCTTCCCAAAAGCCATTTCCTTTACAAAGCATCAGTTTTCCTTACTGAAGCTGAAAATAAAGCATCAGGCAGAACAAAAGAGGACATCAACAGTAAAATCTGGCTTTGAGTCTCTTCTTCAGTATCTCTGTAATAGAGAATTACTGCTGCAGTGAACCCCTTATCTGAATGTGAATAGCTTTATTGTCAGCTCTTTATCTACTTTATGTACTAAATGACAGCTTTTCCAGCGTTCTCCTTTTTCTCCCCTCATTGCCCATTAAAGGCATTTGGACTGATATGTTAGACTAATATTCTATTCAGATTTTGCTAGTTATGATGCAGCAATTAAACAAGAAATTCTTCCCAGTTTTTCCCCACAGACTTTTCTTAGCTTCTGTCGTACATGATAAATAGGAAATATTTTAGTAGATGGCTGTTCTCCCACCTCATGTTATCATTAATTCACCAAGATAACAAAAGACAAACTGCAGTAGGAGTCTATTTAAGCAAATATTTTGATAATGCTGGCACAAGTCAGAGTTGTGTTACTGTACAAAGCCCCAAAAGCTGAACTTGGTGTGCCATGTACATGGTAGAATGAGAAAAAAAAAAGTTGAAAGTGGTTTGAAAAATATTCTCCATATAAGAATTTTTGTGGCTTTTCTAAATGGCAATAAACAGTGAAATTATGCAGTAGATGGTTTGCAACTACTAAACCCAATAGAGCTGTATCTCTGTAGTCCTGTAAAATCATGCCAGGTCTAGTGCTCTATGGTACATGTAGCTCATGTATTGACATGCTGAGTACACACTGTGCTTCCACATACAGATGCAAATTGTTTCAATTTACTATTTCCTGGGCATTTTCTTCACATTAGCTCATTTCAGCCTTCTAGAATATTTCTTTCTTTGCTAGTTTTACCTGCTTTTTCAGTGGAGTAGTTTCTATTTTATATCCATAGCTTTCTTTKTAGGAACTTCAGAGTTGACCTGTTTGATACTACTTTAAAAATTCGGTGTAATTTATCAGGGATATTGGCCCCAGCTGTTCTGCAGCATTTGCAGCTATGGAAGAAGGAGTTAAATCTTTTCAGTGGAGATTTTGTCTTTACAGAAGATCTTTTCTGGATGGTTATAAAGGTTGTTGTAGACCAACATCTCCCATGAGCAAGCTGCTGTGGGAGCAGCATGTCCCGTGAGCATGTGCTGAGAATCAGTTGTGCGGCTTCCACTTAGACTAATGGGATATTTTTTTGCCATGCTTGCTGCTGAGAGCATAATCCTTAAAATCTATTCATTTCTAGGAAAAAAAAAAGCACTTCTGGATACAATAAGCATCCCAAAGCACATCTTAGAAAATTGCATTATGTGTCATGTAGCAGTCTGAAAACTTCTAGAGCACGCTTTTCATTCATACCATGGGCTACTATTTCCATTTCTACTACAAAGAATTTTTGCAGCCATAGTAAATTTTAAGGAACTTTCCAAAAAGGAACAGTTGAAAGATTTGCTGTGATTATGTTGCAAGGATTGCATCAAAATTTGCTGTGCCTTTGTTGCYCCTCCCCATAAAGGAGCCTTTTCAAGACCAGACTGTCTTCCCTGTGGAACCAGCGTTTTGGGTGTGTATTGTGGGAATGCAGCTCGTGAAACCCTTCAGGTGTAGTAATCTACTCTGAAATGAGTCTGCACAGTCTCACTGTGCTCTAGTTTCCCTCTACAAACAGCATCTGAGAGCTTTGTCCTTTTCTTCGAGGGCAAAACTCAAGATTTCTGTTAATCTTGTTAATCTTCACAGTGATTAAATTTGATGTATTTTACCATGTATCTGCATGTGGTCCCTTTTTAAACAAGGAAGAAACCATCCATTTGCATTAAAGTGACTCATTAGGAATAGTCTCTAATTACATCTGTTTGAACATTTAGTACAGATATTGTTTCTACTGAAGTATTGTTATGGTCAATTCAGTGGAGGAAGAATTTGTGATGATTTAGTCACAGCAATACCAACTACCATGTTCCGTTGTGAGATGCGCTTTCAAACTATTTATAAAAGCAACAGTAATTATGTCCATAACTCAGTGAAGAAATAAAAACCATGTTGTTTGCCTCCTTCAGCAGAACCATTCAATTCAGAGAAACCATGTAGCTGTTTTGCCCCACTTTAGGACATCTCTTCATAACAGATTGCACCTGTATACCCGTAAAAGGTTATGATTATCTCTACATAAAAGCCTTATTCATCTCTATAGATTACCTTTTAAAAAGATTAAAGACTAATGCTTTCATCTCATTCAAGCCCAGGGAGACAGCATTGGTACTCTTGTCACACATGATGAAGAATAAAAGTACAAAAGAAAGGTAATCCCCTGAATAAACTACATTTGCCCTGGAATTACTGTTTTAATAGCTTGGCATTTTCAATCAATCATGAACAAAGAATTTAGCTACTACTCTATTTCTTTCTGATGCTCACTGCAATTACATATAGAGTTAACTACTCTTGCTCATATTAGTATTTTCTTAGTGGTCTTGTTTATATGGACCAAGGTTTCAAATGGTTTGGCCGTTTTGAGTGTTATAAATAACTTTTCGTGACATGTACCTGTTTTCTTCAATTCAATGCAAGACACTGAATGCTGACTGCATTAGCAATGAATGACTTTGCCAACTGATTCAAAGGTGAAGTTGCCTGGCAGCAACTATGATGGCATAAGTGAGGAAAATATAACATTGCCTTATTACATCAAATTTACCTATTTATTTATTTAACTTTTCAATGTGTTTAAGGTGCTATAATCTATGTGGCAAGTACTTAGGTGTCTTTTATGAGGGCCAGACTTAATTCATTACTTTGTCTATTTTAGAGCAAGTCTCTATTCTGCTGGTTTTCTAAATTAAAAGTAAGTTTTCTTCATATTCAGTGAATTTTTTTAAAGAGCAAATTTCACAAATGTACATAATAGAATGTGAGTAAACAATTAAAATATGATAGAGTAAATTAAAATATTAGTAAGCCATTTTGAGACAATTCATATGCAGTACATCCATTTTCTCTTCCTCAACCAAATATGGCTACTAAAAATGTATTTATTATGTAGGGCTCATGAAATAGCTTTTTAAAGATATGAAAAAATTAATTTTTTTTTTCTGTAAGGCTTAAAGTTAGAGAAAATAGTGTAAAAGGACAGTATTAATGTGAAAAACTGGGAGTCTTGAGAAAACCAGTTCAAATGTAAAATTTCAAATATCACTTGACATTTCTAAATTTAGTTATTTTTATGGACTAATGTGTTACCTGCAGATTTTTCTCTTCGTGCGCTTGCAGTGAGACTGTTTCTGGTTACTGTTTTCATTTTCTGAGTTAATGCCATATGTGCTCAAGTTTCCAGAGCTATGGAAAATCTTGCATAACACAATAGGGGATCTCACAGTTTCTTCAACTGCTGGGGCACCCATCAAGTTAATTATAGATTTGCATTAGTAGGAGGAAGGGGCTTGTCTGAGAGAAGAACATTGCTAAACTCCTCTAAAATAGTGAGGCATATTCAGAACTGGAGTCATGTAAAGTTAGTTAAAGCACTCAAATGTAATGATGACTTCAGCCAATATTTGGGTTGCACACCTGCATGACTGAAGACAGTATTATTATTTTTAATACCGTAAAGAAATAAACTTCCAACTGAAAAGTACTAAAAGTTAATACCCATTGATGTCACTTCCAAATTATCTTAAATCACAGCAGTAATCGATCTTAGTATTTGTCATGCTTCTTGCCAGGCTTGTGTTAAATGCACATGCTCATGTGCTTTTTGTCCAACAAATATTATTATATATAYACTTACATAAAACATTAAAAAATTCTATTCGATCACAGCAGTAATCGATCTTAGTATTTGTCATGCTTCTTGCCAGGCTTGTGTTAAATGCACATGCTCATGTGCTTTTTGTCCAACAAATATTATTATATATACACTTACATAAAACATTAAAAAATTCTATTYGTACTTCTGCTACCATTATTGCATAGGCAAAATATAAAGAAGTGATAATAAGTATATTTTGCTGAGATGATTTTGACATTTCAAAGTAAATGAAAATGATAAATTTATGGCCAAAGCATTTCTGAAATAATTCTTTAACATAAAGCAGAAAACAATGAATCATGTGTCACAATTACAAAATTACACTGGATGTAGCATGACATTTCTCCATCTACTTTGAAGCAAATCTGGAATGATGTCAAAAGTTAGTCCTTCAGTATTCATAAATGATTGCAATTCTGTCACAGGCATCTCACTCATGCATTTTCCCACCAGCATGAAGGCTAGGAAGGATTCAATGGCTTTTTATCATTAATGACAAGGGCTGGATACCGAAGTGGTTCAGTGAAGCTGAGGACCGTTTTCAGAATACGTGGCTGCCAGGCCTGGATGATGAAAGCTCTTGCTGTCCTGGAGCTGCCCTTTTCTCCTGGGCACGTGAAACAAAGAAAGCAGTTTGTGTAACAAGACCCCAATCAGTCACCATTCTTGTTTGTGTTTCTCCTGCATTGGATAAAATTAATTGGCCCTTTTTATGGTTTTTCCCCCTTCAAGCACTTAAAACTCCGCAATTATAATAATGTTTTATGTTACTATAATGGCTGTGCAGAATATATTTGTTCAATTCTGTGTTTCTCAAACACAATTAGCACTTCTATTTAGTATTAAATATTCATAAATTTGACCTTAGGGAACTAGTGACTATTAACTAACAGAGAGATTGATAACAGCCCTCAATTCAGAGAGCTGATGGTTTTTTCCTCTTTTGAAGAGTGGTAAAGGTACACCTAGGGGCTGCAATGTCAGGAAGAGATGCAATTTGCATTATTTTCTTTTTTTTTCCTTATATCATAATTTTATTTTGCTCAAGTACTTCTTTCATGAAAGAGAAAAAGGAAACTACATTCTACAAATGTTTCTAATATGTAATCTTTCATAAGAGTGATCCATTATTGTGTGGTTGGAGAGCATAAGTAGTTTTGTCCATTCTTTGCCAGAACACTCCTTGCCAGTTGATTAACTTATGTTGAAATATCTACTGTTCCGATGTTAATTTCACAGGCGTGAAGTTTAGTTTTTACACAATAAAATGCTGTAAGTAACAAGAAACCTAGAGAACACAGTGATCTTGACAAATTCCTGAAAAAGTGTGTGAGACTTCATTTCCTTTTGCACAGAGAAGTCAGATTGTAGGTCAAGAAACATTTAAGGGGTAGAAAATATCTTCCCCTCTTTCACATCACAATGTGCTTACTGAGACTGCTTTCCATGTGCTGAAAAGTTGTATAAGATATTTCCTCTCTCACTATGACTATATTGAGCTAACAATATGGACTCAGGGAGCAGAGTGGGTTAGAGGTCTATGAAGAGCAGGTTTGGATTTTCTGAGCTAGGAGTTTCAGCTGAAAAAAAATTTTTTATGTTTTTTAAAAGTTTTTTTTCTTCTTTTTTTTTTCATCTTATATCTTGGGTGAGTGGGTGGATTGGTTGGTGGGTTGTTTGAGTTTTTTTTTTTTTTGTTAGGTTTGTTTTTGTGACATTTGAAGCAACTAATGTATTGAGTAGCAACCTTCAAAATGGTGTTGGGGTATAAACTGTTCACATCTCAGCAGCAAAGCAAACCAATATGTAGTTTTGGACTCAACAGAAATTCAGTCCTAATTTTCTGGAAATGTATTGGTGGACAAATGTTAGAATTAGTTTAATATTTTTCAAAATGACATATAGAATTAATCTCATATCATCATTCCAGTGTTAAAGTTCTGATAATGAAGATATTCTGTTAGGGTGTCAGTGTTAGAGAGCAAGGCAAAAATATCGTTGGTTCCAAAACTATTTTTGAACCATTTAGAGATGGAGTTATTTGTAAAAATTATACCTGTATAGGAGGAGATGGGATGTCTGAATATCCTGCCAAAAAGCTCTGTAGGCCAAGCAGTAGTGAAACYAGTATCTAACTAGTTAGATAATAATAGATTTACATTATTATTGTGTCTTCAGGGTAGTGCAAGGATGTAAAAGTAGTCATGGAATAAAGAGATTTTATTTGAGACAGATGCAGTGGAAGATTACAAGAAGACATTGCTAATTTTGATCTTTTATTTTATTAGCTATTTTAATGAGGTATTTATACTGTTTAGCAGATGCAAACTCAGTAAATTTTTGAGCTGACATGCCCTCCTGAAACTGGCAAACAGAACCCAGTGTGTATGAAAAAATTACTAATATTATTGTTATTACTATTTATTATATTCCAGAAAAAAGATACATAAAAGGTGCAAGGAACTTCCTTGTGATATAGGTATTTTACYTAGTTGACTAAAACTTGGTGGAATGTCTTAGAATTCAGGAACTTCATCATTAATTGACTCTAGGCATGAGCAGCTAATTAATAGTGTACTAAAAGAAGTGCAAAATCTCTTCATTGCAAATGGGTCCTCTCAGTAACCAGTGACACAAACAAACTTTTCTGGAGTCCTGACTGCTATAACTGTACACGGAGAAAAGTCAAAAGAAAAAAATGTATGATTTTGTCTCRTTTTCTTACAGCTGAAAACAGAATCAATGTGCCAGTGAAATAATGCTTGAGATAACAAACAAGGACTCATTTCACAGACAGTGCTCTTTTGAAAAAAACACATTTTCTGTTATCTCTTAGTTTGCTTAACTGGTTTTATCTATCAAAGCTATTTTATTTGAAGGTGARTCAAAATCCTAATTACTACAAGGTACAGACAAAGGACAGCTATTTAATTGGGTTAAGGGTACTGAGCTCATTTTCTTTTTTTTTTTCCTTAATTATGGGAAGTTAATGTATATGCATTATCTGAGATTTTCCACAGGGAGCATGTTCTCTTTTAGCTGAAAAAACAGMGCAAACCAGAAATTTTTCTACCAATGTTTTCATATTAATATTATTAAATACACTAATAGATAACATGTTCTGAGGATGTGGGATTTTTTCAACCTTTTTTCTTCTAGCCTTAAACTTTTTATACCAAAAATATGTGTTTAGTTTTTATTTATTGTATCACTGTATAGATTTTTAAATTAAGGGGAAAAGATCCTGATTATTTCCCCTTTTCTTTTTCTAGTCTTTTTCATAATTTTTTAACTAACTATGCAGTATTATTAATTTATAGAAAGAGGGAGCAATATAGCTGAGAGGAAATGACCGAAGGATCTCGTTTTCTGATGTTTCTTGGAAGCATAAGAGAAAGCCTGTGAAACTGATAAATCCCTTGGGAACAGTTGTGTTATACACATATATTCACATGGTTATATGCATATATATGCATGCTTATGCATAAACATGAACACCCCTCTGTATTTCCTGTTTGCTATGAATGGCATGGCTATTAAAGGGTTGTACACTACAGATAAAAGCACAAACACAAAGGACGCTGTTATTTGCATAGTAGTCAGTTTACTTGGGAAATGTCATACACAGAAAATTATAATAGAAGAAAGCGTCACTTTTACATTGCAATTTTTCAAATTGTAATCAACCAAGAGCATGTTTCGTTACCTATTTACAGCATATAAATGTAATCTGTAGAAGTTAAAGCTGATCAGTTAATTTCTCAGTCTGGACATAGACATTAAATTGGAGCTCAGCAAGGTACATCCTGACACTAGTGTCAGAACTAAGGGTATAGACTTCTGAATTCCTTCAGGCATCTAAAGAACTCTTTCTTTTTCTTCTCAAAAATTGGGAAGATGCTGCTGATAACTTTACAAGGTGCATATTTGACACTTGAGGAAACAAGACTGTAGTATGCCTTTTTTTTTCTAAGTCTTCAGCATTATTATTATTGTTTAGTATTTAGATTCTACTGTTACGCATGGATGTTTTCCATATGCATAATTTCAGGGGAAGCTGCTTTTCAGTTATTTTGGCAGTTGTATCACAAATTCTGCTCTCTTAGTGTATGTTCCCTACAATATTTTGAAGTGGTAAGCCATGATTTCTATTTCAGGAGGTAAATAGATCTTTGATTCAATTCCTTACATCACATTATTTTTTCTTAGTCAAGCAGCAGCAAAGGTTTAAGCCTTGATTTTTGATATCTTTAATAATTCTCTGTAGAAACTGAGCATTATGGTGTGATTTAAGTCACTTTGATAAATAGATGATATTACAAACCAACTGCACTGCTTTGGAAGGCTTTTATGTTAATGAATGGCAGTAGGATGTCATTTTGCTCTTGACACCTTATATCTAAGTGTGAGCTAATGGTGTAGGAGTAGGATCTGTAAGCCTGTGAAAAAATTTTAATTGTGGTTCTGACATTGACATCTCTTTGCCTCAAGAAAGCCATTAGCCCATCTCAGAATTCCCTATTATGAAGTAGTGAAGATATTTAACCTCATGTAAGTATCTTTTACATAACATCATTAACAGTGAATGTTATAGGATATGTCATGGCATTGTTCTTTAGTTCATGAAGTTTGCATAGTATTGCATTTATTTCTTTTGGGTTTTGAAAGTAGTGAAGTGGCTTAAGGTTTCCCCTTGGCGTTTAGTCCTTTTTTAAAATCAATGCTGTTGAATTGATGAGACCTCTATATTGAAATATGTGCTGATTTCAAGAAGTATTTTAAAAAGGTAATCTTTCTTTTGATTATACCAATATAGGCGCAAAACMTTACATCTCAAGGGTGCTCAAAAGAAGTAGCTGCAGAGACCACTTGCAATTTTTTGAATTCCTTGGCTTTATGCAGGCCCCAGTACTGGTTGGGTATGTTGGACATAAAAGACAGAGCCAACATAAGAGCTGTACTCAGGGCAGAGAGTACAGTGGGATAGTAGCAGGACAGACACCAGTATAAGACATTCTCTGAAGCAGTAAGTAACTTCCAGAAGCACTTGTTCCTCTCCCTGCTTTGGCTTTGTGAAGTGTGAAACATGAAGTGCACCTTCAGTAACAGTCACTGATGTGACTCTTCATCTCAGTGTGCTAGCTTGGTCCTACTYAAGCAATCAAATAATTTACTGCAGGCAGCTCCTAGGGAACTGCTAGGGCCAAGTATTCACTCCAGGTTGTTGTGGGACRCTGAAATCAGACATTGTTTCAAAACAGGCATTTTGATGTATTGTTTCCAAAGGAATGCATGCAAACCTATCATGCTGAGCAGCTAAACTTGTGGATTTAAATGATACAGGAGTCTGAGTTTATTCAACAAATGTGTTGTGTGTTTTCAAACACTACTAGCATGAACAGACTGTGTCAATGTTCTCAGTGTAAACATTGCTGAAGGCTTCTCAGGGATTGTGTCCAGTTCCCAGACACTGAAGCCCTCAGCAGTAGGCTGCTCTGTTTACAGCCTTGGAGGGAACCCTGCGGGAGCAATCTGAATAATGAGGCAGGACTTCCTTGGTGATGAAAGAGCTGTCATAGATGTGGCAGTARTATTCCATAAGGACCAAACTATCAAATTGGAATTGGTCATTCCTTGGTATGTTGATGTATCTCTGTAGGTACCTATATAGGTGTGCAACTTCATGTGCCTATACCCTTGGTGACTATTTTACTCCAAATAATWGCACTATAACTGCTGTAGAGATATTTTGCTGTAGATGATTGCTTCAATAACTTTATTTAGTAGTTTACCTATCTTTATCCCTCATCCTTCACCTGACTTGGCTCCTTTTCCTTCATAGCTTCTTTTTTTTTTTGGCATTTACTCCTATTCAGTTCATCCACATCTGTGTTGTCCTTGTTCCTTCATTACTGATAACTCTGTCTGCTCTCCTACCATATATTGACATGTATTAAATAGATATTAAACAATATGCCATTCCCTGCCAGACTATGTCATGTGCTGGAATTTTGACTAGTTTTTTGATAAAATCACAAAATATTCAGTCAGAAGGGACCCAGAAGGATCAYTAGTCCACAACCCCTCCTTTTTGTGCTCTAATTACAGATAAATTTCAGAGGATAAAGGAAACAGCCTTAGAGTACAGTTTAACACTAATAATTAATAAGATATCATATGAGTCACAATTGTTTCCAAATCACATTTTCCCTATTGTTAATTTGGATAATTAACTGCTTTTTACTTATGTGTCTATCATAAATTTGTTTGCATATGAGGTCATAATAACCACAGGGAAAATTTCTTCTGGATTTACTGAAGACATGAATAATCAATGAAAATATTGCCTTAATTTATATTTAAAGATCTGTTTTGACATTCTCCTCTGAAACTCTTTTATTCTTTTACTGGAATAAGTTATTGCAAGTAGTACATTGAAAGTTCAAAGTTAATTGGTTGGCCCTTGATTAACATGTCCTTTTTATATACTGGTTCACATTCACACATCACAATTCTCCTTAGTGATTCAAAGGTTACAATTCCTTTTAAAAATAAGTGTTCTCTCACTTCTTCCTAAGTCACTTTCCTCTCATAAGTTTAAGTTTGGGGTTTGTTTTGGTTTTTTTTTGTTTTGGGTTTTTATTTTTGTGTTGGTAGATTTGTTGGTTGGGTTGTTTTGTTGGGGTTTTTTTGTTGTTTTTTTTTCCTGTGGAGGAGACGGTGCTGTTGTTTGGTTTTTGAGATTTTTTTTAAAAACTTTTTGTCATCAGGAAATTCCAGTAATTTTGATATATACAAGGCTTGATAGCTTGTGTGTTGCAGGAAGCAGTACAAAGAYGGGAAATATTTAAGAGAACTACATTTGACCCAGGTTAAAATGAGAACTAGGCTAAGTGACTTAGTCCATGCTGTAATAAATGAAAAGCCATAAAACTTGTGCTTATAACTGTTGGAGTACATGTTAATTAGAAGAATGAATTCTACAGAGTAATCTGGTTTCAGACAGCTTACTGTACATTATGAACCAGTATTGTCTAAAAAATGTATCTGAAGATTGCAATTTATATTTTCATGTTAAATATCCAATTTTTGAAAATAATTATTGGTGCATGAAAAATTAATCATTAATTAAGAAGAATTCATTAATCTCCAGTGGATAAAAAATTAATCGAGAACATGTGACAAATGCAGTGGCTAAAAATTAGGTTATATAGTTCTTGAATTCTGAGAGAAAATAGTGCTACTATGGTCAATATTCGCAATGCTATTGAGATTCRTATGATGGCATAACAAGTTTTAATGTCCACACTCAAAAATAATATTAAAAAAAAGAGGAAAATATTAGAAAAACTAGTGGAAAGTTTTGGCTGATTTTAAGGCAAAGTTTAAGAGGCAATGTTAGCATGACCTGTCCTTTACATTCAAACACAGTCTTTGCCAGGCAGGAGTCCCTATCCAGAGAAAGATGCATGAATCTGTTCCTCAGAAGCTAATGCTGGATACATTAAAAAAAAAGAGTGATATTAATGTTTAATTTTAATAAGTGAGAATAATTTTAAAAGACAGTTGAGATCCTCAACAGATGGATGAGACATCATAAATTTATTTTTCAATATATGTTTTATTTTAGATATACAGACTTATTGCAAGAGTGGACCACGCTAACTAAAACTGAAAAAGCTTTTGCTCTCACTTGAAATCCTATAGAATCTTTAATCTTACTCTACCCTAAAAGCTGTGGTATACTCAGTGTAATATTTTGCTTTTACATACTCTAATGTCATGTATCAACACAGAAAGTATGGAAGACACCACCGAAATTACTTTGCATCACAATTGGTGCCATTGACTGTTAAAGGTGGACCTGCTTTACTGTGGGAAAATCTAGCTAAGAGCTTCAGTGTTGTTAACTAACAGAGGAGAGATTTTCCAAGCAGTCTAAAATTTATTACTGTTCTTCGAGATAGGCTATAAACAGAATTATTTTAATGAATAGTAGGTTGGCCAAATACCTCAATCCTGTGAAAATTATTTTCACTGCGACATGTTGACATCTGATAACAGCACAAAAGTAGAACTGAACATGAATGCACAGTGTTTTTCTTATAGAACAAAAGTTACTAATTCAAATTTGAACAACTTAATTTTTTTTCATCACAATGTCATTTTTCACAATTAGTAYCTGTTGGAGCAATGTACTTGAGAGAAATCTGGTTTTGCACGTGCCAGAAAAGACATTCCATTCCTATTTATTAGTTTTCTCAGATTTTCCACAAAATAAAGCCATTTACAAGAATAGTATTGAACGTGTTGTGGAAGTCTGAATCATTAATGTCATTGTTTCCTGAACTAATCAGTTGCAGTAATGTCATAGAAGTATTCTTATGTTTGGAGATTCTGATTTGGGGCATTTTAAAACTATATAAATATACATCTAAACGACTGCCATAAGTATAGAGTTTTACGTTGGAGTTTTTTTGAGAAATTTGGTGGTTGCTGTTGTAGCAGGGTGGTGTATTCACTGTGTTGAGCTCCTGTCTATACCGTTTAATTAGTTGCAACTATACTTTTTTAAATTCTGCCTCCCTCTTCCCCCCTCCCTGCCCTCCCCAATTGAAAACAGTAACCACTGTCTGTATGTGCAGTAACAATCAGCAAAATAAACCAGCTGAAATGGGTGGTAAGTTTTTTTGACTAAAATGTCATGTGAACCAAACTTCTCTCCAGCAGTAGGAAAGGGTTCATGATCAGAACAGTAGTTTTCAAATTCGCGGTATCACTTTGAGCTAAGTCGTGTATGGACTTGTCAAGGCGAGGGTAAAAGGCAGGAGATGAAAAACAGAAGCACAGACACCCTTGTCATCAGTGTGTTAGTAGTCAAATAGATCAAGCTTCACTGAATAACTGAGTTCTTGAATTATTAAAACATCTTCTTACTTTCCTCCAGAAGATGATAGACTTAATTTAAAAAGAGATATTAAATTTGAAGTGATGGTTCTCAACATCTTCTGTTCTGCATTAATATGATTTAGTGATGTTCATTTTTTCTACTAAAGCATGTTACCTTGCTTAAACTGTCAGGAAAGAAAATTGCTCAATTCAAAAAATGTTCAGATTTTCAAACCCCTCTGATTTTAGTGGTCTCCATATCTGCCCAGGAGATTTGTCTCCCTATATTTTCCCTATACATCAAGAAGTAGAAAGCCCTTACTAGAGGGTGATTTGTGTGCTCCAATTTGTCCTCCAAATGAATGCCTCTTTTTGCTACTAGTAGAGAGAGCCTTAGGAAACCAGCTTAAAATTAGTCTTTGTTAATAACCCGTCACAATCCAAAGACCAGGTTATCAAAGAAACTCAAGCAATGAACAGACTGATTTTAGTGAAATGTGCTTATTGAATTGCTTTTAATGTTCTTTTAAACATTTCACACCTTAAGAGGAAAAATTATTGAATGGAGTAGTTAGTGGGATGAGGAGTTTTACTCAGTTTGGGTTGTGGCCTGTGAAATGAATTGTTACATATATTTTAATAAAACAATTAAGGGGTTTTTATAATTATAGAGATATCTTAGTGTTTAAGATTATTTTCAATACCCCAGGAAAGATACCTAAGATAATAAACCAAGCAAATAGCAAACCCACGTATTTTCCTAAAAACCAATGTGAGCCAGGCTTTTCTTTTATCATAAGGTTATTGTTTATATAATTTTTATGCAGGTTTTGGTTTGATTTCACATGAGGGGAATGAACATAAGTGATTTCTGTTGAAAAGAGTTTTAAAATTATAGAAAGCCCAAGGAATATTCTGTGTTGCTTCTATGACAGCAAGAATTGAACTGAATGTAAAATAATTTCCCATTTCTAAAGCAAACAGAACATTATATATAGAGATATATATTTATATATAAAATATATAACAYAACATGTAGATCATATTGAATAATTATGCATCAGTAAATGTTGTCACAAAGCAGTGATCTGAAGCTAACTAAAATATTATAATATTATAAATCATGATAAAGAAAGTAAAATTTCCACTTGAATAAGTGATAGAAAATTAAACCAAGCACCTCTCTGTCCTTTCCCAAAATTCTACAAAACATTTCCACAAATATGTAAATACAGACAGTATGATCATAGTTTCATATATTTTCCTAAAAGTCTAGAACATTTAGTAGTAACAAGTTGACAGCTGAAGTATACATTTGGATCAATTTTTTTGAAAAATCCCAAACCAATACCCCCCAAAAAATCAAAAGACAGAAACAAAAATGACCCAAATAAAGCATCACCAGAGGTGGCATTTAGCAAAAGATGTGACTGCATAACTGATTGATGATATTTTGTAGTCACACCATGAACTCATACCAAATTTCTTATGAGAAAAAAAATATTATGTTCCTTTAAGCAAGTGGTGAATATCTTTATTGCCTATCATTAAACAGACACATCATTATAACACAAAAAATTCTGAGTACTTAGATCATATTGATCTGTAATGATATGTAGCAGCACTTACCATCCAATTATAGATATCCAGGGGAGGGAGTATAAACAGCCAAAATGTGAAGTGATGCTTCCAAGAAATACCTACTCTTTCAGGTTCAGAATCTTTTTCAGACAGATCTGGCATTTCTGTATTTAACAGTCTTTAATGTGTCTTTTCTCCAGGTATTTGTCAAATTACTTTTTCAGGCCATCCAAAACACCCTTTAGCAAGCATCAACCTATAGAGGCAATAGATAACCTAGACACCTGCCTTCTCTTTGCTTGTTTTGCACCTTCTGACTGATGGTTTCACCTGTTGCTTCTTCTTTTTCCAAGATAAAAGAGAGTGAGAATTTATTCCTTCTAAGTCACTACTAAGGAAATCAGAACAAAGGGAATTCACACAATAGAGCAAAATTGTCAAGAAGGTTGAGTACCTGGGTCGAAAATATCAACKGTAAAGAAATTGTTAAGGAAATCAGATGTAACTTTTATTCAGAGCCATATACAGATATCAAAATATCCCACTTCTCATTCTGGGCAATTTAAATAGTCTTGTACAGACTATAATTGTGAATGCAATTTTCTAAGAATGAGACTCAGAATTAATTTAATTGAACTCAGGTTAAATTACTTCAACTGAGATAAGATGGATGTTGATTAACAGAGTCAAATGCCAAGTCAATTAAAGTAATTCCAACTTAAGAAGAAAATATTTGTGACATATTTATTGAGGTAAAGTCTCTTGAAACAAGATCACATATGTTATCTTTGACAGTATTGAAGTTCAGGTATATTCAGAACATTATATGAGAAGAAGTTGCTGGCAATAAATATGGAGCTCAAAATAATCTTTTCTTAATGTTCATGAAGTTAGAATCTTAAATGAAAAATGTACAAAAATCACATTATACAGGCTGATATCCTTTAGTTTTAAATGTAAAAATGGAATTGCAAACGTTGCAACAGTCAGTATGGTCTGCCAAAAGAAATTTGTTTGCTTTAGGGTCTTGAATAACAACAACAAAAAAAGGAATTTTTTTTGAGATTCTTGTATCACACAATTTGTTTTCATTCCTCAGATTGCCAAAGCACAACTTAACATRAAATAAAAATATAAACTATGATTGTATTGGCATTTCACAAAATTAACAACTACTGAAGTTACAAAACTGGTAAAAGATTTATTTTCAGTGTATCTACCCACTGTGAAAAGCTATGGGGGAAGGAGAGAGAAGGAACGTAACGAAACATAGTTGCACTTTACCAGGCAGCAAACAACTGAACTGCCCACAGGAAAATTTTTTTGAGCTCTAGGAGCTGAAACATGCTCATTGTAACTCAGCTTTATATTAGAGAAGTAAAGTTATGAAATCCATTACTATGCAACAAAATCAAAATGTACGTATTTCTGTTTGTAGGGATGATACTTTTTTAAAAAAATGAAGTTGCCATATTGAAGGTCTGTGAAGGTGACTAAACACCACCACATTTTAAAGGGAGAAAGATTAATCCTATTGCCTGAAAAAAATAGTTTGCAGATTTTATATTTTTTGGGTTTATTTTTTAAAATTCTGGAGGTATATGTTAGTTTTAATAAATCTTCTTTTTCATCCACCTGTCAGCACTAGAGTCTATGTGAGTATGGTACTTAAACACTGAGGAAAGGATTTTTCCAGTATGATTTTTTTTTTCCAGTAACAGATAAAATATGAGTGCTTAAATCTTGTGCCCATTGCTGATGAAGTAGATTCTCCAGTCAGCAAAGAAATAAATTCTAATGGAGAACAGAATGGCTCTAAAAGAGTATTACCGATTGGATATTAATAGTAGTGGACAATGAGTAAGGGTGGATAAAAAGGAACAGTTTGACTCAAAAAATGTTTTAGAGAAAGGTAATAAAAAGGTAATCTGCTTGAATATTGTATGAAATGTATGTTCTTGCTTCACAGAAATTCAAAACAGCTGGCCTGCGAAATTGGCAGTTATTAGTAGGAATTTCTAATKAAATTGCCAAGTTGGAGTGGCACCATATGACAGGAAAATGTAATATCTAGCTTATAGGAGAGAAAAACATGCAGCTGCAAGCTGATTAGTCTATCCTCAGTAGCATACAATTTATGAATAAATACCGAAAGTAAGTGTTCAAGTCTTGACTGTAAATGAATAAATGTTGGAAAATAATGCATCAGTTCATCAAAAGTAGATTGCGGCAGGCTAACCTTGTATCTGTCTTTGATAAGATAACAGATTGATTGTCTAGACAGAGAAATTCAGTTTTAATCTGATTTCAGTAAACATTTTATAAAATACTATACAAAGAGATGCCAGATGCTTAAGGAACTTTTATTAGTGAGGCAGTTGTTGAATTTGTTGATGTTTGGTAGTAAAATCAAAGATAAGCAATGGGGAAAATTGTGGTTAATACTTTTCACCAATTTATTCACCTGGACAGTGGAAGTTTGCTGATGCAATAAAGCTGGCAATCAGTACAGAAAAGGATGAAGATAGAGTAAGAATTAGATGTCTTRATTAATAGAAGTAGAGCAAAATTCACTAATTTGAAAAGGACATATCAATGGTTTAGGCTATATTATGAAAACACTAGCGGTAAAAACAAAGAAAGCTTTTGGGATGTTCAAGTTAGTTATGAATTGGTCAGGTTCGATAGGGCTTTGAGCAACTTGGTATAGTGGAAGGCATCCCTGATCAAGGCAGGAGTGCTGGACTTAGATAATTCTAAAGGTACCTCCCCACCCAACACATTCCATGATTACTTGAAAGCACAAAAGCAAAACAGTTTTAAGAAATGGTTATTCAGCCTTAGGAAACATCAGTCAAGCATATTTAGGATGGWGTTACTGTTCTTGCATAAAACACTCATTAGACTTCCTCTGGAATGTTATGTACAAGAAAGAAAAATCTTTATTTTCAGGATMAACARGGGAATGGGAAACCATAAAAAATAYGATAGTTAACAGCAGCTTGGTGAAAATCACCTAAAAGTATATAGCTATCAGAACTCAGGGGTGTAAACTTTTTACTAATTAAGATAGTCTGAAAAAGGAAAAACAGTTTCTTACCACAATAGAAGGAATAGGACAAAGATATTGCCTGATTTTAAAACAGGTTATGATTGTTTTAGAAAGGATTACATAGCATTGGGGACAGATTAAAATGGTTCCTTCGGGTCTGTGCTTCTTGAATAGTCGTGATGTTTGTTAAATAGATAAATCATTGCTATTAATTTTATTTTTGTCTAAACTMAGAAATCCTTTATGTAGGCCTGTATATAGAAAGAAGGAAAAACAAGGTTAAGGATCAGTATTTAAATGAATTGAGCATAAAATTTAGTACAATCCTTCAGGATAATTTTCTGTCTTCCTGTTTCATCTTCACCCTTTTAAAGTGRTAGGAATTATTGCCTTTACATATTCTCTATTTAATGTCAAATGAGTTCCATATGTTTTACTTATAAATAAAAGATTAAGGAGATTAAATTGAATATTTTGGCAAGCAGGGATAAGATTTGTGAAGGCTTACTTAGAAGCAACTTTGAAGTCACTTGAGAATCTGCACAGTAAAGTTGGCTATACCTGTGAAAAAGTCTGCAGGATGCCACACTGATTTGAGTCCTTTCTTAGTGTCAATCATTATAATCAGCATGTAGGTCTCAATAAGAATACTTACCTTGAAACTTTTTTGTGAGTCATATGTAATTTACAGTTTTTTGATATTCTGAGATTAGAAATTAGTCTGGAGTCAAAGTGGCAGTACCATGTAAAATGAGAAACTAAACTAGGATAGCAAGCCTAATTGAATTGTGTGTTCTTCTTAGACTTTGCAAATTTAAGCTTTGTTCAATTTTTTTTTTTTAATTATTCCATTACAGTGCTAACCAATCTAAATCTTCTGCTCTAAGAGCATAAAAATTTCCTATAACAACAGCTAAATCTAATGCAGATTATAGAATCATCCAAAATTTCCTGTTGGTATCTATATATATATCTATAGGTATCTACAGATGTCTTTCTGAAGGTATCTATCTATCTAGGCATACATATTAAATACATTATCAAWTATGGAGGGTGTAGGGATGAGAAATAAGGAGGGAAATAATACAGAAAATATGTTCACTTCATGAAAATGTGAAATAAAGAATCTAGATATCACCAGCTTGGTGTCAAAGAGATTTTTTTGAWTGTTTRATAAAATAGTGAGCTCAAGAGCAAACATTTGGGTGACATATCCTACCAACTTGGATATCTTTCAACTGTTTTCAAAAACTAATTTGGRACTGTAATTATGTCTTCGGTTTTGCATATGTCAAAAGWAAGAATTGCTGTCTGTTAATGTGTGATTGATGATAGGAAATGTCAGAATATTCATAATTACTGGAAGGAGCAAAAAAAAGCAATGAGCATACACAAGTTTTCTGTCAGTTTTGTTGCTTATGTCTYATGTCAGTGCATGGTTATGTGAGACTTTAGAGTTGGATCATGCTGTAGAATAAAGTTTAAAAATCATTAATAGAATTACAGAATCATTTAGGTTGGGAAAAAACCTTTTAAAATCATACTATAAATTGTCATCAAGCTATCAGGACTGTCARCTGGGAACAGGAGCAAAGAATAGACATTTCTTTCAAATATGGAAATAAAAAATCTGTGCCAAACTCAATGTGATTAGAAACTATTATTTGCATTATAGGACTCCTGTGTATAACTAATAGATATCAAATTGAGAGCCACAGACTTGTGCAATAATTCACAATTTTTCCTCAAGATGTCYATGGGCTGTGGGCTTTCTGCATTTCTGTTTCAACATTTCAGATATACAAGATTAGCCTACCATTAGTAGTTCTGGTGTRTAATGGCTTTCTTGTGCAACATGCTCAAGAAGATATCAACATTCAAGTGAAAAATAAAAAAAAAACTTAAATATATATATTTAGTCCTGTCTCACTTTACTGCAGATATCAAAGGAGAAACAAACCCATACCTTTATTCCACATAAATATTTTAAAATTGCTTTATAACAATAACTGACACAGTTATTAAAATCAGTACTCCAAAAATGATATTTTTACAAGATTGTCCCATATGAGCAATTTAGTTTCACTTTCTCAGCTGTTACCTGATTGGAATGTATTAGCATCAGTGTGAATAAATTAGAAATGGAAGATGGATTTATTTATATAGAATGATGATATCGATCGGGCTAAATGTATACTTTCTCTACTGATTATACTCATCAGACTTGTATTGTTGGGTGGTTTTCTCTGTGGTCTAATATTATTCAAAAGTTACTTATTCATGGAATGAGTATAGATGAATATATACATGAAAATATAGAATATATAGATGAAAGTTCACCTAGAAAAAAATTCTACTATTCACAAAATTCTGAACTGTTCTTGGTTAGAACTGTTTCAGGACTAGGCTTAATTCTAATTCTAGTCTACTATTCCATTACTAATAAACAAAAAATGTTGGCTTTTTCCATTGAATCTAGGGATTTTTAAAGACTTGTTGTCTCTCAGTGAAGTACAGGATATATTTCTGACACTGCTTTACAGCTGTCTATTGTTCAACAGGATACAAAACTTTGTCYTTCCTCGAAAGTCATTAGAATCAAATCTTATTCTACAGATCATAACTCCTTTAAAATTGTCACTTTACCAGRAGGTGTAGTGGACTGACTAGCATATAATATGTGTGATCATGGAACCATATAAWGTAGAATAAAGCTAAAAAATAATGTCATTATTATGAGTAAAAAAGCAATTTTAGTTTAAGGTAGGAGGAGCATCCACTGCAATTTCTATTTTTGTKAATTTCATTGCACTATTCAATTATGCTTTCTCAAAATAAAATGGCAAAAAAATTTGAACATAATGGGGCACAAAATTGTTGTGGTCTGAGCTTTTCATGCTGTATTGAATTTGCCAAGACCTTTGTTATATAAGGGAACTGTTTTGTTGATGAACCAATATTGGGCAATCAAGAAGAGGTAAGTGCATGTCCAGGCTAACCCTTGTAAATTTGTGTGGCAGGAAAAATCAAAAGATCATTCTGAAAAATGTACTGCATACATACAAGGCGATGGTTTTCTATTGAAATACAGCAAGAAAAAAAAATCAGACTTTATTTACCTGTCCAAATTTCTAGTGAGCTCAACAGCATCTCTTGGAGGCCATTTTTGGGGCAAAGTAAAAGAGGATCAGTAAAGAAAATGGTAGGTTTTTATGAGGTGCATCACAGGACAAATGTTAATAGCTCTAATAAAGCATTCAGATCGAACTACACCTGCCCTACACTATGGTTTGCCCTACTGCCAAAAAAAAAACCAAACTGAAATGCTTCCTGAGAAAAGGAACAGAAAAAATCTGGGAGTTGCAAAGATAGATAAAAGTTAAAGGTTACTAAAAAAAAGTKACTAAACCCATAACCAGAATAACTTTCCATTGAGTTACCTAGCTTATAATTACAGGGAATATGATGGTGYTCTCCACATAAAACATTAAAGTTAAGCTGAATAGCCATATGAGACAAACCCAACTCGTGAGAAGGACTTTGGATTCATATTACTTCAATTTTGAGACTGAAAACATTATTATTGTAGCTTTTTCTGTTTCAGAGAGGTCTAAACTCAGTGTGACAGAAAATACTTGGTCTTCTCTCAGGCACAGATGTACTAGTAGGATGGAAAGGTAAGTCAGGTCTCTTGCAGAGAAGAATTGCTTCTTTTAAATAAATGATACAGAAGATTGAATAGACTGTCAACAACATGCTAATCACCTTCAATTCTCCTGCCAGTAACTGTTCCCCACAGGCCATAAAAGATATTCTGATCTGACTTTTAGATACCTGGCCATCTGTTTCCTGAACATCTTGTATTAATTGTCTGAAGGAATAGAAATTTGGCAAGCACATGTATCTTAACCTGTCCATTCATTCACATGACGTGCATCATTAGCAGTACACTCTCTATCRTCCACAGTTGTCTCCCTTTAACAAGTACAAAGTAATTAGGTCTGGGCAACAGGAATCCTGTCACACCAGGAAAGTCAACCATTAACGCTGTCTCATATTTAGGCAATCTGTCTGCCAAATGATTAGTCACAATAGAAAGGGACAGGATTCGTGTAAGCAGTGTCTCTCTTGACAATAAAACTATACACAGTATCTTATGTGACAGTTATGTTTTTCCTTGCATAGGTAGAAGCCCTCTGGTCGTCAAGAAAGCTGTGTTTTAAAATGGAAAATAAACCCCACTGTTGTCATTGGTGTAGTTAGCTTAGAGTTGCGCAGTCTGGTCACTGTTTTCATATCCTGGGTGTTACTGCAATAGGTATAATTGTTAGCAAGTTCTTGTTATTCCCTCTGACTATTTCGGGTGAGTTTGATGCAGCTCATAGATATAATGCACAAAACCACACTGAAATGAGCACCCTTGGAACACAGAATACTCTGAATTGGAAGGGACCCACAAGGGTCATCCAGTCTAGCTCTTAAATGGATGGGATCAAACCCACACCCTTGGCATTATTAGCACCACACTCTAACCAGCTGATATAATGTAAATCACTCAATAGTTTTGATAGGGATTTTCTCTCTTTTACATAAAATTTTCTACTTCTCTAAATGGTTATTGGCACCCCAATACTTCATTTATGAGTTGAACAAAGCATTTAGTATAATTATTKTTTTACCTTCAGAAAGGAAAAAAATGGAGAAAGCTTGAAGCCCTGAAATATCACCATCATAACTGTGTTTCATAAAATTTCATGGCATTCCTACATTAAGGTGTGACAAATTGCATTTTAATCAGGATTTGAACTATATTTATTTTTCTTTGTTTAGATCAGTGCTAGAAAACCTGCAAAGTGCTAATGCAAGTAGAACATTCTGGTAACAGAATACTTGTTAGCATTATTAGCAGTATACCAGATTTCTTGCATCTAAAATAAAATATAAGGAAAAAATATCAGTCAGTGTTTTTTTACAATTTCCCCTGATAACAGAGGCATAACAATAGAAGTGCAGATAGTGAAAAGATTCTGTAAGATCATAGGATTGGTTTAACACTTCAGGACAAGAAGATTGCATTTATGCTTTTCTTTTTGTCAATGGACACGTTTTAAATGAGGACCTTTAAAAAGAAAGCGGAGGGAAAAGAAAACCCAAAAATTTGTAAAATCAAAAAAAAAGCCAAGTATTGAATTTGTATGTTTAAAACACAGTCAATAACATGCACTGCTGAAGAAAATCAGTGCAAATATTGTGTCTCTTAGTTTTATGTTTATTTAATAATGATTGTCTTAAAAGTATTTTCTGCAATTTATTTAATTTTTTTACAGTTTGAGGGCAGTTTTTTTTTAAATGCATTAAAAGGACAAATGTCATAATCTAATCTCACATTGCATAAAAAGTTTGTGGACTTTTTGAATTCCTTGTTAGTAGCTTTGTGCATTAGCAACACAAGTTTTGTGTCCTTTTTGTCCCTACATGTGAGCAAGCTGTTACTTGCTTGACTTGAGATTTGATTTTTAAAAGCAGTGTGCAGAACTCCACATGAAAAATCCATAACCACTATAACCAATTGATATAGAGGCTATTGTGGAYGTTCAACTCAATTTTGATGTGAGAAAATATGTGGTGATAGAGATATATTTCGAGGAACTTCTTAAAACATTTCTTCAAATATTTATTTGAATAGGATATTCTGCCAAAGCCCACAGTTAGTATTTACTTTTGTGCATTTATATTCATACTATTTGTGTACATCATATTCTCCAGAACGTTATGTTGTGTTATTTTTAAATACTTAACATTTTGAAATAAGGACTCAACACTGATCAAGTATCCCTGAAATACTTTTCAACCACTCTTCTGCAAAGTTTTTAATCATACTGGATGATTTTTTTCCCTCTGGTTTCTCTTCCTTACCTCTCTTCCTGTATGAACTGGGATATGCTTCAAAGCAGATTTTTTGAGGGACTGAACAATAGTTCTRTGTTACTCCAGGTGTGCCTGACACCTTTTAATTGAGTGGAAATAGGTGCCTGGTGGTGCAGAGGGGAAGGCCGGCTTGTTCTGAGCCAACCTTTCTCTTTTATCTTCTTTAAAGTACCTTCTGTAGGCAGCAGCATTGAAGCCAAGGTAGCAAACTGTGCTTCATGGGTGAAAATAGTCCTGAACACTTGGGCCAACAAATGCTGCCAGAATTTCACAGCATCTGAAGACACTGTCCCTGCTGGGTTCACAAAAACCACAGTGTGGTACCTTCATGAGAGATCTCTTCAGCATGGCAGAACCTGTAGTCCCATTTAAGAAAAAAAAATCTAAATTTAGAGATGGAATTTGAGGATAAAAGTTCCGAATTTTTTTACATTTTGTAAGTAGTTACTGGAGAAAAGCACATACCTTAATTAAAGAGAGTGTTTTCTTTCCTTTCCACATCTTTTGATGGAGTTCTTAAAAAAAATCTTAAAATATTTTATTAGTAGCAAGCAATACTGTAATAAAAGAGTTCACAATGCAGACCAATATTTGCATCTCCTTCAGAAATACAGCTGTTTGGGAATTTTCTGACCTTTCTTTTATTTTCATATTCTTGACTCTTCATTCATAAATATATAGAAATTTTTAAAATTATATTTTTCATCCCTTCTTACATGGATGAGCTGAAATTCACTGAATGGCACCTCTAGTCTCAGCAATTGAGATCTAGAAAGAAAGACAGTAGGAAAAGAGATCATACTGATTTCATGGCTGTAGTCTCCATACAAACAGTTCCACTTTTTATTGGTGACTTACCAGTTCCAATCCTCTATAGCTTTCAATTTAAGGGTGTTCCAGCATAAAAGAACTCAAGATGACCCTTGAATTGAAGATGATCCTCTAAAAAGCTAAATAAATTGTAGAAAAACTTTTAAGACACTTATTAAAGAACTCATTCAAGAACTGTAAACAAAGCCAAAACACACCAGAAATACTTATTTTGAATAGCACAAGCTAATTGATAACCTTTTATAAGCACATAATTAAATGATTTTTTTCCCTGTAGCCATGTGATTAGAATTCCATAGAAGCACAACAGGAACACTGAGGCTAAAGTGCAGTATATGTGCAGCATATGCATGTGTGTTTGGAATTAGCATGTATTTTTCCATCTGGTCCTATCTTATAATGTTACTTCATAGCGATAATATAGAGAGTTTCAATTTTTATTATTTTAGAGCTGGAAGCCAGTCTTAATAGTGTATGAAGTCTTCTCTTCATGTATAGGCACTCATTCAGCATTTCCAAGGCTCACTTTGGAAAATCCYAAAAGCACTTGAGGTTATGAGCCGGATATAGAAGAATCAGCATTAAACATTTGAGAAAAGTACTGTTGTGCTAAAAAAAAAMCCCAAAAAACTGTTGTTTCACTATGTTTAAAAAAGAATATGATTTTTTTTCCTTTCAGGAAAATATAGCAAATATTAAAGATTATAATTTTCAGGAAAATATAGCAAACATTAAAGACTATAATTTTAGGGGGGAAAAAAGGAGAAACTATAATTTATATGGCATTTATAAGATGGTTCCTTTTTTCTTTTTTTGGAAAGAGAGTGCTCACTTTGTTCCTGAAAAGTATTAAGAGCAGTTATCCTTATGGTTAGGTGAAGGAATATATAAAAAAATCCATCTCAAGGTAAAAGTGAGAAAGAAGTTATAGGAAAAAGGCTTTAAAGGCTACCTTTGATTTCATTTTAGCATCAATTTCTTTCTCATTCTTGTTCTGAACTTCAGGGTTTAGATTAAATGTAGAAATCCCTTTAGTATCTTCCATGCAAATTAAAGCATTTAACAGATTATTTTCGTGTATTACTCACATACACAAATCTGGGATAATGAATCTGAAGTAAGCTCATAATCTCTGGGTCAGAAGCATGGTATCAGTGAAAAAGATGTTTAAAATTATWAAAAGGAGGAAAAATCCCTTTACATTAGTTGTTTGCTCACTGTGATATGTGTAATACAGTATTTGTATCAAACTTTTTAAGTTACTGTAACAAATTTCAAATTACAAGTATCTCAAGAAAGTTTTGCTGGTTTTGAGTTCTTCAAATAACCATTATTTTGGTAAGTGTTACAATTATTTTTGTCAGCTTGTTTCTACTTAAATGGATAGATTTTTAGGCTTTCAAGTCCCCAATACTATTTACATGATATTTGAATTATGTATTTCTTTCTTTCACTACTTTGCTACTGTTTGTTATCTGTTGGGTAGCTTATAGAAAGCCTGAATGAATTGTGCAGTTTGAGGGAGTTTGGTTTTAAACCTCACTATATAAAACATAAAGGAATTTAGTAAGAGAAAAAGCCATGAAATTAGGCTGCCTACCCTCTACTGTTCCATGGAGAAAGGGTGGCAAAGGTAGGATATCTGACTAGTTGCTGTTCAAAATGGGCAAAAAGAGCAACCAGTGACCAGAGAAGCCATAATGTGTAGTCTGCACATGACCCAGGAGCAAACTTCAAGGCAGACTACCTGGCAAGCTGGAGAAGTCTTGGTTAATGGGATGCCAGGGGTCTTAGAGCTGCTGAGCTGGAGACTTTTGATCTGACAGCAGGACCGCAGAGAGATGGAGCACCTGGGAGTCAAACTGGAGACATCTGGGAAGGGTTTTTCCCCAGAGAGTCCTGAGACTTGGTGATTACTCAGGCAGCTCCTGTTTTTGGCGGGTGCCTGTGCCAATCCTGTTCTGTCTGTCTGTTTGCAAGCAGCAGTGTCTGCAGAGGCCTCCTGTGTGCCCATAAGGGGATGGTGTTCATCTTCATCCCTGGTGAGGCCTGGAAATGGGACTGGAGCAGATCCTCTCAGTCAGCTCTAGACGGGATGGATTAATCCACTGGGTTTGATTGTATATTATATGTATATTAAGTAATCTAAGTATACCTAATAATCTTAATATTTCAAAATGAAAGATCTGCAATTGTTTTCTCCGAGGAGCAATTTTCTGTCTTTTATTTTTTTTTACAGAGGGTGTGTGAAAGTAAGGATGTGGAGTTTTGTGTACTCTGAATAAGGGGGCATTTTTTTCTGTTTTTTTCTCACTGTCATTAGCTTGGATCATGTTTGGAGTGGTGGTAAGAAAGGGAAAGTTATTTAAAGGTGTTAAACGTGGAGGTGCAACAATCTGTTTTGTTATCTCAGTGAAAAAATCATGTTACAGTTGGACTCAGTACAAATCTTGATTGTCAGGAAGTGACCTGAGATATCCTGACTCCTCTCCCTGTAGGTCATGTTTTGGCTGGCTTTGATGTTTAGAGTATCCAGCCTGCAAACCTGGACTGAACTTTTGCCTTCAGAGAAGATATTCTCTTTCAGGATTCCTTTACTTCTTCAATAATTCATGGTTCACACATTACTGTGTCATGTCTTATACCACAAGTCTGAGGTGCAATTTTGTTCCCATGAAAAGCTGCAGACCAAAGCACTTTCTTCCAGGACTCTTATAAAGATAAAATACTGCAGGGTGGGTTATCAAGCTATTGAAAGGATTAAATGAGGTTAGAAATATCTTCAGGGGTTTACTCTGTACAGGAAAACACTTTTGTGAAGAAAGGGGACTAACAAGTTGTATCACCTAAAAGAGAGCACATTCATTTCTGAGTCTCTTGAGGCTATCATAGAACCTTGCTGGGGCAAAGCAGTAGAGAACAAAATAATATTGATCTAGATTTAAAGGGAAGCATAACACTTGAAAATACTTTATATCAATTTATTGTAACTGTTACTACGAAAAATTTTGTCATGAGAAATATTTTGTATTACACTGATATTTTTATTTGCTGTTTTTACCTTTTTATAACATTGTTACTTTTCCTAGTATTTGGCTAGCTAAACAAAATGTGGTTTACACTATTTTTTTTGGTAAACATTTCTTTTTCAAGGGATTTTCTATGTGATTTCAAGACACAAGTAGAAAGCACTCCAATTTCCTTTAGCTATTAATCCTCAAATGCAGAAATGCACCAAGCAGCACTCAGGTACAAAAGATTGACCTAAAAAGATGTACTGTCATATGATCTTGTTGACCTAACAAGATGTACTGTCATATGATCTTGCAGTACTAAACTTTACTTAATATTTTTCTCTGTCTTCATGTCTGGTACATGAATTCACTTTTCAACTACAAGGTTTCTTGTACATCTCAAAGAGTTTATATCTAATACCCCTCGGACGTACAGAACTTTTTGGATTTCATAATTTTACAAATTCAATATATTCAAATATTGTTGCCTATGGAAGTCTGCAGTCCTAAAAAATCTTTCTCATGGTCATGTAATCCCTTCTTCATTCAAAAAATGCTCTATGTAGACATGACAATAGCATTTGACACATGGAAAATTGTTATTAATTTCAGAGATTTTTGCCTTAATATTTAAGAAAAATTAAAATTTCATGGCTGACAACCTTTTTTTTTACCTCCTGCTAAGCCTTGTCTTAATCAAAGTTATAATACAGTATGGGTTGCCACACTATCTTGCAGCATATCCCTTTACTTGAAAAGAACTGTCTTAAAAGATGTTAACTGTCTTAACATCTCGATTCTGTGTGACTCTTAAAATAAGTGAATCTTAACTGCTGTCAGTGGTGATCTTTCTCAGGGCTTATATTTTTATATAGAGCRTTATAAGTACTTCCTGAACTGCAGGGTTTTTTAATTATTGAAGATATTAAGTCAAAATGGAAATTGATTACAAAATGAAAATTGAATTTTAGTGGAGGCAATTAAAAAGGACATAGAAGAGCCTCTGTATAGGAATAATTAGACAATTACAGGGAAATATCATAGATGAACAATCCAAGTGACAAAAAATATCATGTAAAAATGTCAGTAATAATCAGATATCAGTGTAAGTTTATAGAGTCTTCTATTATTTCCTCACTGCCTTCATTACTGTTGCCTGGGGCATGATACCATGTAACAGAGGGTCAAAAAGTTTTTGCGTACTCAAMCCTCACAAATCCAGAAGGACTTTTGTCACCCCAAAGTTTAGTAAAGAGAGACCATCTTTGCAACAACAGGCAGCACAGCCAGTATATTTTTGGAGGAAATAAGAACACTTAAGAGAAATAAAATTACCTGAAATTTTTTTTTTCATCAATGAAGGTACTTTAGAATAGGGGAGAACTAATGAGCTGTAAGAGGTCTGAAATTAGCAGTCATATCTCACTGATGCTGTGATGTGTTGCAGTTCAACTAAACCAAGATGCTACTGAAATACTAGCAGGAAGTGTAATTGAAAATTGGTGATGAAAGACAAAAGCTAAGAAGAAATGTTGCCTAGAGTAAAAAATTCTTTTCTACAGCAATGGTTCTCAAACAGGTGTGGTGGCAGTTTGACACCATGCAAGCTGAYACACCAGGCAGTCATGACATGCTGTTTAGCCTTGGTTCTGCTGTTTCTCATTGCTCTATCCCCTAAGGCAGCTAAAAATGCTTTTCTGCTATCACTTTTTTTTACGTAAACAGGTGCTTTAATGGCTAGTGATGACAACTGAGTTGGAAGCATCCATAAGRAGTTTTCTGTTTGCCATTTATTCTATGTTGCTGCTTAATACACCTGTTCCTGCTGCTCTAAGTTAGTTTTCTTTGTGGTGTGCTGATTGCAGGTACGTCTTGAAAGGCTTGAGAAGCCAAGTTCTGCTTCATGTGTATTTTTTTTGTCCTTTGGACTTTGTGAAAATAATCACCTTTGACTCATTTCTATGAATTGTTAGTGAATAAGCTGCATTACAATGTGCCAGTAGAGACTTTACTTACAAAAGGAGGAAAAAGGTAGTTAAGTAATCAGCATGTATTCATTGTGCTTTGCCCTCTATGCTTCAGGCACTCAAAAATAACAGTATACTGCAGGAATTTTCTCTCTTTCAGTGTCTCTGATAATTACCAACAAGTTTTATRCAGGAAATTTGTATGTCTGAACTATTGGAAGGATTTATTCTTGCCTGAAAGGTTGCTGATGGATGTAATGGGTATCTAACATATAGTAGCAGCATTTTCTTATAATTTATTATTCTCTCTTTTTTTTTTCATCTAATTTCTCCAGTCTACTAATTTCTCATATTACTACTAAGCCTTGGGACATTTTGCCAGAGCAAAATAATAACTGCTGGAGACAAGAAAGCAGGTTGGCTTGCTTCTATTTGCATTCAAGGGGAGGGAGGCAGGCGCAGTATTTTTCCTAGTGCTTTCATTGAAGCATGTTAATTAAATATTGCAAATGATGTAATTTCTTCGGGTTTCCTTAAGAGATTGTTTCAAGGTTAAGTATTTTGTACTATTGTGTTACTTCTTTTCTTTCTTTAGTTTTATTTCTTTTCTCCTCTCCTAAGACCTTGTCAGTCTTCCTACACCATGTCCCCTTAATCTGTTCTTTTCCCTTAAGCAGTAACAAATTTAGTTCCTTCAGTAACAGTTTATTTTTCTATGAGGTTATTTTCTAATTTCTATTTTATCTTCCTTTTTCACTGTCTAAAGTAGCTACCATGTGTTGATTTAATGTCATTTTTAGAATTCTCTTTGAACTGCCAATGACTTATTGTCAAAGCAATAATAGGACTGTACATGGGATCCCTGCCATGCCACATATGTAATCACTGCCAGAATATTCACCTTATATAAAAATCTAAAAGATTTTCAATTCAACAAAAGCAGCTCATTTCCAGATCCATTACAAGTCTCTCTAAGTGTCTTCTTTCTGTTAAATAGCTATTTATATTAGTTCTGTATAGTGGATCAATTCTTAGAACGTTGTAGAATTCATGACTAATGGAGTAGGCCTTCAGAAAAGATAATTTATTCAGGTTTTAGAGGGAGTGTAGTATGTTTCTTGGTATTTAAGATATTCTAAAATAAAAGTAACAATAAATATTAGGAAGTTAGCACAGAATATTTTCAGGGCTCATATTTTTCTGGTGATGTAATCAGAAAAGATTTCTTCCACTAAAGACACTGGAACTGCAATTTCCAAGTATAACTGTTAGAGGTTAGAATTAAGTATTTATTTTAAGCTTATTATTCTCTATAACCCTGTTTACCTAATTATTATTTCTTACAGGGTGTTCAAAACCCTGATAAATACATCTACCATTTATAACCTGGTATTACGTACATATTCAAACTTTTATCAGAACACTTAATGACCGTTTTACATTACATGAAAATTATCTTTTAATTACAGGGGTTTTTTTCCTCTTTTCGATACAAGACAAGCAGTGTGGACCTCTGCACCTGCCTTGCTTCAAGTACTATTCAGTTCCACTGATTTTGTTGCATTTTCCTCATATTAGGCAAGGATCATGTTCTTAATGGGATGAGTTTACTTGCATTTAAAAAATAATTAAATGAATGTGTTTTGACAAGATAATTGTAGATCCCTTCCAACTGAATGGTTCTATTTATTATAAATAAATAAACTGGTTCCCTAGAATTTTACGGAAATACTTATGTCTGGTTCAATACTGGTTCATGGAAAAATTTATTTTTTTAAGACCATTTTAAAGGAATAAAATCTGTAGACCAAGATTCAGGCTGAGAGTTTGAAAAAATCTCTTGTGGATTTTCTGTGAGTTTAAGCCCTATGCTTTGAATAGCCCCATGCTTTTTGGAAGAGACCTTTCACAATAACCGTGGTAGTCTGTGAGTAAAAATTAAAAACTCTCTCCTAATGATTCTATTCCTCTTCATAAAACTGCAGATATTAAAGTGAAGGAAAAGATGAACTTCTTTTAAATTTATAATGTAAAGGGAAACATCTCATGCCATGGAGTAATGTATATAAAAGGTTAATCTTGGTCCAAAAATCCAAGCAGCATAGTAAAAGCAATGGCTGGTTACTTCAAGCATTTCTGTTACTTCAGAAACATTTCATAATCTTCATTTTCTTGCAGCACTCAGTAGACGAGGCAGCAATTTTCTGTCTTTGTTAAAGTAGCTAAAAATACTTCATGGTGAACCACGGAATAATTAATCATCCTGCAGGATTTGGAGTTTTCAAAGGCCTATTTCTGAACCACTAATCCATTCCTGAAAGGGTTTTCTGTGTTTTTTCTCTCTCATGAGCTTGGTTCTTAGTACCCCAAATCTGCTCATAAAAATAATAGAAAGCTTTTCTTAATCTTGGCATTTACTCTTAGAAATCCTTTTATACAAGTATTTTTCAATTAGTTTGCATTTTGAATTACTGTTTGGCACTGAATCTGGGTTTATTCAGGTCATTTTGCATCAACAGAAATAGCATCAAATGTTCTTTTCATTTTTTTTTTCTGAAGGCTTGAAGTCAGATATAGAGTCTGATTAAGGGTCATTAAGGTAAATTTATATTTTTCTATTGATATCACTGTGTGTTCACCCAGGCCTTTCGATATTCTTTGCTTCTAGATTTTTGTATTGCTATTTTAATTCTTCTCAGATTTCCTAGAAACCAGCAGTGACTACGATATTGTCATTTACTTTACTTATTTGGCACTTTTCACTGTGTGGTGGGTATAGTTATAAATAAAATAACATAAGATTCAAATGAAATTAGTCTGAACTAAACAAGGGAGGCCTCTATAATGAGTACTATATGGCTTCAGCAAAAATGATCTAAGACTCTGCAGTTCTATGTGGCATCCCCTGTCTGTTTGCTGAGTAGCACTGGAGTGAATGGACGCTGACTCATGACTTTAGATCAGCTTGCTATTTTCTTAAAACCCTGACCTTTGTGATAAGAAGGAGAAGAACTTTATTTCTGCATCTTATACCCTCAGCATATGCAACTTCTCTCCATATAGTATTCAATGGAAGTGTTCACCAGCTGATACACTTACTATAAAATGTAGAATGTGGCAACATTCACCAAAACAAAAGCTCTGGTCTCTTCACTCTGTAATGGGTCGTTTTACTCAAATATATATATATATATTTTCTCTGTAAAAGCAATCCCCTTCTTTATAGCTGAGAAGAAAAAAACAAAACACCTCTGACATCACTGTAGCCTGTGAGCTCCAAACCCAAATGGGACTCAAAGTGAAGCTGGAGACAATGGAGGATCAGTGAAAAAAGGTAGGCTGCAATTTTTGTTAAGCAATCATTTCTAATTCTTCTTCCCATTTTTCATTTCTTGGATTTGTAGTTAAAAAAAAATCCACAACACATTTTGCATTCAACAGACCTGGGTTCAAGTCATTTCACTGCTGTACTGGATAAGATTTAAAAAAAAAAGCCAGTACAAGAATAACAGGGGTGTTGTACGGTCTTGTATTTTTTTTAAATACAGTATAAAGGAAACTTTTAGTGTCATAAGGTTCATGTTAAAATAGCTTAGGTGTGCTCTGTGTCTTTACCATAAAAATTTTATAATTGCTTTTTCTTTCTGTAGTTAAAGAAAAAAGTGAATCAAAAGTAATAATATTCTTCTRTGAAAAAAATAATGCCTCAAACACTTCCATGGAATTAAATTCAAGATCTGGTTTTTATGGAAAATACCACAAGGCAACCACAAGAACACTGCAAAATCAGAAATGTGGAGATCAGAGGTGCGACCAGATATCTCTAGACCTTCAGCGACATGAGAGTGGTATTTGTACCAATATTTGTGGTATTCACACACCCTTTAAATATTTACTCTTGTTTTTAAAAATTTTTTATTACTTTGGAGGAAAATTGAAATTGAGGACTGGCTGAATGGGAGATCCCAGAGGGTTTATTCCCACAGGGTCTAGGTAGAAGTCTGTCACAAATGGTGTCCCCCAAGGGTTCTATACTGGGCCCAGCAGTAGGCTTTAAAATGCAGAGGAAACTCTGCATACTTAGAATTTAATTTTTTTTTAGCATCATGGATCATATAGAAAAATCTTAGATAATGTAGAAGAATCTTAGATTGAAACTTAGATTTAATCTTAAATTGAAAAAAGAGTTATAAACTCTGCCAGACTTCACTGAAATAGAAGTAATAGGGTTCCTCTCTAAGACAGATTTCTGACAAGTTTAAAATCTCTTTTTAAGCGCAATTGATTTCTTTTTCAATTTTTTCAAGTTGCTATTAACAGACTCACCTCTTTGCTACCAATTTCTTTTAAATCTGTGCTCTCATTATTTTTTAATGTAAAGTAGATTTTAATTAGCAACTCCATTAGTCTGAGTAGCATAAGAAAAAATCACAAAACATTTTAAAATTAACCATTTTAAAATGGTTAACATTTAAATTAACATTTTTAAATTAATCTTTGCAACTCTTGTTTACCTGCAGTTACTTTTTTTGTCTGTGAGTCCAAGRTATAACCTTGTACCCTACACCTTTGTGCACAGCATTAAGTTAATGTTTTCTTTGGAAAAGAGTGTAGAAAAATAGCTGTACTTTTGCTTTTTTTTTTTAATTTTTATGTTTATAACCTTTCTCTTTTTCAGCACGTGCCGCCTCTTGCCTGCTGTGTAATTATTGCCTCTCTGAGTAACCTCTACTGAAAAGATTGCTAAATACACTTTCTCTCCCTCCTGTTTTCAGTTGTGCAACTTAAAATAATGACTCTCTTTGGTTGTTACTCTATTAGGAAAAAACTGGAGGTTTGTGGAATTCCAAATTATAGTTGGTTTAGTTTCAGTTCAAGTCTTACTACAGAAGTTGTCCTGAGATGTTACGGTGCAAGTATATAAAATAATAATCTCAAACAAAAGGGAAAAGAAAGGTAGATAATGGTAAATACAGTTGTGCTTGATATTGTTATTTAAGGTATAAACCTRAAAGCCAATCAAGAAATTAAACATTTAGCTGGGTTGAATAAAGCTGATACATTTACACCCAGCTCTAAATATGGAAGTAAAGATACCAATGAAGAAAATCATTTAGCAAAAAAGCATTATTTGAATGCAAAAATTTGATTGGGGATAAATTATACTAAGGGTAATGACACGAGAAGAGTACAAGCATGTGTAAAACAGGAGCTTGCTAAGCTCTCAATTGCCAGATGTCATTTTAATACACAAACTAAAAGGAAAGAGGAAGAAGCCTCAGCTAGAGAAAGGCATGCCACTATTAGAAGTATGAGGAGGACACACATATTCGTTGGCTCCGTTGAAGACAACAGTTTGTACTCCTTTGTAACGTGCCATGACTGTGCTTTGGAAAGCTAACGGGCAATGCACGCTGCTTCCAGCATTTCCCTGTGCTGCATCTGACAGAGCGACGGTGGGGTGGTGGCAATTGGTAACTCTTCCCACAGCTGATCAACAAGGAAATAATAACCTAATCTCTGCTTTACAGAAGGAGCAAATGGTCAAAGTAGTCTTGTCACAGGAAAGCAGTAAACCACGCCAGTGGAGAATTATGCCATGGTAGTTTTTAGATTCCTAATGTGATGAATTTTGATTAGCAAAATCATGAAAATTTCTCTCTTTTCATAGAGAAAGTGGAGTGTTGAATACCAAAAGATTGGTCAGCTATATCAGTTAATTGGGGATGACTTGGTTTTGAGTTGTCAGTAGAATATTCCGGAAAATTTGAAAATAAATAAAGGAGCAGAGAGGGAGATTTTTCCCTGCAGAGGTCGGCAGTCCAAAGTAACATCTCTCTTCAGAAAGAGAAAGGAGATAAGATTTGCCTTAGTTCTCTAAAAAGAAGTGGCAGGAATCTCAATTGACATATACATATTTTAATCTTTAAGGAGAGAAAAAGAAGGAATTTTGAGTGATAAGATATAAAAACAGACTGAAATCAAGAACATGGATGTACACAGCAGCTGGTGGCTTTCTTTTAATGTATTTTATTCATGTCTTTATTGTTAGACCAAATTCTGCATTATTTATGTATGTGCACAGAGAGGAAACACAGGTAAAAATGACACTGTGTACGTTGGGAAAAATACAGCAGGAAATTGATGGATAATAAAGAATTTTACTGTGAACTAAAAAACAAAAGGCAGGAAACAGGTATGATCCAGGCTTAGCAACTTCACTGAATGTGAAATGAAGCTATTGGAAAAGGATAAGAAAGAAAATAATGGAAATTAAACAAAACCAAAGAAAGTGAGGTTAGTAAGCTTAGAAAAAAAAAAGCCTAAAACCTGAAGATGTTTATCTGCTTAAAGAGTGTAAATCAATTAGCAAGGTGGTAAAGAAACTAATATTGTAGGATTTACAATGTCAGAGTGAGGATTGCAAAAAAAATATTTGTAGGGCAATGAAAAAGTTAACAGTGATATTTCCAGTAYGACAAGTAGGAAAACTGAACAAATTATATTTAAGCTACCTGGGAAAWAACATAAATGTGATGGAAGCAATACAAGAGAGTGAGAAGTAAGTTGATTTTTACTCTGTCTCCTAGTTCTGTGGCAGTGAGGCGCAATTGTCATTTCACCTGAGCATCACATCAACTACAGAAACATTTTGATATTCTCTCTTCATTGTCATTATTTAATGAGGAACAGGTTGGATTTTTAATCCTTGTTGAGCACATTGCTGCAGCTGTAGCCTTGCTTTGTATCTGTGCACATATTAACTATGAATATGTTTTGGCCACTGCTGCAGAACAGATGTGCTTTAACTTCCTCCTGGAGAAACTCCCCAAAGAGACCAAAAGGCTTTAGATTCAAAAATAAATTTTATTCCAAAATAGAAGTCCAAGTATATTGACTTTCCAAATGAAAAGAAGTTAAAACAATAAATAAAAAGAAGAAAAATAGAGAATTTTGTACGCTGCCCATTCTGTCCCTGTAGACTGGAACTTTTGTGTTTCAGTTCCATTATCTTGATACTTTCTTAACAGCAGCAAAATCTGATCTTTTCCCCTCTGTCCCAGAGAAGCCCTTCCCTCTCTGTTTTTGGTCTTGCTACCAGACTCATCCTCTCTGCTGCCTCTTAACCTCTGCATGAGCTCCAGCCTTCAGGATGGGTCTTGCTTGCCAGCTCAGCAACCTTTCCTACCCTGCATACACTCAGAAATTCCCTGATGACAGGAGCAGCCTTCTTCTCCAAAGGGCTGTGTTGGAGCCAGACTCTTCTTAAGAGAGGAGCTTGGGGACACAGACATAAATTTTAGCAAAGATGGTCAAGGGAGCAAGTACAGTTGTCTACTATGCATTGCAACACTGTATATTTCAGGATGGATACTTGATGTATTTTTATTGATTTGTTTATATTTAATCTTCAGTTGCCTTAAAATTACATTAACATACCTTTTAATTATTGGACAAGGCTTGATTTGAATTATCAGGAAGGTACATGTTATTAATAAAATGTAGTTTGTTAAATGTTTCAAAATAATTTTATCTTCTGGTTAAAMCAAGCCTGATTTTAGGCTGATGGTATTTTTTTGCATACACTAGCCTTAAAACTCTCCTCTGTGAAAATAATTTCTGAGACATTTATCAGACAATTAAAATTAAGGTGTCTGGGCAGGTTTTCTAATGAGGGATTAATACTGTACAATTATATTTCTTTGGTTTGCTCTTACATTTGTACCTTTTGTCATGCTGTTTTGTAAGCCTTTTATCGAGAGCTACATTGGTAATCCCCTTTCCAACATGTCCTTTGCAGTTTTGAGTACTTTGCTTGTTTTGTGCTCTTGCCACTTCTCTTCCTACAGATTAAACCCCTCACACAGAAGCAGTCGATAGCACTACCTGACAGTGATGGGAGCACTCAGAAAAAAGAAGCATTTTGTAAAGCTCAGAATCTCAGGCAAGAATGTAATTTCTCTGTTGATAAAACACGAACACAACAACACAAACCCACAAAGCAAAACTAAAGAAACATAGCCAATTCAACAAAACAATACTAATCTAGATGGATAAAGATCTAACACCACCTAGACTGAGAAAAGTAACCTTGCCATAAATTCATAAACTACATTCTTTTAGTTTCCTTTTCATTTTTGTTTGATGTATTTTTAAAGATTGTTACCTACAGGACTTCACTGAATTGCAAATATTTGGCACAAATTACCCCTTTACATGGTTCTACAGAATAGTTTAGTTGAATGGTAAAGATAGAGAATTTCAGATGCTTTGTGGAACAATCTCCATGTAAAATGACTGGCAGAGTATAGTTATAAGAACTAAGAAATAGAGGAAGGAAAACTGAGTTGAGTTCTTGTTGCTATTAAAACTGTTGAAGATAAAATTTATTGGAAAATTAAAACATTTCAAAGGCTTGCATTTCATTGTACGTTAAGATACAGTCCATTGATAATAAGTGGTTCTTCAGAGCATGCTCTTTTCTTCAGAGATTAATTTCCTAAAACAAGTAGAAATTATAAATCTATCACAGCATTATGTTTCATGTCTTGTAGATCAGAAAATGCTTTGTAGGTGGATGACTTCAGTGCTACTGAAGCTGTATATAACARAGCAAAAGAAAAGGAGTCAGGGAGGAGAAAAGGACAATAACGAGGAGAAACTCATCATTTTTTCTTCTACCTCTGAATGGGGGTTGGTGTCTCTCTGGGAATCAAGGTGCTTGAGTTCCCTTGAGGCAAAAGAGAATAAATAGCCAGTAGCAGACAAGGTGAATGCAGTTGTATATAAGGTGGGTAAATAGAAGAATCTCTTTGTGATTGCTTTCTAAACCATCAAGGGCATCTGAAAAAGGACAGGAAAGGGATATATTTTTCACTTTACATATTTTTTGTGGCTGTGTAATTTTAATGTAAAATTCATAATGCTGTATGCACAAAATAGATGATGAAACTTGGTTTGCAAATTACAATACGTGTCTATCATTAGATATATGATTCACTATGTTACTATGATTTACTTAGCTCAATTCTTAAGAAAAATCAYAGACAGTGATCTGGAAAAGCTCCCCCTCTACTGCAGAAACACAATAATTTCTTTCCGAAGCAGAAACAGTAAGAGCTGTTAAATATGTTGTCAATGCATAATTTGCATATTAGTAGTGAAAGTATTCTGATAAATTACAGTTTTCTGTCTTTTTAAATCATGCATATAGCTCTTGAGTGTTGTATAATATTATCAATATAAGCATTAAAATCAAGCTTCCAGCTCTTCCTGATTAAGTCATATTTTTTTTGTTTCTATAGCTAATGTCACAACAAGAATAAAATTATTTCAAATAAGTATCACTTTGAAAATAGGATAAAAATAAAGTATTTTGCTTCAGCATATTATTTTCTTCTTGCAAATTTTCCTTGTCAGGTTCTTCACAGAACATGCTGTTCTCTCTCGTGACACAATGCTTGACAGATTTCTACTGAAATATTTTGTTCTGTTAAAAACCTAAAACGCGTCTAGAAAAAAGAATGCGTTTCATGACTAAAGAGTGTCTTTCTCATCCTAGGCTTTCTTTATTCAAATTCATGAATCTGAGATAGTTGCTAACGGCCTATTATAGCAGCATAAGAGAGTGTAAATGGTACAAGCACAGACTAAAAGCATTCGGTCTGACTACACACGCAGCCGTGTGTTTTACTAACACTTAACTTGAAAAAATATTACAAAGTAGAGGATCATTACTTTAGACTTAATGAAAAGCGTCTCTTCATCTAGAGGAGGTCAAAGTAGATAGGATAGTGAATGTGTGGAGAGAGTGAAAGAACAGTTGCCTCTGTCGCAAGCTCTGACACATCTTTTGTTCTCACTCAGGAGAAATGTGTAAATGTATTCAAGCTGCTTTTAGTGAGAGGGTAATTTTCTATGAAAGTTCCTTCTGGATTAGTTCACTTAAGAGCAGGTAGTGCTTTTCTTTTCTCCAGCACTTTGGGGTCAGGAGATTTTAACTCCTGGTAAAATGCAGTGAAAAGCTCCATGCCTTAAGGCTGTAATGGTTGCTAGCTGCTCTGGGGAAACCCATAAATACAATACTGTCTCTATCCATATGTTCCACATAGCTCAGGAAATCTGTGGCATGGCCATATCTGAGCTTTCCCACATGAGACCTATAACACTACAGTAGTTATCTTTGTGGCATGATGGTGTCTTTTCTGAAAAGGTAATAATACATTTTGAGAGAATGCAAAATATTGGTTGCTGGGTACTTGAGCAAGAGTAGGATGAATGTTTTCCAACAGGAAGGGGTGTTACAGAAGATATATAAAATATAAGATATATCATTGTGTGTGGCCCTGTGTGAGTTACAAACACAAGCAAATTAAAAAACAAGAACAACAAAAAACCCCAACCAAACACACAGAAGTGTCAAAAAGAATATTTCTTAATAGAAGAACAAGGCCTACACTTGGAATACTTAACAGGACTTACAAGTAAAAGTGCTTCTTAATCCAAAAGAAGGATCAGCCTGAGACTATGATATAAGAYTTTGGATGGCACATAAAAACTAATGTGATCTTACCTGCTTCTAAAATCCTTGCAGCTTTGTTGTATAGCTGAACTATTAGTTTATTTTTATTCAAGGAATGACACATCTGCACTTCACTTTATCCCCAGGCTAAAACATATTATGCTTTAACTACTATTACACCCTCTCTTTCATCCCATGGCAGACATATCACTTTGATTTTATTTAGTTTTACTGAGTGCTTATTTTATGACAGGCTTCTGTTTTGTTTGGATTGGGAGAGGGAGGGGGTGTTGAACAGAGAAGAAGGAGGGAACGTTGAGGGAATTTTCACCTGTATTCAGACTATTCTGTACCTTGGAAAAGTGAAGTTATATTCCTTTTAAAGAAACATCATTTTAAACTACAAATATGCATTATTCCCTGTGACAAAAGAATATTTCATGCAGGGTAATAAAAGAACATTTGTGGTGGTGAACTGCTCCAGAATGAAATATTTCTCCTTCTTGTTATAAATCTGTGCAAACGCTTTAAAAATATATTAGTTTATTATAATATATTCACAGGCATCCACATTTTTACACCGAAATTGACAAATATACCTGTGTGTGTCAACAAGTATATTCATTCATCCATACAAAATGGATGCTTCAGATGAATATTTGTATCATCCTTTGGTTTGCTACACACACACATGCACACATATAAAAAAAGAAGACTGACTACCTATTTGTTTTTTTAACAAATAATTGGACATTAACCCAAAATCATATGTAATATGTTGCACTGGAAATACCATCAGCAAAACTTTATTTTAAATGTCTTTAAATGTTGGGGAAGGTATAAGTCAAAGGATAATTGTCAGTGCAGGTTGAAAATTAATGTTGTCATCTGAATGACAATTAATTTAGCATCTTGTGAATGTTTTCAGATGTCACTTTAACAGGTACTGCCTCTGGGGAAAAAATTACTTTGAAGACTTATGATAACCCAGAATACTTATTTTAGTATACTTTTAATTTAATATTTTCAGGTGAATGTGGTAAACAATGACTCTAGCTAGTCCTTACAAATTGTATGTGTATGATACTTTTACAGTGATATAAGCRAAGTGAGTGCTTGTACTTCATGTTTATTCTTATTGAAGAACAAAATTATAGACAGCTGTCCAAATGATATTGTGATGATAATCTTTGCCATAACTCCTAGAAATTCCAACATTTATTCTCATAATATCTCTACCATAAATAATGTTTATCAGAAATCAATTTTATAGGCAAGAATAGTTATCTAAAAATTCTAGGTTGCACTATGAACTTGATAACAAACATAAGCAATATCATTGATCTTCAAATATAATTTTTACCATATGTAACATTTCTAGAAATAGAAAAAAAACATTCATGCTCCTATTTTTTTCTCAAGACTTATTCTCAAAATGTGTCAATCCTGCAATGAATAAGGAAGATAGCAATGCAGTTTTGTGTGGTAAAATATATGCAACAAGTAGTAAAGCTTAAAAAACCTGGAATTATTATTTCATATAACACAAAGTCAAGCTGTAGGATTTATTGTCTTAGGGTGCAGTAAAAGTCAGAATGTATAAGGGCTGAGAAGTATGAAATCCTCTCAGTGACTGTCAAACATGACTGTGTGGATGAGAGTTCCAGAGAGGCTTAGAAAGTAGTACTTGAGGGAGGCTGAAAATCTATGTTGTTTTCTAACTTGTTTTCATATTAACAGATGCTTTGGAAAATACTAGATAGATCAATGAACAACATACTTAGTAAGTATATATTATAGTTTTAAGGAAATTATAATRTAAGTTTTAGTCCAGGAGATAATGTTAATTGCCATAGAAATTTTCCTGATTTTTTTTAAAAGTACTTCTAAATTCAAAGATGAAAATTCACCCAAAAAAAGGGTGCAAAATTTCTTTGTGGGCTTTTAAATTGAAAGTGATATGTATGTGGAATAATTTTTAAAAATGGAATTCAGGCCCAAAGAGCAGAATAACAGACTGCAGCAGGTTTCACGTTGRTACTATATGTAAACTTGAGCTCGGCTTCATTTGAAACCAAACTCTCTCTATKAATATTAATATAATTATTATTTTATTTATTAAATACGTATGTATATTAATTTATTGTATAATAAATTATATTAAAGATATTATAATATATTTGTTGTTGCAAATATTAAATTATCAATGTAATTTATTATATAAATTACATATTTTATAAATTTATTTATATAAAAATATATAATATTTATTTATTTTATATATATATAATTTATTTATTATATAAATTACATATAAGTAATGTATAATTACACTATATTTAACTAAATATCTATTTCATAGTGCAGATGTAATGTTGTTGATGTAAACTTGAGCTCGGACTTGGGAAAATTCCAACAAGTTGCGCACATGGTCATTTCCTCAGACTGGAAGAAACTTGTAGTGAACAAATCCGTCCTCTAAGGATTTAGTCCCTTTTTCAGGAGTAACAGAAACATTTAAGATGATGACAAGTATCTCTGTGTTGGAATGCTTAGTTTTATTTTTTAATTTTCTTATACCACTACTCAGTCTGCTTGTTGTTCCAGGCCCTATTTCCTACTCTTAAGAGAATAACTCTGCTTTCCTGGCAGATAAGAATGAAGTGAGATATTGGAAACAYACCAGAGGAGAAAGAGAAAAGAAGGAATTACGTATTGTGTTTCAAAGATTATGTTTTTTAAAGAACGTTTCTTAGCTGTAAAATTACCGTACACATGTGCAACCTGCGCCACCCATGTTATAGCATCAGTGACTTTGATCAGTGCTTGAAGTTTTCTGGTTGAAATGATAAGTTAAGGTATGGAACAGCATTTTCCTCCGTTTTCCTCTCCTTTTCTTCTAGGAAAAATCTTTATTGCATACTTTARGTAGTTTGCTGAGTTTATCCCTATGCTAATTCAAACACAGTGATTCTCTCCATGCTGTTACAATGCCTGGAACAGCATATATTTTAGATGATTGAAATTAATTTCAGTGTCAGACTTTCATGAGTATGCCAAGGGAAAAATAAAACAACCAAAAAATAATTTAAAGGAGAAKGGAGGAAGTCATAAAGATTTATTAAGGATACATATTCATAAAAATAAAATTTTAAAAATTAATTAACTGGGAACAGTGGTTTGTAATTAAAAATAATAAAMAATGAAAATTATCCCAAACTGTATTGTCTATGAAAAATATAATTTGCATTTGTAATTTTCTTCCTTTCCCTGCCTCTTATATCAAAAGTTGTTCAGTAAATAATGTCAGGATACACCTCTTAGTTGCTTTAAAAGGRGTAGAATTTCTCACACAAATCAGAAAATATTCTGCAGAAGTTGTTTCTTGATCAGAATATTGAACAGTCACATTTTCATATTCTTTTATCAGTAAATTTCTTGTAAACTCAGAAAAATTTGATCCACCACAAAACGTCCTGAGGGAATTAAAGGTCCTAACTAGCCACAGTTTGGATTGGCCCCTCATTTGGAGGTTTTGGCATCACCACTCAGCTGGAAGAATGTTTATAAACCTACTGTCATGCAAWGTTGTCCAAGTTACTTCAGCACAATTTTAGTGTCTGTTCGTACTAACTCCATTCCCCTTGAAATTTCATAGTAGAGTAACAGGTTATGAATACTGTGGTGGAAGACAATGTTTTAAAATATCACAGTTTTTTTTTACTACCTGCTTCAACAAATTTGTTCATCTTCTACAATGTACAGTGATATTCAAAACAGAAATTCTTAAACAGACCAAAAATCAATATTTCTATTTATATCATTCAATGCAGCACTCTGTAAAATACAGTTTTTCAACTTATACTTCAGGCTAATTTCACAAGATCTTCCTTAAAAAATACAATCCTTATTTCTAGGATGTTTCATGTACAGCCTCACTGGGTGGTTGAAGGAGRGGATTCTCTCTGCTCTGTGCTGGTGTGGCCTCACCTTCAATATTCTCTGCAGATTTGGGCCCCACAATGTAAGAAAGATATAAAGCTGTTATAAAACATCCAAAACAGGGCTACGAAGACACTGGGAAGGAAACAATATATTTGCTTTCTTCTTTTTTTGGCAATTTAATAGATATTAATCTTCTACAATATGTCTCCCTTTAAATAATTTAAACATGGTTACAGCTTGAAATAACTTGGAGATAACTAGTCATGCACAGTTTGGGAGGAYGGTCACTGATGGACACTCGCTACAGAGAGGTTCAATTATCAAAACCATCTCAAGTCATTGGGATAGACAGAAGCAGAATAAGTTAAATGAAATAAATAAAATATATTATTTTTCTGTCAGTGTGAATATTGTTTACATTACTGTTAATTTCTGTGCTAAGACTCCCTGTTAGRAGTCCCCATTCTGCGTGACAATTTTCATGTCACTACATAAATCTTCTATTATTTGTGGAGAACAGAAGAACCCACTAAAAATTTACGCAAAACTAATTACATATGTGACAGAAGATATTGGCCTGCATCTCRTGACTAGACAAGAGTGATTCCAGAAGTTACAGCGTGTAGCATCGTGCATGTACCCAAAACTTCGAACAAAACTGTGATTTTTTTCATTTATGATCATTTTTTCCATTTTAAAAGATARAGCAAAAATCAGAGAGTGCTGACATTTTGTAAAAAAGTGAAAGAAAAGAGAAACAGAAAGAAAAGGGGKTTTGGGTAACAGGGATTCAGATAAGCTTTACCATGGCAACTACTGTACCACAGAAAAGGTCGATTAACATGGAGCTGGAGATTAGGATGGAATGCCACTGGTGTCACTAACATTCTTCTTCCTTCTCTCCAAGGAAGTATAAATGCAATCAGTTTTCACCCAAAGATGCCTTTTTCCTCAGGAAAGATGAAGATGACCAAGAGAGTTATAGAACATTTTATTATTTTTTTCCTGTCAAAATACAGAGAACCAGAAAGTGTTTTTCAGTCTGCCCCTGTGATGGCGTTCGGGTCACTCAATTTGCTCTCTGCTGGGTATGTTAATAGAAGTCTTGCTATGTCCTATTTCTGTGAGCTATAAATTTTGACAGCTTTTTGAAAGCTTGTATAGTAAAGAGTAGATTTTAGATTAAATCATCTTGAAGACTTATCTTGTCCAGAAAGGTTCTAAAGTTTATCCAAGCAGGTAAGTTTTTTTTCAAGACAGGAATAACCTTTGGATAAGATTGTATATGTTGGTTCATTTGAGGAGTTTTCTTGAAATAATTATGTCATACTTCACCCTTACTGCATGCTTTCTGTTGGATGATAGATTTATTTATGGTGATGACAGTTTAAACACCTTCCACTTTTAAGAATTTTAAATGTTGGTGCAAATCTAAATCTACATAAGAGCAGATGAAAAATGTAATTTAGCATTGGTACTATGAACATAATGAAAAGATCTTTGATGCTGATAAATGCAAAGAGAGCTAAGATGTCATCATGAATAGATGATTTATTACAGCAGCTGCAGGGACATGTCTCCTTCTTAGAAGTATTTCAGTTATARTAAAGGGTACAGCAACACCTTAATCAGCATTTGCAAGCACTTTCTGCAGTAGCATATCTACTGCTAACAGAGCAGGCAGTCATCAGTAGGGAACAACGATTCTGCAAATAGCTTAAAATATGAGAATTCTGGACTTAAAATATATTTAAAGGAAAAGCTAAGAGAATTGGGTTTGTTCAACCTGAAAAAGAGATGGCTTAGGGGTGACCTAATTGTGACCTTCGAGTATCTGAAGGTCAAGATGGAGAGAGGTTTTCTACAAGAATATGTAGTAATGGGACAAGGGTGAACAGCTTCAAAATGAAAGAGGATAGGTTTAGTTTAGATATTAGAAAGAATTTTTTTTTACTCTGAATTTTTTTTTACTCTGAGACACTGGAACAGGTTACCCGGAGCAGATGCCCATCACTGGGAGTGCTKAAAGCCAGGCTGGATGGAGCTCTGAGCAAGCTGGTCTGGGGACCAGATTCACAGCAGGGGGATTTGAACTAGATGATCTTGAAGGTGTCTTCCAAACCAAACCATTCTATGTTTCTACAATTCTATGATTAAAAGTGACTGGTTGCACTGTAGTATTGTAGGTACATATGCATGCTTCTATTCCTGATCTCCTTGACTCTGATGCTGGTTTTTTAATGATCATAGTTTAGACAAGTCTGAATAAAGTTTACTGACATGGGATAGCTCATAAACAAGGGGGATTTGAGTCTAGCTAGCACATCATTTTCAACATGTAACTTAGAATGTGTTACACATTTAAGCATTAAATATCACTTTTCTCACACTTCTGGTWAAAAAAAGAATTAAAATAAATTTCAGTACTTAAACTGAAAAAAGTCAGTGTGGGGAATAAATATTTTAGGATGCAGAGTTTTCAGTTGGGTGCTGCAAGTTTGGCAGAGGTCAGATGTACAGCAACAGCAGTAGTATGCTGATTGCAGTGTTTTCTTTTMTGACCCTACAAAACGTCTTTTTCTAAGCCCTTGTTTCACTGAAGTGCATCTGACCTATCTCTTCCCCTAAGTGTAGAAAGTAATTCTTTATAGGAAGCCATAAGCTATAGTTGTACATGGAACAGAATTTAGATGGTAAAATACAGTGTTCCCAGTGGGCCTGCAGGGATAAAAAGACCTCAAAACAAACAAAAAACAACTAATAGCCTTCCAGTTCTGGAAATCAATAACAACAATGTTAGTTACCAAAACAAAAATAAGTATTGAGYATAAAGGTTGTGTAAAAAATTGTAGGTTTACTGAAATAATGTGATTTCTTATGCAAAGGTTCACTCTGTGCTGCCGCAGTAGATGCGACAAAGAAGGCACAGYAGTTATAAAAAGAAGTTCTCATTCTGAAATCGTATCCAAGCTGTTCAATTTGTCATAAGCCACCACAAGAGGTTCACTGCTGCTAGCCTATGCTGAGGCTTATGTATAGCATCAAAGAGTTGGAGATTGATGCTCAGAGAAAGAGACTCTGGAAGTGGACTTGAATTCTAATTCCGTCTCTCACCTTGTCATTGATTGTTTCATGGAATGGATAGTGTAGCTGAAGCCAAAATTGTGTTTGCTTTACATCCAGCTCTGAGAACAAGCTCTGGCCACACTTGTTCAAGTGTTCTCAGCCAGGGATGACTTACAGAGGCTCAGAAGTAAAATGAACTGTCTTCAAAGTGTGTTAAGCCTTTTCCAGCTAGATTATCAATCCAAATAAAAGGATAACCTGACAAAACTTTTCTATTGCCATTTCCAGCAAAACAACACCCCCCTTCTCAGATTCTAAAAGTTTTGAAGAATGAAAGTGCTATTAAAAGGARTTTTTTAGTGTTCTTTTATTTTACCTCACTCTTGTGCTATGGTAAAATGAAATTATTTTTAAAGTTTTTTCCAAGAGCAATTTCACTCAGGATGACTAATGATGCTGTGACACCTGCTGTGACCAAAAGACCTTCACTGGAATGAGGAATTCTCTTGAAGTCTAACGAGCTGGACTCTGATGTAGGTAGGAAAATTTTCACAAATGTAATAGCAGAATATAATGATGCTTCTCRTGGCATATCTATCCGTAAGATAGCCGTAATCAGCCATGTGATGAAGCCATCACCAGTCAGCTCAAGGCAGTTAATTGTTATGGATATATTTCAGAGTGGAATGATATGGATTTAATTATGACTGTGGTGGGTTGGCCTTGGCTGGGTGACTGTTGCCCACCAAAACTGCTCTGTTACTCTCCTCCTCAAATGGAGAGGGAAGAGAAAATGTAATGAAAGGTTTGTGGGTAAGATAAGGACAGGAAAATTTCACTTGGGGATTACTGTCACATGTAGAAGAACTTCAGCTTGGGAACAAGCAAATTTAATTTCTTGTCAATCAAATCAGACTAGGATAATAAGAAATAAACCCAAATTTAAAAAAAAATCTTCTCCCTACCTCTTTCTTCCCAGGCCCATCTTCACTCCCAATTTTCTCTAGCTCCTTCCCACAACAGCACAGGGGAAGGGGAATGGGAGCTGCAGTTATTCCTCACACATTGTCTCTGCCCCTCCTTCCTTCTCAGGGTGAGGACTTCTCATGCTCGTCCCCTGACCCACTAGGTCCATCSCACAGGAGATGATCCTCTGTGAAAATCTCCAATGTGAGTTCTTCCCACAGGCTACCATTTTTCACAAACTGCACCAGTGTTCATCCCTTCCACGGGGGGCAGTCCTTCAGGGACAGACTGCTCCAGCTTGAGTCCCCCACATGGGCAATAGTCCTGCCAGCAAAACTTCCCCAGTTTAGGCTCCTGTCTCCACAGGGTCACAGGTCCCTGCCTGCCAGGTGGCTTCCCTCAGGTCACAGCCACCTGTGATGTGTGGACATCCACCTGCACAGCGAGGGGCTTCTCCACAGGCTGCCGATGATCTCTGCTCCCTGGTAGATCTCCATGGGCTGCAGRGGCACATCCTGCCTCAGCAYGGTCYTCCTCATGGGCTGCCGTGGAATCTCAGCTCTGATGTCTGGAGCACCTCCTGCCCCTCCTTCTGAACTGATGTTGGTGTCTGCAGGGCAGTTTCATACTCTCACTCTCTCCTGGGTGCTCTTGTTCAGCAGATTTTTCCCCTTCATAACTCTGTTATCCCAGAGGTGMTGTCACCAWTGCTGATGAGTTCAGCCTTGGCCAGCAGCAGGTCTGATTTGTCACCAGCTGGTGTTGGCTCCATCAGACATGGGGGGGCTTCTGGCAGCTTCTCACAGGAGCCACTCCTGCAGCCCCCTGCTACCTAACTCTTGCCATGCAAACCCAATATGCTGACATATGTTTATCTATTTTAAGAGATAGCAGTACCTCACTGAGAAATTATTTATTGATACCATATGGCAATCCCCAAAATTATAGCTAAATTAAGTTTAATTYATCTCATAAAACCCCCATTTGTTTTTCAATTAAAAAAAAAGACTTAAGGACTGAAAATATTGCCTAACATGTCTTGTGGGTTTTTTGGGATTGTTGAAAACATTCTTAAAATGTTTTGGCCATACGTTAAGATGCATCGTGCTACCATAAGAAAATACAGATGAAGAATGCCTTTTACACAGGAATTCCTAGGCATTCTTTTTAAAGCTGTTGGGTTAGTAACCTCTTGCAGATTGCTTTGAAGACTTTAATCCTCAGAGATCTTTCAGTTTCTAGAGATCTAGTAATGATATATAGTATATATCTAGAAATCTGTTAAAGATCCAGAAGTCAGGCAGAATAGGTGTGTAATAAAATTTGTGATTCAGTAAAACAGTCTACCAAGAAGCACTTCACTTTATCCACATAACGAAATTTAAGAATAAAGTTCCTTTCAAACTATTCTATAACTGCAATATCTCTAAACCACAAGAGGAAAAGAAAATATATTTGATATTATGACTGAAAATAAGTACAGAGATTTTGAAGAAGAATTGTTTCTGAAATATTTAGGTATGTCCTCTGAAAACACTCTAGATAATCAGAAAGGGATGTAAAAGGTACATAAAGGGCTATCAAGTTATTACTGTCTTGTGTGTTGTACCTGTGTGCTGTAGTTGAGTGTGTGTGTTGGAAACTGCCTTTTTATATGGGCCTGGTGGTTAGACAAGGAAAAGAGAACCTGGAAAATTTTACACAGAACTAATTGTTTTATTTTTCATGTGTAATGCAWTTTCTTTTTTACTACTTCATACAACCTACTCTACTGAAATTGTGTTGATCATAATGATCAACAATCAATGATCATAATGTTTATTTTTTATTCTCTGTGRGAATCAATGAGTTGGACTCTGTGGTCCTTATGTGTACCTTCCAGCTTGAAATATTCTATGATTTTCTATATGTARTGTCTTGATTGCCAATTTCATGATTAAAAAAATGACATTAAATACTAGGTTTCTTTTTCTGAGCTCCTCACCGGAGAATAAATGAAAATCTTAAAWCAGGACCTGAATAACCACCTAAAAATAACATGGCTTTAGTAATTGTCTTTAATCTATTTTCACCATCATATTTTTATATCAATGTAATTATTAGGAAGGTTAAAATTTTGATAGACACTATGTGTTCTAYTAAGTAAAAAATAATAATGTAAGCACTGACAGGAAGAGAAAGCTTATAAGTCACTTTCAAAAGTGAGATTATGTCAAAACAGTTTATATGAAGATTAATTGCACTTAATATAATCAAAAATACAGTAGAATAGTGCAATGCTATCAAAAGTCTCCAACATATATTTAGGTACATTTAATAAATAAATAAAATRTCTCATAATATCAGTGCTTCTGTAAGTATGTAACAGTAAAAATCTGAAACGAAAAAAACAAAAATGCAAATTTCATTTAAATCTCTTTTCTTCCTTATCTGGAGCAAGATACAGGGGTGTTTTCCCCTCCACTGGACATGACACATATGTGCCTTGCTTAGGGAATTTGCCCATCATATAAATCAAGGACAGCGCATAGCAACATCTGCTATACATGCCTACATCTGTTAAGCAATTTTATCATGCTGCAAAATAAAAAACCTGCATTGTCATATATGACATCTATTCCTTATATTTCAGAAGCTTATGTTTTCCTAAATGTTTCATAATAAGAGACTAATGTAAATAATCATATTATATTTTAACTTATTTCCTCCCCCCTACCCCTTTCTGATGATCATGGAATGACTATAAACAGAAGACTGTTTGACTAATTTATTCAAATTATATTCTGGGAGGAGTTCTGGGACATTGTTTTCTTTTATTTTACAGATTCCTCTGTCAGTTGTTAACGGATTTTTTTCCCAAATGTAGTTCTAGATATCACCTTTCCCAAGTCAAAGCTCACTAGGAGAATAGTTCAGAGATATAAATTTAGGGAAGGCAGAAACCCCAGGTCCTACCTCCTCTTAAGCTGTTTCAGATTTAAGAGAGACTATGGAACATCTACATTTTTGAATGGGAGAAAATAAAAGGAAATTTTCCTATGAAAAACCCAGAGCTATATATACTCAGCTAGMAATGTTCTTGCCTTGAGATAGCTGGTTGAAAAGACAGATTATGGTTGTCTGATTCTCTTTAAAAGCCAGAAGCAGATCATTACCATGCTTAATAATATCCAGAATCTGAATTGTCACAGTGTTCTTGAAGCATAATTGATATACACTATTGGAAGTGACTCAAAGTTCTTTAAAAGAAGCTTGATTTTGTAACTTCAGTATCTTGTCAAACTCTGGTTTTGCATTTTCAGCAAAAATCCGTGCAGCAGAATCATGGTAAGAGGTTCCTTAGATAGAAACCATCCTGTTCCTCAGTTTGAAGAAGATGCAGGAGCATGTAGCCCAGATTGCCTGAGTCATGGGAACTAGCAAGAAATAACAGCGAGACTCATTAGACATTAAATTCATACACGAAGATAAAAAGGTCTTGATATGAAGGACATCCTTCAGAGCCAAATATCCAAATTACCTAGACAAAGGTGAGACTAGGCAGCAGAAGCACCACCACCACTTTAAAGAAAGGCAGGAGGCAGCTTCTTTGTGAGCAGTAAATCTGTCTTTAGGCTCTACACAGAATTGCTCACCCCCTTGTAGTGAAGTACAGGGTTTCACTCACATCCTTATTCTGGTGTTTCCTACAGACTGACTCTAGTCAGCGTTGATTGCTGTAATTACCAATCCAGGTTAAGTACCTTTCCTGCCTCTATCATTTCTGTAGCACAAATAAGCATATCAGCATTGCCACTGGCTTTCTCAGGGATAGCTGCCTATTTCTAGGAGTCCACAATGCTGAGGATTACAATGACWAAGTCCTGCTTTTATTTGTGACTTGGTGTTTGTCAGTTTTAAGCCATTTAGACCTGGCATTGTCAAATAAAACAGCCTCTGCATAGCCTTAAAAAAACTAGGCCTAGGAAAAAGCATGAGAGAAGGGCATGCAGACAAGTCATGTTTCATTTATGCAGCTATAAAGAATCCGAGATCTCTCATGTTCAGGACAAATGACTCAGAGCAAAAAATTCTGGGAAGCGAAGGATCTTACTCCTTTGATTGTCTTTCTGGTAAACAAAGCAACAGGAAGGAGCAAGGATGGCTGCTATATTATTATGATTAATATATTCAGATGAGAGTCTTAGGAGGATTAGCCAGGATACAGACTGTTCCAGCTAAGTGATTTACAAAGASCTGGGATAGCCAAGTCCTTAGGATGCCTTGGAAGTTCAGGCAAAGCTGTGGACAAGCTAAGGATGAGTTGGAAGGATAAAAAAAAAAAAACTGTGCCAAAGGAGTTAACCATCTTTGGGGGGAAAATTAGACTGTTTCTTATATCATAATGGATGTCAGCATTTCCAAGAGAAATCTTTTTGAATTCTTTCAAGGCAAAACCAGAAGATGCTTCTGAGAAAATCCATTCTGATGGGGGTAATTTTAGGAAAGGATCTCCAGTGGAGGAACAGTCAAAGAGAAATAAAAGCAATTCTGGTTTGATTCTAAACACTTTTATTGAATAGAGAAAAATATTTTCGTTTGGGTAGGGTCTATACTGTCTCTATAAACAATAACTTCAAAGGAGAGACTGGAGTCCTGTCCAGAGGGATGTAGTTAGTCATTCCTATCAGGGAATCATTAAATGATCAGATCATGCCTTTCCTTTTGAACTAGCTGTGACCTTCATTTGGAAATAAACACAAAGGAAAAACACAATGAAAAGAAAAATTCTTATGATTTATGAGGTGTGGTCAATCTGTGTGAGATTCAAAGCTAAGTAGTAGAATCTTTCCTACATTGTAATTCTAATACATTGCTTGTATGAACGTTTACTTTAAAAAACCTTCAATTTCACAGAATACTTTTCCACCTAATTCTTGTAGTTATAAAATAGAWCCTTTGCGAGAAAGCTGAAGTTCTTCTGCATGAAAAGAATGAATTAAAAAAAAAAAGTTTGAAGTGGTAAAATAGTTAAATACTCATTAATATGAATTTAAATAGGCAACCTGGTGTACCTAATGGACTTTGAAGGGACTGGTAATTTGAAAAATCATTAGAAAGTCATGCAAGAAAGAGTGAGGTAAATTTTAAAAGGATATATAAAAAAGATTAAGTATATTAAGAAGTCTGAACACCCACATATAACRGAAATGAGAAAGAAAAGAGAAAAAGGTGCAGTGAGAAAGAAAAGTTTAAGTAGTGGAATTTATAAGAGGTAGGTGAGAAATTATGAACTTTAGGTTACATTGTTTTTAATGAAAAAAGATTTACTCTTCATCTTGGACATGTTTATGGAGGGCTGTCTCCTGTGGTAGAATGTGTTTTCCTAGAATTTAACCTTAGGAGTCTAACAACCTGCTGCTGAAATATATGTTTATATATAAATAAAATCCAAATATATAACTGATTTTTAAATAATTTCCCATAATTTTATAATGTCTATAATCTTAATTAACTAAGAACCAGAAGGAAGAGACAAAAATAGAATGGACTCTTCTGTTGAACATGCTTTTTTAATTGAACAGTTGTAGGTGGAAATTTAGCTGTCTGTTCCTCTACACTGTTTAAAAATACAAATGTGTATTAATTTTTTGACTATCATTTTTTAATAAAGTGTTTGAGATCACAAATTTATTTATTTTTTTTTTAGATTTCACAGCTTGCTTTGTTGGGAAATTGTATCCCACTGGGATGAAATTTTTATTCTGGTTCCCACAGAAGCAAGAGCTGGGAGCTGCCTGATTTTTAATGTGTCAGGAAAACTAAGTGCATTTCTGGCAAAACTCTGAGAAGAAGGCCTTCCTATACCACCAGCATATTATAAGGTTTGTAAAATTTCCAATGAAATGAAATAAAATCAAGATTATTAAAGAAAATATTTTTCTAAGGTGGAAAGAAAGTGTATTTGAGTCCAATAGTTTATTTACTTTCAGAAATTCTCTCCAAATATGCTAACTGTTGCTGCCTATGAAGAAAAATTCAATTCTATTATCACTGCCAGGTTTATTTCGAGTTTATTTTACTGTTTTCAAATTTGACTATTTTCTACATACATTKATATTATTGCTAAAAGTTATTGCAGGACATTTTATTTCAGCTTTCCAAACAAGTTCTGTAGTTATCAAATATTCATTTTTGACCCYTAGATTTCAAAAAGAACAAGTTTTTTGCTTCTTCCTTACCAATGCCTGTTTCAATTAGAAAAATGATGCAGAGACACCCCTTTGATTTTACCCTCCTGGCAGGTATAGGTTTTGACACAGGAATCACTCMCTGCTAGTGCTGCTGCTAAGGCCACCTTATCTGTCATAGTTGGTCATTTAATGATGAGGTCCATCTGATCACCAYGTAAAAGATTCTATCCAAGATGCTGACCTCACTCTCACATTTTACAGCTTCTGTTTGTCAGCTGAAGTTTGGCTGCATGTTTATTTAGTCAAGAAATTGATTCTAATCTGAGGTGGAGAATGCTCAGAAGACTTTACTGCCTATTGACCTGAGGGCAACCCATAATGCATGTTCCCAAAGCTGGCCACTCTGATGGCATGCTCAGAGATTCATGTACACATTTATCAATCACCCATATTGATATTGTGATATTTATAGTRGGGCCAGTGGGCAGTAAAGAGCAGTGTTTTGAAAAGACACTGAAGATTAGACAGGTGATGCTGAACAAAGGGGAAAAAGAGGAAAACTAAGCATACAGAAGCTTAAATAAAACACCTGTAAGTTTCCCATAGTGATGAAGTCTTGAAAGTCTTGTGGGAAAAGAAGAAACATTCTGCAAGGAAAATCTGTAGTTTTCAGGGGACTTGTCTGCTTAGTCTTTACATTTAAGAAATCCATATGGAAGGATTAATAAACAAATAAGAAACAGAAACCTATGGGAGATAATGATGATTAAAGCAATATTTTCTGTACCTTCAGAAGTTAAACAGGCCAAATTTGTTGTAAATGATGTATCCTGCTGTTCAGTCTTGTAACTGCTGTTTTCATTAAGTCCCCCAAAAAAGATATAACAATGTTGGAATGAGCGTAGGCAAAATCAGTGGGAGCCACCTCTGTCATCTGCTTGCTTTAGGTGTCTTTCTATCATATAAATGACAAGATGACATAAACCACAGCCAATAATCTTGATCTTGGCTATTATATATATGTATAAAAGTGTATTTCAATAGTAGAGATTAGTAATCACATCACACACAGTGCTTCTCCCTTTTTCCAAGTCTTTACAATGTGTTACTGTCTGCTAGACATGTCCTTAGTGATGTTCCTAGAGACAGAATCTGTTGGAATGTAGTAACATCAACTCTGACAAAGAAATGCCCTTCTGACACATAAAATGTGTGCGTATGGATAACCCAAAGTAACAGTACTTTTTCCTAAAGTACCGTGATAACTTTTATTATTTGGGCTGAAATTTAAAAAGCTTGTTTCTTTGCAAAGTCTTTCTGTAGTTCTAATGTTATGACTAGCTGACATTTTCAAACAGTTTCCTCTTTTCCTCTACATTGGACATAACTGAAGATGTAGCAACTACCATCAGCCTGCAGGCAGCAAGCTGAGATTTTGACACTWCACGAATACACATGCCAGAACATAAAATGAGGCCAATGAGGGATAAGAAGAAGGTATGTTATTTTTATGGCCTGCTTAGTTCCAATATGGTAATTTCTATAATCACAAAGATTTTAAAAAGGTATTTGGATAAAAAAAAATTTATTAACTACATTAGAAAAATACTTTTTTGTTTCCCAGACCCCAAAATGCATAATAAAGCTTGAAATTGATTTATGAATTCTTTCTTAAAGAAAGCATATATTTTTCTTTTCTTTTTGTAGAGAAGATTGCATTTAGATGCACAGCACGGTATGGTATGAATAACTCATCTGAAAATTTCTGCTACAACACATTTCAGTGGTTTCAGCAATAGCTCATAGATTAAACAATGCAGAAGAAGTTCAAAGGCTTTTGGCTGTCCTRAGGAGTTAGTAGCCTAAGGCTGAATGGAAAAAGAATAATTTACTAAAAAATATGGTGGGGAATAAGAAACCATTGAGTTTATACTGATAAACATGAAAAACAGTGGGCATGGAGCAGTGTGCAACCTCCATGCTGTCATAACTAAGAAATTCAGGCTCTTTTTTCTCCATCTTTTCTCTGCCTATCATAAGAAATGTTTATGCTGGTTAAATGAAATGTAGCACAAAGGGGAGAGGAGCTGAAATATGAATGATTAGGAGTTTGATAGATTGTGTACAGAAATGATTTTGTAACTTCCCTCTAGACCAGGTTTTTCTATTTGTAGATGTCCACTTTAAATCRGAGTAACAGACAGGTCTCTTTGCCTAGAGAGGAAAACAATTAGTTTGTGCAATGTCTGAGTGAGAACTGATGAAACCAGCGTACATGCAAGTTCTCTCCTGTAGCATCAAGTAACCAAAACCACAGGAGCTTTGACAGGGCATATCTGAAATTGTCCTCAGTTTCTCTCTGGCAGTGTTAACTGAGAATGCAGGCTGTAACATTTCAGCTGCAGAAATGCAACRACATTGATATCAACAGTGGAGCTCAATGTGCCTGTAACTGCTCACTTTTAAAAAGTGATAACTCTCAGATACTAAGTGCATCTGTTTTCAGTGTCAAACCTCTCAAAAGATAAAGTTTGTTGTACTTAAGCTTAATGTTCTGTATTAATCTATGGAATCACTCTGGTGGGTTATAACTGTACAACAAGGAAATTATTTGCTCTTTATAAAAGTAGAACAAATGCAGTACTTTACTAAGATGATATGAGGTTCAGAAATATTCATTTTATGACCAATCCAAATGAAATCTGAAAAATCTGTCATACAAGTTGCTTAGCTTCCCTTGCAGATGTCAGGAAATGGAAATACTGTGTGGCTGGAGTTGCTGTTGCTGTGATTGTTTGGTGGCTTTTTGGTGCAAAACAGCATAACCTCCTGGATTGTCCTGAAACATCACTCCCAAATCTGCCTAATTTTTTTTAAGATGTTTTACTTTAAACTAAATAAGTAAATATTTTCAACTTCTAGAAGGAAGAAACTAAATGTATTCCTGTAAAATCTCAGGAAGGAGATGAAAGTAAAATAGCTCTGTGAACCCAGGAGCAAACCCAGGAGAGGGGGAATTATGGCATGAATTTCTCCCATCTGCTCATTTTGGTGCACTTCCATATTTATTTCTCTTTCTGTAAAGYGCAGATTATGAAAGCTTTAGATTTTTATCTTGAAAACTTTATGACCCAAAGTATCTCAAGTCAGGAGCATAATTAAGTAGTCTCTTAGCCAGAAGAAATCTTAAAAGGCTGCCTTTTTATTGACTTTCTGAAGTATCTATTTAGRAAAAACTATAATCTGAACAACCTAATCATTAGCATGGGTACACTAAAATCCTCRACCTACTCATAATTTCTGATTAAAACCACTAGCCAATGTTTTAATTAGTTCAGTAGGACAGACTTCTAAAACTTGTTGTTCTTGAGGCTCACCAAGTACTGCATCTGCCCTCCCTACAAATATGTCAAATAGCTAAGTCAGCTGGTAGGAACTGAAGTTGTGTTGGCAACAGGAGACTTTGGTGAATGTAACAGCCCAAGAAATAATAGATTTTTTTAAAATACTTTTTTATATCTAAAGTAATATTAATAAGAATAATATTGTCTTTGTATATAGCTGCAGCTTCCCAATTTGCTGATTATTTTGAAGTTTCTTTCAAAGTTTGTAGATTGGTAGTCATCCACGTAACTTGAAAAATTAATCTAAGTCCAGCATRTATCACTCTTGTTTCCGTCCCAAAYCTCTTCTAAGGAAAAAGAGTCAGGACATTCTCTGCAATTATGAAAACACAGTGGTATCATGTCACATCATTTGCTTTGKGATAGAAACCACTCGTTCCTGATAACACAGGTGACTAATGAAGAATTTGACTATTGAAGAGTTTGCTTTTATGGTATGTTTACCTCTTGGTTAGTAAAAAATAAGTCTTGAAGCTTCCAAAAAAAGTCTTTTTTTTTTTGCTAATCACTCAGATCCTCTGCAGATTAATAAGAATATTTAAAACATTTACAGCTTCAGAATAACTCAGGATACTTTCAAATAAGCAATCTCAAAAGTCAATTTGATTCATTAGAAGAGGTTAACAGAGAATTTTTGGAAAGTAACTTGTTGTATTCAGTTAAAAAGACAGCTGTGGGATTGTCTGTGCTTTGATGGCTTTCATTATGCACCTGACTACACAGAAAATGTAGGTGCAGCACTGTSAGAAGTCTCTAGCCTAACTGCCTTTACTTCTCACTTTTGTAAATGAATACCACTTAAAATGCCATTATGGTTTCTAGGTTCCTTCTCAAAAGACATGTAATCATTAAAAAGTGTAATATAAATAAGAGAACAGATATTCTGCAATATAATAGAAACCCATAAAGGCTTGTACTATTTCTTTTGTTTGGTGTTTATATTGAATACATGTTGAAATGCTTTTTACCATACTCCTTTTGGGGTTTTTAAATTGTGTCTTGTGTCTCCCCACGATCAAATTATTAGTCTTATTTAATAATTTTYTTTGACTATAGAAAACCCTTCTATGAAGCCCCACATGCACCTGTAACGTGCTGGTCCCCACTTTCATCCTGGACAAACAGTTCCCTATCCAGATAGGGGCTACTCACAGGATTCCACAGGCAGGTAGCACTTATCTGGCTTAGTGATAGGAGACAGATTTTATTTATTTTCTTGCCTAATGCTGAAAAGCTTATTTCTCTTATTATTCTGTTTAAACAGCCAAAGACAACACAGTGGCTTAATTTTCTGGATTTACAAGCAAAAAAACCTCAAAGCAAACCAAGACAAAAGCACACATAAGCTTAGAATTTCAAGTTAGGACTTGAAATTTCTGAATTTCAATTTAGTTCAAGATCTAGAGATCTATACAAGGTTAAATAATTTGTGGGATTTAGATAAATTTTAACTACTGAGAAGGATCCCAGCCTGATTTTTTTTTTCTGATAGCTTGCAACATTGGSCGATGTTGATTTGCTGTTTCTGGATGAAGGATGGGTTTGTTGTTCACTTTTTTTTTTTTAATCAAATAAAAGAGAAAAGGAAATGTGGACATAGATAAGAAAATCGCGCAGGTCAAACTTATTTCTCTGGCCTTGGAATAGATCACAATTTCCTCAAGGGGAAAAAAAAACAAACCAAAAAGCTATACATTTAGAGAACTGAATGTTTAATATTAAGTTCTATACATTTAACTTATTTCAGTATGAAAATTAATTTCTGGTTTCAAGAGACAAAACTAACGTAGTTAGGAGAATTGACAAAGTCAGCCAGTCTTACTGCATTACTGTGGCTGAGTACAGCTGAATTGTTTTGCAGCTTAGCTCTGCTAAGCACTGCCAGCTTCTATCACTGGCAATTTTTCTTTTGGGCATCCAGAAATCTATGTGATTCCCCAAGGAACCATGCTGACCCAACTGTTTCTGAAGTTGCTGCTTCAGAATAGCTCTATTAGAGGCTTAGACTGGTGCTGACTGTTAGGAAGGTGATCTCTAACTATATATCTTATGCTCTTTAACAATTGTAGAAGGCAGTAGACCCCTCAGTCTTTAAACTAGAAAAATCCCTGAGGAGCTGTTCACAGGACTAAAGCCTTGAATTATGGGTGCTCTATCAGAAGATTATATCTTCCTAGATAACAGAACAAAGCCTAGTCTATTCTGGCTACTATTAGTGTTAGAGACCTATATCTGCTTTAAATGCTGCTCATATAAAAACATTTTAACATAATATWAGAAGTGCTTTCAGAATATTGTTTYAAAGCTAGGAAGTTCTGGAATTCATTGGGGAGCTATGAGATGGTATCATGCAATAGAATACTTGATAGAAAATCAAACTCAAGAAACTATACACAGAGCTGTAGCTTTCTAGACAGGTCATTGGGGGGGCGGGGGGCATTATCCATAAGGGTTTTTTCCCTCCATCTTGATCACCTCCTAATTTACTATGTATTACCTGAGCTTATCTTAAAAAAATATATTGTAAATACATGTTTTCTGATGGCTTTTATTCTACAGTTGCAATGTTTCAAAGCACTGACTCTGATGAATGCTTTTACCAAACACAGCACTCTCTACATACCCTGCAGTCAAGCTTACTATTTCACTCCACCCTGATCCCCATCCTGGGCTCACTCTTCAGCTCCCTGATGTTGAAGCTTCCAGCACAGAGCACAGTCTGTTCTTTTTTTCCCAAATGATTTGTATTTTACTTTGCTTTAGTACGCTGCCAGAAACTACACTAAATCACCTTACTAACCTACACCTTATTTATTATAATCTCACCTAAAATGAGTGTTTATTACAGTATTCATTTCTTCAGGCTACTCATTTCATGTCCAATTCACTCAGTCCCTATTAATTCTCTCACCTGCTTCACCTTTTTGCTTGATCACCTTTGCTTACTACTGTTTCTCTGCCAGACTCCTCCTTCCTTGTTCATACAGAATAATTTCTTCTTGTTCTCTATTTCTCATCAAACCGTTTTTCTATTTCCTTTTTTGATGCAACATGTAATCAAAACAACTCATGCCAGGGCTTCCCCAGGCTCTTCAGCCCACGCTCTTGTTATTTGGGAACAGCTCTTAATTCACTGTCAGTGTCTGTGGATTTTTTTGTGCTTCCCCTCCTCTTGGATCCATCAAGAATTCCATTGCATGATACCATCTCCCAGCTGAATTAATATCTACTACCCTTGTGTCAGTTCTCACTTCTATCTTACCATTTCCTTTCCTCCATAATGTGTTAACATGTTCCTGACCAAATCCTTTCAAATATCTGACATCTTTCTTAGAAAAAACAATGTTCTCTGCTCAGAGAAATTCCTATAATTTCTTAGCTGAATTAGAGCTTTCCTTTCTTTKTCTTATAATAAGTGAATTAGTTTAACTGAAATAATGCAAATTAAAACTCCATAGTCCAAGTAAAATAAATTMGGTGAAATTCCACAGAAAATAATTRCTTTTTAATTGYATTAGGGTTCTGTTTTCATTCCTACATATCACAATTTCCCAACCCAACAAACAAAGAGGTGAYGCCGCAGACTACTGATAATATAGATAATATTTGCTATATTTATAAGCATTAAAATTTATGTAAATCACTTTATTCTAATTTCAAAAAACACAGAGCTGGAAATTACCAAGCAGTAAAAGGAAATTATTTTACAGAGCCTCAGAAATGAGATATCAAATGTAATGACTTTTTTCTTGTTTTGACAGATTTTAATTATATCATAGGTATTTTGTCTTTTTAACATGATTTTTGAGGGATATGTTTGTAGTAATAGTAAGAATCAGCATAATCAGAAGGAGATGCCTGAAACTATAACAATAAAAAGTAATAAAAATAATAGGGTTAAAATTACTTTAAATGCCTAAAAYTTTCTAGTGCTATAACTAAATAAGCACTGTAAGATATCATTAAATCAACATTAAGATATGTATATGTTAATATTGGTGTGGTTCAAGTGTGTCCCTATCTTATTCCTTAACAAATGCTATCATTTTAATTTCCTAGCAGACCTCCATTACTGAAAGAGCTAAATTATTTTAAGAGTTTTCCATACGTAAATTGAAGGTGAATGTTTTTAAAAAATGATATAATAAAAACTGCTCTCAAAAATACTTATCATTAAAAGTAATATCCACACAACTCCATGGCAATATCATTAGAAGTAAAATTATCCTCAAGAATCTTATTGCTCTTTGTCTTCTAGCACTTGGTTACATCTCTTTAGATAGCTGTTAAATGCAGTGCTGCAAAATCAAAAGRTAACATATGCCAAATATCTGGCAGGAAAGCATCAGGAAATAAAGCTCCTCAATTCCTTTCAGGCCAATCAATTATATAGAACAGTGTAGCAAAAAGAGCTTGTAGACAAAAAAGTGCATAGATAATTGGAAAAAGAGAGATAAAAAGGAAAAAAMCYMAMCMAAAAAAAAMCCCACCAAAAMCAAAAACAAMMAMAAAAAAMCCTTGAGCTTTCCAGAAAGAAAGGTTAGAAAAGGTTAACCACCAAAAAGTTAAGGATGTTGTCTGAAGCCAATTCCTATGTATTCAACAGAGATAAGCCACTCTGAGAAGTGTCCAAAATATGAAAAGGTAAGTAGACCTGCAAGTACGTAGTGCACTTGTAAAGAGCAAGTAAAACTTCTCTTGTAAAGTATAAGGGCACGTTTTAAAGAAAGATAAATTTTGGATGAAAGTATTACATATTAACGCCACAGAAAGAGACAGATGCTTGAAACGTGCTAAAGACTAGAACTTTAAGCATTAAAGGAAGGTCGTGCTCAACTTATATTTTACCTGTTACAAGAATTCCATGTCACCAGTAATGAAATAAAGCCAAAAAACATTAAAAACCCCATTGCCAGAAGAGCTCATAGGCTCATAGCAGAAAAAAAAAAAGCAGTTATTCTTGATTAAAAGTACTTTAATACTGAATAAATACCATTTAAACTTATTTGAACTTCATAACTTAAATACTGAATGCAATTTCATTTAGGCACAGGGGCAACTTGAAATGTAACAAGAAGCCACTTGTGCGAGCCAGCAAAGAGGCAGAGACTTTTTCTGGGTACAGGTCTGTCACCCTCACTTTGCATTCCAGAATTCTTTATAGACTTTCTTTATATTTGTGATAAAGACAAGAATTTAAGGTACAAGGGGTGACAACAGTGGTGAGATTGACTTGAAATAACACATTGAATCATTGAATGGTTGGTTGCTTCCAACCTTTAAAATCACCCAGCTCCAGCTGCCCRCCGTGGGCAGGGACAYCTTTCACTAGAAGAGGTTGTTCAGAGCTACATCCAGCCTGGCCTTGAACACATCCAGAGATGAATATTTGATCAAGTCATCAACTTTGAAATCTTGTTAGATATTGATTTTAAATGAAATTTTAAAAAGCCTTTTCATCTCAACTGATTAGTCAGATCATTTCATCCCAGTGGAAACTGTACAGGCAGTGTAATGTTTCTCACCAGTTCATTTTTCTCCCATGTTCTGGACAAACAGTTTCTTAGATGAAACATTTAATTCTTAGATTGCTAACATAAGCCAACACCTAAGTGTTTTAAAGGAAGAGAGATGTATAAAACTTTTACTGTGAAACACTTCTTGCAAAAATGGATTATTCTGTCCCATATTTCCATTGTTAATTTTTCTACTCAATTATTGTCACCACCTCCTTTGAAGCTTTGGAAAGACTGACTTATCAGGCTTAGTACATTGGTGTGATGAAATGAGATAATTCAGCTTCTCATTATGGAAGTGGTGTTCTTTTAAATAGCTAGTTTTCACCATCAAAAAATGTTTTTGACAAATGGTCTTGATACACCATGGTAGTGCCTTTATCCCAATCTCATTCTGTGGAAACCATTCTTTAAATATGATATCAGCAAAATCATAGCACCAGTATGTGAGCTTCAATAAAGTTCATGATTTAAAATACCATTTCTGGCCAATTTCAAATTGTTTCTTGTGTTCTGCATCCACATAGAGCACAAGGACTAAAAGCCTATATCATATTTTACAATTTCACTATTTTAAGCTAAAATTAGTGCCTCAAAAGCAAAGGCCCAATTGACTCCTTTATGTTTCCATAAATAACAGAGTAAATATTCAGTCTCCTGAAGAAGATATTTATGTCCCAGGGATAGTAATAATTTCAAAGACCTCAAAGTAATAATTTGAAAGACCTCAATATTTATTTTCTTAATGAAAAATTCACTACCTTAATGAGTGCAGATGCTCTAAAGTGAAAAATGTAAGATATTTTTCCAAGCTTGCAACTGATGAAATGTCTTCTAACATGTTAACTTTCTGTATAAAATTATTATGCAGATGTACACTCTTTCTTTTTTTAAAGTGCTTCACTTACTGTGTCCTRAGAGTAGTTCCTCTTTATCTGTTTTTATCTGTTCTCACTGAAAACTGCCATAGCTGCCTTCAAATATGGGCTCTGAAGAAAAASGTCTAACTGAGAAAAAAGCCCTATTAAAATATATTATTTTAATTTTAATAACTCTTTAAGGAGGACATATAATGGAAGAAAGGTAATTTTATAACTCATCTCAGAGACACAGTACTGAATTAGGATATGTTTTCTACTGGCAATTCTAGACTGTCACTGTGACCACCTTTCTAAAATACTGCTGTAATTCCATTATTACTCTATTTTCTAGCCTACAGCTACAAAATCTGGTTAGMTTTAAAGAAAATGAAAGTCAGAATGCTTTTTCAGGTTGTATTGATTTATGTTGGGCTTATTACAGCTGATTGCCACCTGTTAACTGAAATAAATAAACTAGATCAGCAACCATTTTTTGGCATGTGCACGCTACCCATATAAAAGCACTTCTACAGTCTGTAAAGCATCCAGTTTTGACTTTTGGTTTTTACACATAAAAATCAACCCCATTGCAAACCAAACTTTCTAAGCTGATGTCTTGGCAAGGATCTTTTGCAAGCTACAGACTTCATGGAGTACAGCTCTTTCTTCACTGATACTCATKTCCCATATCATTGGAGCTCTATGCCTCATGCCGTTCCTGGAATAATTTGTACTCAAAATCTATTTACATCCCCTTTCTTCCTTTTTACCTAATCTCCCAGGAGCTACTCATTTCTCTGATTCTCCATTTAGCTTACCATCTATCTGACCTCTAATTATGCTCTTACCTTGGCCCTCTAGGTTGCAGTACATTAATTTTCCATTACTTTGGCCTRCTTTCAAACCAAAAATCCTTTGCTCCTCCTACTTCCTTTCCTCTGTGGTTTTGGCATTAGTACATACATCAGTTCTTATGGTTAACATCGTCTTCAAAATAAGCCCAGTGCAGATTTAACCAAAATGACCAGAAGGTCATGTAACTTTCCTCTCAAGAAAAGGCATCCCTTGAATATTCTAGTGAAATACAAAGAGGTATTTCATCCTCCTATTTTAGGTCTAAATTATTCTTGAAGAAATACAAAATATAGAAAAAGTATGCAGAAAAAATATGTAGTCAGTAGTGAAAAATTTTTGCGATTTATTTTTTACCTTAGACGTAAATAATAAATAAAGATAAGACACTGTCCTTTGTAGGCTAATCTGCAAATTTGCATCTGGTTCAGGTGAATAAAGTAATGAATGTCACAAAGTACAACACCAAGCTGAGAGTCAGATTCCATCTTTTCCTATGTTAACGCACTGATGCTGGAATCAAGGGCTTCAATTACTGAACATCAAAACTATAAACTAATCCTAAAACGATGACGACTTAGATCCACTGTACAGCTACTTAGCTCTGATATGTTCTTCAGCCTTGCCATTATGCATCTAAATAGAGGACATAGGTTACATATCATCTACTACCACATTAGCTAAACCTCTGAAAATACAACAAATTAATGTGTTGTCTCTGAGAGATGTTTATATGAGTTACCTTGGTCTTGGCAGCTGAAAGAGGGAAAGATTCTTTCAGAGGAAAGAAATCTTTCTTACATGCTAACCACTTATTATTAGAATAAATGGAACGYATTTCACAAATGCATTTTCTCTTTCTTTCTATGTTAAAAAAAAATATATATAAACCAATGAGTTGTTTTCCAGATCACACAATGTAACTTGGTAATTGGTTTAATGTACTTCAATATCTGGTTTCTAGCTAAATCTTATATCCTACAGAGTGTCAGCCTAGAAATAGCTGCTTGTTCAGAGCTAGTGAGACTTATCACATTTAAATAGATTCTTTTCTTTTCCTTTTCAGCCACATAATTCAATTAATAACTCCCCTTTCTAGGAGCTATAAACGAAATATGCTTGCTTGGTTGCTTTTTCTTTCACTTTAGTACAGATTTTAAAACTCCAAGTGTTCTCTTTGAATTAGTTTTCTATGCAAACTGTGTTAACATTCAATGCAGAAAATCTGCAGTTACTGCAATTGGCCACAACCTGCTTAGAATAAAAGGGAACTAATCAATCAGAAAACTCATTCTCCTCTCTATGATAAGGCAAGCTGTTTGCATACGTTCAAAGTGGATATGCTCCACCTGTTTGTTCAATGAAATGCACTAGATTTAAGTGGCARTTAAAACTCACGGCTCTCGCCTCAACATCAGCTGCCAGGAAATGCCCCACCCATATGAAATTTTTGCTTAATTAACAAAAGAAAAAATGTTCTATGAGTACTTAACACATGGTTACTTTGAATTAAGGGCTTTATATTTCCCTTTTATGGGAACAAAGCCATTCACTTTTATGATTTTCCTCTCTTATGAAGCACTCATAAATATGAACTTGATCCTGGTAGACGCTGAGCATCTGGCCCAGGTCCAGAAAAGCACTTCAGTACATCTTTTAAGTATGAAACTACTCTTAGGGTTTAAGTGACAGTATCCCAGCTGCCAGTGTGGTTTCATGAATCAGTAGGACTGGGCAGGAAGGATAAGTCTTTGGAAAATAAAATTTCTGGCCTTTCATTCAGTTCACTGCAGGCATAGTAGAATTCTGGTGCTTTTCATAACCTGGAAGACTGCTCCTTTGCTTTCATGATTATCTTTTATTGTTTAAGCAGTGAGATGCTGGCCTTGTTTTTAGCTGTGATATGATAAGTATTGTCAGGTACAACAGAAAATTGTGTGAAACCATGTGTTTCTTGAAATAACAGACAAATATGCCAGAGTGTACTGATTGCGCGGTGAGAAACGTACCAGAAGAGATGACAGCTCTGATTTATTCTAAGTCTAGTCATTGTTCATATTCCAGTGAAAAACTGTGTTCTTTTCATAGTCCTTATCACATCACAATTTACAGAATCCCTACAGAAAACTCTGTCTATCTTAAGAGCAGTTCTACTCCTTCATAAAGAGCATGAGGAGAGCTTGTGCTCAGTTATACTTAGGTGTATAATTGAGCACAAACTTAAGGATGCCCATTGACTGCAGCATCTGTACTTCCTTTTTTCACTGCAGCATTTGATCCACATGATCCACAGTCCTTCAAAGTCAATAGTTTTGGTAGGCTTCAAGAATATATTAATAGTTTCACTGGCCAAGAGCTAGAGTCAATCTAACCTAACATTATTTTTCCAGCAGTGAACCAAAGCAAATGTGTAGACAGGAAGACTAGGAACAGGAAAAAGTYATATAACCATGCCCTGTAATACCCTCTGAGGAAAATAGTATCACTATTTTCATGTGAAAGAATTCCTCAGCTCAAGTATGGKAGGTCTCTTCAGCAACCCAGGGTTTATTCTTTCAATCTTTTCTGYAGCTTCCCTGAGACCCTCTAAATCCAGAGCATGCTGTAGCAAAAAWCTGTTGAAAAAGAGACATCTTTTTCTATTTTTAACCTGGCTTTTACTGGCTAGAWATTTTATGAGTCTGTTTCTGAATCTGTCAAGTGTGATCATCACAGTGTTGAGAAGATTTTTATCTCAATCCACACTCTTAATGCCAAAAATCTTATTCTACTGATTTTTTTTCATAATCTCCTTACATTCTCTTTCTCCAGGTTACCCTATTGTAATCCCAAACAACTCCATTGAAGGAGGAAACAATAAGGTTTTCCATGGTGAGTGTTTCAGTTAACTGATTCTCTAAAGAGTTTGTTATTTGAATTGCCACACTAATTAATGTGTAATAAATGCTTTTTAGCAACTGATAATGTCAAAGCTTTACACTGAAATCTATTTGTCCCAAAAGCTTGAATTCCTTGTCTTCCCTCACCTGTGGCTTTCATGGAACTGTTGCATTAATTGCATTGTACAGTAGGTGATCCATTTAATATGAACTGAAAAATACTTTCCTTAGAGTTGGGTCAGATCCACATTAGAAACTTTTTTCTTTTTTTGTCATACTCATGACTTTAAAAAAAATTGGCTTAAAAATGGTTAGATGAGAAGATAACAAAAATATATGTAGTATTATCCCTCTCAGGGACTCTAATACAAGCAAGTTATTGAAAGATGGAAGGAAGATGACTATTATAGATTTTTAACTCCAAAAATGATGTGTGAATCAGTTTAAAATATCCAGAGTTCTAGAGCATGAACCTGAATTCAAAGCTTTTCAGAACAAACAATAACTGTGACCATTTTTGTCAGAAAGTATATCATAGTTCATTCATGAATTAGTTTGCCTAGGAGGGAGATAAATCTTTCTAATAAAACCAGGTCTTGCAGTGAACTATTTCTATCATGTTAATGTAAAACTTCAACTGATGGTGTGCTTTGGAAGAACCTGGATTAATTTTATTTTCCTGTGAATGCTTTTATGAAAAAAAAGGGATGTGCAAAGAATATCATAGCTGTGATTTGTCTGGTCAAAGAAAATTTTATAGCAAATTCGGGACTAAAAAATTATCATTTTGATTTATATTAAAATTGGTTAAGGTCTCTTAAGGAAGCAACATTTGTAAGGGTAAAATAATTTCATCTTAAAATACTTCCAAAAAGAAATTCCAGTAGACAAAATAAGATAAATCAAAATAAGATAAATCACAAATCTAAATTTAAAATAATTTAGAATATATTGACTTTTCTGCCCTTACAATGGAATTCACATAAATATTGTGTAAAAATAAGATAGAGTACTCTGATCATTAACAGTACAAAGACTAAAACTATCCTATCAGCTCTTTAACCTAACCTATAATTAAGTTTGAATTCCACATCATTAGTTCTTATTTACAAGAAAATTAATCAAAAGCTGTTCACCCCTATAATCACAACCCCCAAACTTGGTGGTTGGTTAATGAATGGCTTATTCTGCTTTTTTTTTTAGGTAATCTGTGGGACTATAACTTATAAAGGCAAAAGCTGTGGTTCAGTGCTGCAAAAGCTGTGGTTCAGTGTTGCAGGAACTGACAGATTCTCTTTATTGAGGCTTAGTGATGTCAGATCTGTACTGGGATGAGGCTGGCAAAGACTCTCACTGTTTCTTAGGACAAAGAAAAAGCAGTTGGAATATTGATAATATTCTGAAAAGAAATCAAAAATCTTAATTAAACTATTTGATAAGATGGGTTGAATACACTGGGTCTATAACGCATTTTACTATTTCACCTATCTAAAGTCTTTCCATTATTTCCATTATTTACTTTGAGTCTGGTGCCTCTGTCCACTGCTCTGTTCTCAGGCAGAATAATTCCAGTAATGCAACAGTGTCATTCTTCCATTCTAGGTTGAATGATGATGATCAGTGAACTCTGAATTGGAGAGAATGATCTCTAAATACAGGTCTAATTATTCCAGTAGTCAGTTACTCATTCAGCATTGCTTTGTGCTTCCATATCACATATAGAAGCTATATTAGGCCATCCCTCAACACTGTCAACATTACTGTATCAAGAATTTCTTCATTCACCAAAGCTTTTATAGTGGTAGATTTTGTACCTACTTTTTCAGTGATACGGTGGATGTTAGATAAAAGCAATTCAGTTTTCTTATTTGGCTCAGCAGATAACAAAGTAAAAGGACTAAGGATCTTTCCTATAGAAAAAAAARTACTTTCTGATATCATTTGAACACAACACTTCTAACTGGTCTTGACTTCTTGCTGTGAAATGTTTTGTGCTAGCTCTTGAGCTTTCTGTTTAATCTTTTCCCACGTATTCAGATTTTCATTTCTTCTTTGACTATGCACAAATTATACAACTTTGTTCTCACTCTCTATGGCAGTATCCTCTTATGGGTCCAGTTGGGTTGATTGAGTTTGAAAAGCTTTCATTTTAATTGTTTCAAAGGTAGGTTCTCACATTTTTTTCTGTCATTACATTTCTTCTAAGCCTTACCTCTGTAATTTGTTTTCTACACACCATACCACCCTTAGTTGAAAATTTGCATCATATCAGCTTCCTCCTTTTAGTATATTCCCTCCTGCTCTTGTACCTCTCATCTCAGGAACAATTGCCATAYCACAATTCAATTATAAGATTCAGGGAGAATTATAAAACTGCCATAAATGCCAGTGGAACTGCCTGAACTAGAGCAGATCATCCAGCTGAACCAGTGAGGAGGTGAGGAAAGCAGCAATAATCATGGGTTTGCTCTATCCCACCATCTTCATCTGGGCACATGTGATATATATCAAGTCATGACATCATTAGTGGCTTGATAAAGAAAATCCAACACAAATATTTAAATACTTTATTGTAGTCTAGCTCCTGAAATTTGAATGGCAGGTTTCCTAATGACTCTAGTACCAGGAAAAAGAAAATAAAACCTACCTTTGAGGTCCTTGGATTGAATAGAAAAAGCTTTAAATTGCCTGGCAATAAGTGACATAAATTTGAGCTGCAGCATATGTTGTAGTTATTAGGAACAAAATACTCATTAGCCTCATTAAGAATTATGCCTTATTGCATAAATATTATAGTCCTGTCTTCTAGATGCTATGATACTTATTTGAATTTGAATATATGGTCTACTTTTTATGCCAATATGATAGACAGCCTTTGGAGATTCCTCTGTTTGTTTTATCCTTCCAAAGAAAAGGAAGGCACAGAAAAAGACAACAGTAAAAGTTGTTACTGGACTTTAATAGCAATATGAAATATAAAGCTCTGCTGGGTCTGCTCCTGTATAGCTCTCTATTTATTGACTTGATATCAGAGATGTACTCTCCATTTTGCATTGTTAATAGTACAGACTTTGGCGGCATGTGCTGTCAAAATAGAAAATGTTTCACTGGTTTGGAAAGACAACTCAGTGTTGGTTTTTCTGCGTAAAGCTTCACTCCTTTTTTTTTTTTTTATGAGAAAGTGACATCAATGGCAGCTAATACCTCATGTGTCAAGGTTGCCAAGTAACAGGTTAGATGTGTCAGTGAAGGCTGTTTCTATGACAGAAATTCAGTAGGTTATACTTTCAGGTACCTGGAAATAAATTTACACTGTCTGTCTGCCTGTCTCAAACCAATGAAAATTCATGTAGTTAAAAAAAGGATACAGTATGTCCTTAAGACACAAGTCTGATAGTTTGGGTCACTTCTAAATCTTAAAAACAGTGAAGTAATTAACATAACCAGTTGCAATTTCCAGGAAAAAAAAAAAGTGTTTGAAGGAAAAATTACTTGAAAGTATTATTTTCTGTGAAGTTACTTGGATTAAAGAGTTACTAWAAGCAAAACTGCTGAATCCATTTTGAAAGATGAGAATTTGATTGGAAAGAATAACAAGACATGGTCAAATGAACGTGGAATTTATTAGGACTGCTCACTAATTTTTGACAGTGACTTTCCTGATTCATAACTTACCCTCAGGCCACATTAGGGGAGTTTTGCAGTTGTCTGTAGTGGACAAGATAGTGGAAAATACCTACATTAATGCTTTTCATTATGGAATAAAATGTTTCAGTATAAAATCTGATGTGAATGTTTGGAAGCACTTTGGAGAAAAGGGTTAGAATTCACAGCATCCTTTATAGACCAGAGAAACAGATTTAACTCATTAAGTTAAAATTCAGCGAGGACTAAAGATAATCATAAAGTACTATATGCAGGAATTAAGRCAGTAGGTCCTTTCAGGAGACTGTTGGACTCTTGCTGGATGTTGATGAGCAAGAGGGCTCCTTTATCTTTCTAATAAAGGGGGTTACAATGAAAGGCAACATACACTGTGTTGGACTCTTTGTTGAGAGCTTTCTAACTATAAAGAAAGAGCTCATGCGTGTCCAATATGGCCACGATGGTTTTAGATCCATCCAGGCTTGAAATGCATGGGGAGACCTTAAATTGGATACTTATGAGTGTGCCAGAGCAAACCACCTATGATCTATGCATGAAGCAGCTAAATTAGGCAAATTTTTGTATAGATCTTTGCTGYGTATCTGGCAAGAATATTCTCTGCATACAGAAATTACATTCACTGTGGTGCAGGCTTGAATTTTCATAAGATTTAAATTTATTGAATGCCAAGCCACATTTGGATCTACTAATAGTTTTCCTAGACGTTATAAAAATTAAAAATGACGCATACTACCTGAAAAATACAGGAGAGTAAGTATTTTGGAAGGCAGGCTAAAAGCTTATTCCAATGCACTGTGAGTGTGCATGTCTGCCTACTGTGAAATGTATTACCAAGGGAATAGAATAAAAAGGAAAAACCAGAAATAATATCCACAAAGGTTTAACTGAAATCTAGCAAATTCAATGCATATCAGTCTTGCAAGACATTGTCTATATACCTCTAACATTGGGATTTTTTCTTTTTCCTGAGTTCCTCCCTACATCTTGCTGGAAATGTTAATCATTGCCCTTTTTGAATATTGCACATTTCACTTGCTTTAAAAAAATACATCTAAAATTACATTAATTCGTAAGATAAAAATACTTCGGGAAAAAACCCCAGAATATAGTACTATCAAAACTTGTGTAGATGAAACCCAAACTCTCAGGACTTTACTCCATTTTAAAAATGAGAGCTACTATGGTGGAGCACTCCATAGCTTGGTCCAGACATTTATTTGTCTGTGCTTTATGCAAGACTTATTCAGGTCTCAATTTGCCTAACTCAGAAAAATGGTACTTTTCAATTTTTCGTAGTTTAGAGCATTTCCTTTGTTTGAGCTTTGGGTAATGGTTTATTTTTTCATCATTATATTTCCTTCTCTCTGTTTTCAATATGCATTTCTGCAAAGCAGGATAGCTGTAATAAAAACAAAAAAACCAAAACACAAGCCCACACAAACAAAATCTACCTGGTAACACTAGACATTTGCATAGCTTTATTCTGATAAATCATTTCTCAGTATTGAGGGAGAGGAATCAAAGAAAAAAAATCATTTTCATAAATAAGAAGAACTAAATTTATCTAGAGTAAGGTCAGCATTAGCCCAGTAAATAACTACCTCTGTAGACAGTGCTTGTTTTGCCTCTTCTAAGGAAGGAGGGAACCAGTTCTTCTAGCAGTGAGTGTAGCCCAGACCCTCACCTGCTGCCTCTTCCTTGCAGCATTCTCTGTTGCTAATGATGTTGATCCTGAGGGACTCACAAGAAAGCTTCAAAAAAGTGGCTGTTCCCTTCCACTGTCTCATCATCAAACCCTGGCTCGCCTAAGTTACCAGCACACCCACCCTGCTCCCCAACATCCACCATGCTTACCTAATACCAACCACTAACATCAGACACAAACAGAAAAGACCCTTTCATCTCCCTTTTTTGTATATGTAGCCCAAATACCACCTTATTCACTTTTTCTGGCACCCCCAACTGATCTCACCTCTCTGAAAATCTGACTGACCAAATGGGCAGCCTTGTTGTGACACTGACACTGGTCAGAAGACCCCAACCCTCTACTTGCTCCCCTCYCAGCTGACTAGAGTAAAGTTTTGGAAGGGCAAAAATCTAAAAAACTCATAGGTTGAGATAAAGGCAGCTTAATAAGTGAAGTAAAATATGTGCACAAAGAAAATTAATGATTTTTCTTGTCTTTGGCAGGCAGATGTCCAGGTAATTCAGGAAAAACCCAGCATGTAGAAGGTTTACTTGGGAAAATGAAATTTATTACCACAAATGATCCCCCTCCCTTCTGTTTTCCTTTTATGGATGAGCACAATGTCATATGGAGTGGCACACTYCCCTTTGGCCAGCTTGGGTCAGCTCTCCTAGCCATGTCCACTGCCAGCTTCTTGCCCACCCCCAYAATACAACCTCTGAGGGAGACAGAGCAGAAAAGAGAAAAGGCCTTGATGCTGTGGAAGTACTGCTCATCAACAGCCCAAAAATTGGTCTGTTATCAACCCTGCTTCAGCCACAAATTCAAAACACAGCACCATACAGGCTGCCACGAAGAAAAAGARCTCCATTACAGCCAAAATCAGTCCATGGGAAACTTCAGTGTTATCAATGTTGCTGGAAAGTGTCCAGCTTGAAGTTTGAAAGTTCAGAATGAAAGCTCACAACTGTTCAAAACAAAGCTGTGGAAAACCTTGAATTATATAAAAAGAACTGATGCTTCTACCTTTACAGTGTCTTTCAAAAAATCTGATTACTATTACCAGCCTTATATCTTTCAGTTAAAATCCACCAAAGTATTTCCTACATTCTTCTAAATTATAGTACCTCAATTTTAAAGTATGATTCCAAAAGAAAATATGTATAACAAACACATTACTAATAGTAAAAATAAGTATAAGGCTAATATATGAAGGAAAATATTGCTTTGATTTCCCAATTTAGCCTTAAAAACTGAAAGCATATCTCTTTCAGCAAATGAAAAAATTGCAGAAGGCAGTTTATATAAGAACCTACTCTATTTCCATAGATGTAAGATGAAAATTGTACGTACTGAACAATACATTTGAAATAATGGTAAAGAACAACTACTCCCACCATTTTCAAATATCCAAAAATCCATTGAGGGACTATTGTAACAGCTTTTTGTAGAAATAAAGGAYTTGTCACTGATATTTCAAATGTAGTCATAAACTCAGTGATTACYTACTATGCTTTCCTTCTCATTTCCTTAGAAATTTACAGGAACATCATACCATTGAGTAAAGAATGACAATTTTTCATTATTTMGTTAATGCTAAAATGAAGTTGTTCTCAGCTCTCATTTGTGATCATTTTCCATCAACTTAAAAGTAAAGGCAGCACTTTTCTGGGGGGCATTCAATATCTCCTGTTATTCAAAGTGCACACTAGATTCACCCCTCACTGCAGTGGTGTGAASAGAGATCATTCACTGAAACCAGCCTACTTACCAGAGCGAGGAAAGAAGGGTGGGTGAAGAAGGTAAAGTTTTTCTTTGTTATACCTCATCACCCATGGCTATTCTCTTTCTGACTCAGATGCCAAGGTTTCCAGAAGTCAGTAAGTATGCTACTATTTTCAGCCAGCTGTCTAAGGTTGTTTAAATAATCATCTCTAATCAAACCAATCACCCAAAGGTACTTAAAATACCCACTCAAAACATGCTTTTTTTTCTATGTATATGTAGTTAGACTTGATCACTGTGTTTTGCTTCCTATGGTTATCYGAAAGATAAGACAATTTGGTCAAGTTTCTTTTTAGTTCCTACAGTAATGCATTGCTTCAGAAAACTGAGAGTAAATTATTTTGAAACTGGAGATGATTATTTCTAYCAAATTCAATTATTTCCCCAATAAAATTGAATCATTTTATTTCACACTGCAAAGGAGATACTGCAATGCTCAACCACCCTTCTGAGTCAAGTACAATCTTTTTATTTATGGGGCTCTTTCTCTCTGACCCACATAGCAAAAAAACAAGTATTTACTATTCTGAAAGACATACCGTAGCAATCCTGGTGATGGCTGTCGGTATAAAGGGCAACAAAATGTATTGATGAGATAAATAGCTCATTAGCATTTACTTTTCACGTTCAGTGTGTTCAAATAGCTTTCAAATGGCTATAGGGCTCAATAGATGCAAATCACAGCTGGACTTTCAAGTCAGCTATTACAGAATCAGCAAGTGATTTGAAAGCCATGGCTTCCCATGCCCAACAGAATCCATTCTCAGTTGTGTTTGTTATGAATTGCTATGTCACTAAGTACAGTATTTGAGATGAGAAAATGTTCTGTAATCAGTAAACCCTCATGGTTATTCAGAGCCTGAGGTACATACAGCCTCTCCTAATAAAGACTARCACAGCAACTGTCCAGATGGCTGCTCTATGCCCTGGGAAGAGGATCTGTGAGGAGGATTTATCCTTCCTATAATCTCCATGTTGTCCTTCAGTGTTCTCAGCTTCTTCAGTGTTCTTATCCTAACATTAGTATCGCAATAACAGAACAAGGGAAAAAGCTTCAGATGCCACAGAGACTGATTCCTCCTCCTTCCATGCAGCCTACTTTCTCCACAGCTGATCTGTAGCATTGATCCAATCAGCAGAAAGGTGAAACTTTATTACTTGGCTCAGTAGTGAAATGATGAAGGAGGCATTTTGTAACATTAATATCTGCAGATTGGAAGAAGAAAAAAGAAAGAAAAAAGAAGCTGGAGTGCAGGGTTTTCTGCTGACATTCCGTGTTAGGAGCACTTGCAGAACCTGTTCCCCAGTGTTACATGTTGAGAGAAACAACTGCAAGGCATCAACAAGCAACCTGCACATCAGCAGGGCAGTTCTTCCCTTAGGTTTTGCTATGTCAATTATATAAATAAATATAGATCTCAAAATTAACAGGACACCTTTCTCTAGCAAAGATTTTGAAATGTGTACAGCAGATGATTTTAGRGGTTTTTTTCAGCTTCCACCCAGGTACGCTCAGCTTTTTATCTGTAGTGCCTTATCATTTTCTTGTGAATTTCCAGTATTTTATCTTTTGCTTTTTTCAGTTTCTGGGTTTTCTTCATTAGTCTTCTAGCTTGTCACCCAGCTGGTTTTATTTATTATATCTCTGTCTTTTTCTCATAAATTGCTTCTTATTCTGCTTTATTTTAGACTCCATTGTTTTATTACTTGATATTTTCATTTTCAAAAGCCATAATCTAGTTTTCACATTCTGTGAAGTTCTTTACTCATATAAAATCCAAACATTCATTCTTAGCCTGTCCTCCGTTGAACTCAAGAAAGTTCTAAATTTCTCCACAAATTCATGATTTGAAGATGGGGGCAGGGAATTGGCTGTTTGGTGCTTTCTTCTAAAGGCAAGCAACCAAATGTTACAGTATTTGTTTAACAAGAATATGTTCTGTTATAAAATTCCTGTAATGATAAAGCTGAGTGGCATCAGCAAATTGCAAACAAATGCATCTCCAAGGCACCTTCCTACTAGCAATCCATACGTGTTTTGTCCTTTGKTTTTTTTTTTAGACCAAAGGGGGGGTGTAAGATTAAAATCAGAAATAAGCAACAAAATTTCAGATCAGTGTTTGAGTCAGACATCTGAGAGATTTTGATTTGAAAATTTTTTCCTTTGGTTTGTTTGTTTGAGACTCAGAACTAATTTCTAGAGAAAATAGGCTGACATTTTGATTAAATTGGAGAAATACAGTTTCTATGGAAAACAACAGCAACCTTTCTTTTTCCTTTTGCTTCGATCTGGCAACACTCAAACTGCGGCATCTTCAGATTCATAGGTTTTTTAAGGAAAAAATTGAAGTGCTAGAAAGTGATATGGTAAATCTTACAACACAGGACAGAAAGAAGAACACTTTTGAGCTGAACCCACAATTTAAATAGTTCAAGGGATATGCTGTAATACCAAGTAACCTAGTTTGCTTATTATGYGAAATTGCCATTTGTATATCAAAATACAGGTTTGGTATTGGAAAATATCTTGACAGATTGCAAATAAACATAAAAAAATACAATCTTCAGATAATGATTCTGATATGTGAATACCMTTTTTGATAATAAAACTACCTCAACAAGGATAAATAATGTTGCAAAAATAGAAAAGGAGCGTCTGGCATGTCTATAACATCCCAAACAAACAAGCAGCATTTAAGTGGTCTATAACATCCCCAATAAACAAGCAGCATTGAAGTGGTCTTATAGTAAAGATAATCATCTTTGAGTGAAATTCCAGTGTGCCAACACATTTTACAAAATGAATTGTAAAACTATATAAGCAGGAAATAAAAACATGCTTGCTAATATCTTTATTAGAAACGTTATTTCTGATATACTGCTTCTAAGAAAAAAAAGCATGTACTTGCAACTTAAWTTTTTAAGGATTAAATAATTAATTAATCTAGGKGACTAATTAATCTAAAGAATGAAAGAGAAAAATGAAAATAAATTAGACTACAAAAAGTTATTGTGAAAAGCACATTGGTGTGTTTCCCTTAGTCCTTCTCAAATTTAAGCCTTAACTCTGGTGATATCTTTTGTAATTGATTGGGATATTATTAAGCAGACTACGTTGTAAATGGCATAGGATTTTTGTCTCTTTATTTTTCAAGACAGCTTTTCTCAGACCTTAGGATTCTGGGAGAGAATTTAAGAAGAGATTAAAAACCTATTTCTCAGGAACAATTTTGATTTAATAGACCATATATTTTGATGGAGAAATGGCTTAGACAGCATTTTGAGGTGCCTTTCATTGCTATTTTCTAATTTTGTGATCTCCCAGATAGATATTCTGGTTTGCAAGTAGCCTCTCTTTTGTACTCCCTTGGTTTTCTTTTGGTACTATTTGTTAAGGAATTGTATTCTTAAACCCTGCTCTCTTCTGACAGGTAGTGATTGACACATCTATTTTTAATGTATCAATTTGTTCATACTGCATTTTTAAGAAATTTGTTCTTTCAGATATTTGCCTCTTTTCAAGAAATTACTTCTGAGATTACCACAGCTCTCTCATCATTATCCTATTTTTTTCAGTTTTCAGGATAGCACATTGGGAATCAACCAAACTAGGTTCATCTCCATTTGTCTTCTATATGCTTATTTAGTATTTCACTTCTTTATTTTTTTTGTTTGTTTTGTCTTTCCCCTTTGTTATAAGTGTATTTTATCTATTTTCTGGCATTCTACACAAAGTATTCGGCTGAAATAATGGGACTGGTTCTTTTTCTTTCTTCTTTAAGTGGATTACGATGACATTTCTATAAAAAACCACAAGATAATTTACATTTTACTCAATTTAATGTTCCCAAAGCAGAGGGAGGGGAATGCATCAATTCAGGAAAATCTCTGAAATTGAGCTAACATATAGTGTTCCTCCTGAAGTATTCAAATGCATATCAGTAGATCTAGCAATGACACACTGTGACATTAAAGAATTGAAAAAAAGAACACACAGATACAGAAAGCTGCCTCCATCACAGTAATTCTATTGCGTTTTTTTAGTATATTAATATTATTTTTAAAATAAGATTAAAAAATTGAATTTTGCCACTGTGTATCTGAGTTATGGAAATAATCTTTCATGGAGTCTCATGGGATTTCAGGTCTGCAGAAATGGTAAATGAATAATTCCCTGTTAAGGGATGTGAGATACAAAAGGCCACTGGGTGGAAGGATGGCAGGAGTGTTCTCCGACCCATTCTGTATGGTTCTGGACAGGAAGCCTACACACAGGCCTGCTATATCTCAGGAATAACTGCACAGTTCCTTGCCCAGAGAATCCTACTTTTCAAGCTAGACTGGATTGTGGAATAGGACTCTTTCTTGTCCTGTATGTCATATGTCAGAGGGATTTTCTGATAAAGTACTTTAGGACCATTGATACAAAATATTTTTTCTGACTGAAAGCATTGTCAATTTGCTTTTTTCTCTGTATGAGCAGGTATTAAAATGGATTCCATGGTTAATGTTTAATTTCTGTAGTAGAATTTTGCTTGGTGCTTCTTAACAGGAAATCTGTCCTAAATGGATTTCCTGAAAGTAATTAGCAACTTTAAGCAGCCATCCTAAAGGAAGGCAATCATAAACCAGTTCTGAGTGTGGTCACAATTCCCTCTCACAAGAGACACATGGAGTTATAATACCACATAGAAATATTGATCTTTTATAATTAACAGATATAAATTTTTACCTCTATTCAGAAATATAGAGCRGGTGTGTGGTTCAGTTATAGAAGTGCAATGCCACAGAAGGTTTCATTACCTCTTTCTTTAGGGCCTGCACTTGCTTCTGCCTGTTGTCTCAGCACTCTACTTTATTCRTAGTGTTGATGTAGTCACTTGCAGCATAGACTTTGATTGCCAGCACTGCTTGACTCCTCTAGTCTCAAAGAGCTTCAAGAGCAGAWGGCGTCAGAATTCCACTTTCACAGAAGTATATTTTCCCTTTTTAAACTTGCATCTTCTTAATCCTGAGTTGTCTTAAGCATAAATTGTTCTTCCTGAATAATGAAAATAATGAAAAAAAGATMTTTTCTGTGAATGAGAGATGTGTTATAAGACACTATCAGAAGGTTAACTAGAATAATACAATGCATACAACATTGGTCTGACTAAGGATTAAGACAGCAATTTGAAACACTTCTGGTTCTATATCAAACTGACACATGCATTAAGCATGGGTCAGTCCTGTGAAACTGTCTTGGGACTACTTTGTATTTCAATGAGTTCATGTTGATTTTGAAGCACCTCTAAAACATAGGAAATTAAAATATTAATGAAACGTTTGAAAATAATGATTAAGAATTGAATGGGTAGAAAAGCTTTCCTCAATCAAAGACATGGCTTTCGTAAGACCTGCTAAAATGGGACAATTATTCCTAGCTATTGATAAGTGTAGAGTAGATTAAACTATTGAAGAGATTAATGGTCTAGTATTTTTCCTTAAAGGCTATTAACTACTATATTAATGCTCTTTTCAYTGCACTAATATTAACTATTCAAATTGTCAGTCCTAGGGTGCATTAATTCTTGGCATGTTCATGTTTAGAGATACAGTCCTGAGGAAGGTGGAGACAAAAGGGATTATGATTTTTAGAACCTTACAGAAAGAAAAAAAATTAAAAATTATTCTTTTTTTCAGTTTTGTCATACATAAATGTTCAGTAGTGTATGCAGCAGCATGAGCCTACCTGTGTTGTTTATCCCATTAACAAAGGCTGGAGTTTACATCTTTCAAAGAGTTCTAATACATTAAATTTTTAAAGCCAAACAGTGATGGCAACTTCATGCATTTATAGATATTTAATGCAGTTCAAATGCAAATATGTAACACCTASCTAAGGACATTTAGAAATTATATAAGTGATTATCTTCTTTGTGATCAATTTTCTTTGTGATCTTGTCTGGTAGGACCTAGGGTTTGAAAAGTGTTCAAAACAGTGCTTTTGCCTTAGATTCTACCTTGTTTTTCTTGATCTTCAAATAGTATTTCATGCTTTTCATCACAGTCCAAAATTTKATATTTGTGAAACACAGGGTTATGCAATTACTCGCCTATCTGGGACAGGATTCTGTGGGCAATTTAGGCTCTGAAAAGTTTGGAGCCATCATTTCTCTGTAAAGTACAAAAAAAGCTACCGTCTCTAAGCCAATAACATTAGACTAAATTAAATGAAAAGTATAGCAAGTTCTCCTGTGGAAGGTTCTGGTCTTCTGTCTGAAACTTTATGGGAAAGATAAAACATAGAGCGGACTTAAAGAAAAGGAATACAGTAGAGAAACAAAATGCTTTCAGCAGTCATGACAGGTTTCTGATAACATTGAACAAATTTCCTTTTGCTGATGGGTTTTATAGCCTCCAAGAAAAATGCACTCCTATAAGGTATAAAAGACAAATTATAAAAGCCTCACAGCTGACCAGTCTGCTTCTTATTTACTTCTTATGTTGATACAGTGCTCCATTATGTAGCCAGATTCTGTCTAAGTCTGGTTGACAATATCTATAGAAAAATATCTGGAACAAAGTCTATGGAAAATTAAAATGTATTAGTGTATAATCTCATTGGTTATGTATAGGCTCATTCCCATTTCATTTGAATGATGTAAATTCACAAGAAACTTTTTGGAAGCCCCTCAGTGCAGAGAGCTGAGGTGTGGCTTTCAAAGTGTTTCTAAGGCATACGGCACAAAAATGATAGACAGGAAAAGGAATGATATATTCTGACCAGCAGTGAGGTTTAGTTATGGAGATGTATGTTTGTCACTTTCAGCACTGCAGGAGCCCTTCAGACAGCCATGTACTGACAAGCATGAAAGCACACTGACGTGGAAAGAGTCCTTCAGGGAGAAAGTGAAAAAGCAATCTTATGGGCTGGTCCTTTCCAGAAAGGTTTATTGTATTTTATTCAGATTATTTAAAACACAAAGCTGCTAAACATCAAGGGAAATGGAGGATCTACAAACTATCAGGTCATCAGTGCATTAAACAGACTTACAAAAGCTTAATCAGTTTCTGCTCCCCAGGCCACGATTCACTTGTGCTTCACATATTCATTTTACAGTGATTCTGGAGATTGTTCTGACTAGGTATCATAGCTTCTGACCTAATTTTTCTTTCTTTCCCTTTAAATATATAATAAGATACTTGATAAGTCCATTTGATACAGATTGAACAGGAGTTGTTTTGAATTTTCTGGCAGCATAATTTTTTCTGAAATACACCTCTCATATACATCTCTGCCTGGTGTCCTATTGCAACACAGAATGAACAGTTTTCCCAAAACAGATAAGTAATGGCAAATCTAATGGTAACTCGAAGTGTAAGATTACCCAYTGAACTTGGCCACACAGCTCAGTAACTTGTTAAATGAAATAGGAAATGGCTGTCTGCAGTGGCATGCTGTGTGGTAAACCTTGGAATCTCAGAGAGAGCACTCTGTATGGGGAGGAGGATGATGCCCAGCACATTGCTGCATGCTGTGAGASAGAATACTGCTGCAGCTCCTCCTCTAGCTCAGTAGGATGCAGTGGCACACCCTGAATGAAGTCACCAGAATTTATAGTATCAAAACACCCAGCAAAGCTCTGAAGTGCTGACATTTCTGCTGCTTGGGGTGACAGAAATGCCTACAGAAAAGCKGCCCCTTTTCTATGATGCATCTCAGTGACAGTGGGATACAGAGATTAGACCTCCAGGGTAGGACCTTGAAGATGAGCTCAAAGCAATCTGAAACCTTTGCAAAAAAAMCCCCACAAAGTGTCCACTCCTGCCATAGAGCACAGCTGCAGAGCTGACAGGGTGCTCAGCTGGGACTCAGTTAATGTCTCTTCCATATCTGATTGCATTTTGATGAAAGTATTTTCCATCTCAGCAGAGCGCCCTAATTGCAACGTTACCAGATAGTCAGGGACATATCTCTCTTGCTCCAAATTTCTCCAGCTGAAGGTATTCTATTAATTACCCTAGCAGAAAGTAATGAAATAGTCACTGCGACAAAGAGAAAGGAGAGGGAAGAAACAAAAGGTTGATTCATGTGCAGGCTCTAGTTCTTGCTCCAATGAACACTAAAGCCTCTTAATTGAAAAGCAGAATTTTCCACAGGAGAAAAATTTACCCTGGAATACAGCTCAGTCTCATGGTTAGGCTGTTTGGTCACGTATTAGCATAGACCTGAGCTCTGCTGCCTTACTTGAGATTAGAACTGCACTGGTTGAGCCAGCTACTGGGGGGGAGAGGAGGTGAAGGAAAGGAGCTCTTCCTTCCTTTCCCTGCCTATGTTATTCTTGGCTGCTTCCTATTCCCTAAAAGCCCAAATGTATTGATTGTTTTCTATTGGGAACAAAAACAAGGCAGTAGAACATACATGAGCAGTCATTGCTTCACTCTTCCTGTCAAATGTAGCCCCCCATGAATTTTAGACGTGCACAATTTTTGGAGTAGTGCAAATGTGAAGCTAATTGCAATCATTCCCCTTCCAGTTTTGTGGACGTGGTTGCATCTATTCATCCAGCTTCTAAAAAAATAATTTCAATACAATATGAAAATATATCAGCAATACACAGTCATGCTGGAATGAGAGAGTCATTGATAGTGTAAATAAAATTTCAATCAGACTGTATTTAAAGTAGTGTTAAGCCAGTGGCACAATGAAGTGAATGTCAACATAATCTCCTGCTAGTTGAGTTTTTGTATAATTGCTCTTAATATGTGAATATAAAGAGATCTTTTGCAACTCAGTAATGAATGAATTATATACAGTCAGGATTCAGAAGGCAGTTAAATGATGCAAATTTACTGTGCTCTGTGGCCTATATACTGTCCATATTCATCAGCCTGAAGCTACATTGACTGTACTTCAAGTGAATTTAAATGCAGTCTCCCAGTTGTGCCTGCAGATGTCTGAAATCATTGCATGCTTCAGTGGAGTTGTGTCAACACAATACCTATTTTTCTTTAGCTGAAATCACTCAGAGAGAGTAATCATTGTGCAAAACCACTTCCGTTTACAAATAAAATATAATGTGAGACAATGTGATTGCATGAAAACTTTATGGGATCCAGGCTGTAGCATATAATTTTTTTCACCTGTAAACTTACACGTGGTAGATCAAAAAAAATATAAACAGCTTTGAAATTAGACCATGCTTAATTAAATTTCTGCTTAAAGATACAACTATTAGCTACAGTTACTATTCAGATATAAACAGAGTATCCCTGAAAAGATAGAGAAGAAAATTAAGTTAAAAAAGACCAAAAAAACCCACCACCAAAATAAGAAAATTAAAATATTATCCACTAAAAAAAAACCATATAGAAGACAGTGCAGTCAATGAAAAAATTAATAGGAGGATTTCAGCTGTAATATTTTTATACCCATGTCGGTAATACCAGTCATAGGCAGAATATAAGAACAGTTGCTTGGACTGGAATAAAGGTTACCACTCACTTTCCAGGCACTCTGTCATAAAATCATAGAATGGTTTGGAATGGAAGGGACCTTTAAAGGTCATCTAGAACCAGTTCTCTGCAATGACATGGGATATCTTCAACTCAATCTGGTTGCTCAGAGCCCCATCTAAACTGACTTTGAAGGTTTCCAGGGATGGGGCATCTACAATCTCTCTGGGCAACCTCTGCCAGTGCTTCAGCACCCTCACTGAAAAACATGTTTTYATTAGCCCGAGGCTACCCATCTTTAGTTTAAAACCATTACCCCTTGTCCTGCTCCTGGAGGCCCTGCTAAAAAATCTGTCTCCATCCYTCTTATAAGCCCCATTTAAATGCTGGAAGGCTGCTATAATGTCACCCCARAGTTTTCTCTTCTCCAGGCTGAGCAACTCCAGCTCTCTCACCCTTTTCTCATAGGAGGTGTCTGACTGTTTCTGTGGCCCTGCTCTGGACTCACTCTGACAGGTAGGTCCACGTCTTTCCTGCACTGGGCATGACAGAACTAGATGCAGCAATCCRTGTGAAGTCTCACCAGAGCAGAGCAGAGCAGAGGTGCAGAATCACTTCCCTCAACCTGCTGGCTGGTGGTGTCCCTCCTTTCAAACCTTTCAGAGATCAGAGTTCCCAGTGAGAAAATATTGACACTTATCCATCTGCTAACATTTGTGTAACTGATGAAAATAATGTAGARGATATTATGTAAGGGAGGAGGGAAGAGGAGTAGGAATATTTGCCATTTTAGATTTGATTTTCTGCATTTCTTATCATGCCTGGAAGTAACCATTTGTATGTCAACATGAATATTGATTCTGCATTTTTGATCATTTAGTTCCTCTTGAGAACATTCATGATTGAACTGATGCTTTTTAATAAATACTTTATTTTCTGGAACAGAGACSAGAGAATAAAGTAGGTATTTATTAAAAGGCCTCACTTTGGGCAGTACAAGAGCCTGGCCAGGGCTGCACCTAAGATGGTCACAAAATGGTCACAAAATGGACGACCAGTCACAAGGTCTCACACTTTTGTAAGTTTTGGTCCATTTTCATATTGGAGTTTATTGTCCAATTATAGCTGTATGTTATGAAGTCCCATCCTCCTTGATTTTTTTTTCTTCAATTCATCATTGTTTGTACCTTTTGGCCTGAAACTTATAACGGTTATCCTTGGTCTCAAGCTGGAAAAGGATTGTTTTGTTTACCTAGCTTGTGAAGAGAACCTACTAACACTTWATATGAAGCTCAGAGCAACAGGACTAGGCAGCACAGAATCTGAAAAATATTAAAGTTAAAACTTAAGGCATCATTTCCCCACCTAAAAAATCCAGTATCTTCTCATCAAGATCATCTCTTTTTCTATTATGCAAGGATTATATTTTTCTGACTATGGGTCTTGATTTAGTTAATAATTGGCTCCTAATTCAATGCAAAATGTGGTTTGTTTTCCTTCTTGCTAATATATTCACAGCCCTGCTTAAGTAYATTTGTTTTACACCCAAAGATGATTTGGCAGACTATTGCCATTTAGTTGCTTTCAAATGCTTCCTTTAAATTTCTTAAATATTGCAGTGACTGTTTCTTTCCAGTCTCTTTTGTCTACAGATTAATCACATCTATTGTACTGTACTAGACACTCCAGTGTCCACTCTTCTCTTCCATCAATTTCTTCTGGAAGAATCAGCCTTCTTATGTATCCTAGTATACACGTGGTTTATTGTCTTCAATCTTCTCTAAATACATAATTTTYCTCTATTACAAATAGCTTTATATATCCTAATTAATTTACACTGGCAAATCTCTTTTCTAGTACTGCTTGWGTAATGGAAACTGATACATAAATAAGAACAGTGACTTTGGGTCACTGTTGCTTGTTCCAGTTGCCTCATTATGTTTGTTTTTTTTCCATTCCCTGGTTAAGTTTTTACACTCCAACTATTCAAATGGGGCATGAAGTACTAATTATTTTTCTTGTTACATCATTTTTTATATTGTTGCATTCACGCATATCAGAATTAATACTGCATGACTCAGGGGAAGGGTTCTCYGCAAAGGGTGAAATAACACTATCAACCAAAACATTGCTTTTTAGCCTGTAAATGCTTATGTAAGTAGCAAATGAATTATTAAAAAATAGAGTTGATTAATGAAGAATTTTCACATGTGAAAGCTAAGTTTTTTATCACTATTATTTGAAATAAAAAGCCTAATCAAGTCTAGAGAAACATAATTGGGAGCTGCATAATAGATGTTATGCTAGCAAAGGGTCAGCTGAGTTTTCACTGAAGAAAACTGCAATATTTTATTTGTTCTAGCATGAATAGCCTTAGATGATAAAGACATTTCATTGCATGCTTGCATAATATGTTCCTTCTTGCTGCAGGCTTGAAAGAAAAAGCTGCTTTTCTAAGAATGAGCTCATTCAAATACAAAAAAATAAACTATTTAACTGCAGATGATACACAAAATTCTTATTCTGCTTAGTGTGTGACCAGTARGGAAAGAGCAAGTACTAGATTAAAATTTCTCCTATATTTAATTTTCTTTGTTTTTAAACTTCCCAGGAAAGTTTGTGAAGGTTAAATATGTGGAAGTAGAAGTGCTTCCTTTTATGTGTTACTGTTGATGTAACATTTGTACTATCCTAAAGAGGGGTACACCTCAGCTTCTCTTTCTAATTCATTAATTTTTTTGTAAGAATTAGACARATATATAATTTTAGATAGAGAGATAGCTATAAAAGATATAATCAATATATTAGCTATATGATAATGGGCAAAGTGATTTTTTTAACACAGAGTTACTTTTGACTGTATCTGATTCCTGGGAATCAGTTACACWGCTGAGAACTACTGCCTCTGGCAGYAAATTTCAACTAATGATTTGAAAATAGTTGGCCAGTGCAAGATATTAAGTATAGCAGTGTCTGAATGACTTGTTACAGCTTCATTAYGACTTCAGAAATATTGGCAGCTATTCAGCTACTTCTTAGCTGTCATATTTTGTTGGTGTAGCTTCTGAAATGGTGAGCAGAACAAATTTTATCCTTTAAAACATCCAACATGATGTTGGAGGCCTCATGTTACAAAATATCTAATAGCCTTCCAAACCGTGGGATATCTGGGCCTTTCCCAGACTACAGTTTAAATTGAAATTTTATTTTGTTATTGTCTCAAGGTAGAAACAAGAATGAAAAAATCCACACTTTTCTTCTTATAATATGCAAGATGTTGCAGTTAATTTCTGCAGGAACTTGTAGACTAAATGAGAAGGCCTTCAAACATARTGTAGAAACTAGAAGCTTGGAGGAAAGGAGTCCTGGGGTTAACATCACTGTCGCTGAACAAACTAAATGAGTATTCATCTTTATGGCTGTGAGTCACTTGAAAGATTTTTTTCTTTAATATATACTTAAACAGTAGTGCATGCGTGGATGAATACATATTTATGAAACAAATTGTTAAGGCTGGCACAACAGACTCAAAATAGCWGAGGAACAATTCTCCCCTTTTTATAGATCTTCTAAGTACTAAAGAAGAGCCTTAATTAAGGTGTTGTTTACCATATCCAGTACATAATATGGTACAATAATATGGCACAAAGTGTGTGTGTTTGAGYGTGTGTAAAGTTCTCCCTGGCCTGGCCTCTCTCCCTTGGTGAATTCAGTGAACTGAGTTTAGCAGCACGCCACTGGTTTTGGCYGCCAATATTGAACAGCTCACTTGTAAGTGCTGTATGAGAGCTGGGTGCCATTCTCTAAACTGAAAGTTCTTCCGCAGGGAGACATTTCCTGCAAGAATTTAAGCATAAGGGTGAAAAAATATTTCTTACACAAGTGCCAGAAGGCACTGACAACAGGAATTATGTGAAAAAAAATGGTAGACTACACATGGCTGGGAGCCTCTGGCTCTGAGAACAAGCTGTGGAGACTTGGCTGGATTTCACCTATCTAGTACCTGATTTCTTGTGATACTTCTCAGACATGATAATCACGTGTGTGTGTGTATATGCRTCTGTGTGCTTAATTCAAGTTATAGGAGATAATGGAAGGGCAGTACAGGCAGTTTCTGAAAAGCRCCAGGGAGTTGATGGGTGTGTCACACCACAAGCCACACATGTAAGGAAGGTGGGGAACACAAGGCCTCCTCAGCTAGTGCTGGAGATTTCTGTCTGAGAGAGAAAAAGACAAACCTGCTACAAGCTTGTCCCTGATTTCTACTGTGGGACTTCCTTGGCTGGTGCTATAGCTCCAACCCAAGGCCAGAAACTGGTATTTGACATTGGCCAAAAATCTCGTGCCTTGCCACGCACTGGGCAGTGAAGACGTCAGAGGTCTCGTGCACAAAATCATTGAGGTAACACCAATGGTGGCTGGAGMTTATAATGCTAGGAATGCTTCAAGCACTGGGAAGAAAAAAGGGACTACTTGCRCAAGGGTATTATATAAACATAAAAAATGGATAAAAGAAGTAATATAATCAACTTTTTTTCTTTAAATAATTACAAACTGTTGCAGTGTTACTGAGTKACTCCCTGTAAGCAAGGGAGTTACATGGCCTGCATTCCAGGCCATGGCTGTAAGTGCTTATTTGCACATGAAGTTAGTATTTTGCATATCATTATGGAAAAGAAGCATTGTATTTCCCCATTTTATCCGTGCATTTTTAACTGTGTTCCCACTAGGAAACATCATAAGAATGTAGCAAAGGACATTGAAAATGCATACACATCACACCTCAACATCCTCTAAAGGACATCAATGCCAGGGGCAATGCTAGGACAGCACGCTGAATTTTAGTAAATAACTGGTAAGTACTTACAATTATAGACTCAGAAAGATTTCTTATCTTTGTGATTTCTTTTCTACAGTGCAGGGGAAAAGTCAGATCTATTTCTAGTTAATATAAAAGCTTTGCTCCTACATATCCAAAAGCTCTGTAAATTCAGAAGTCTGGTATTGATTTTCTGGAGATCATTTGCTGTAAATTATTCACGKGGAACAATTGACAGTAAATGTAATGAATGGGCACTTATAGAATGCTCAGAATACTTCTATAATGTAAAAGGAACTGAAAAGGGATCTATTTTAAAACAGGGTTTAATTCAGTTAACAGAATAACCTGGCTGGGTCATAGCCAACATATATCATTTTCTCTGTAGTTATTAAGTCATTCTTATTACATCATTCAGGTAAAATTTAAAAGCAAATTCTTGCTTTTTYAGTGAAAAGTAGCTCTTCCATCCTCTGGCAGCCAGAATTTAAACTATAATAAATCAATTCTTAATGTAATTCCATTGCTACAATCTAAACTGCTTTAGAATTAGAATTTTAAARTTTGTCTTTAAAAGCTATTTTGTGAGGAGATCTTGCAGTATCCTTATCTTTTTGCTTCCCAGAAGCATGCTTTAAGGCACTTTTTTCTTACCAGAGCTGGGCTTGCGGKCTGACACCACCGCAAGGCTCATCGGTGTGGGTGATGGTAGCCACAGTGTAGAAGATGACTGCTTTCCAGCACCTTCCCTTTCATCCTTCAAAGGTTATGTGCTTCTACAGGACAATATTAATCTGAGAAGGGGGAGAATCAAGAAGGGGAGCCTCTGCAAGGTCCTGAACAATCAGGGCCTTCTACCACCCAGCTGGGCCTGTTTCAATTTGAAACACTTATAGCAGCTCACCTGAATCAGAAGGGTGACGTTCTGGAGATCTTTGGAGCTGGGCTTTTTCAGAGTAGGACACCGTGGCGTGTGTCCAGAGTGATGGAGGCATGAAGGGTGCAGCAGTGCGTGGTGGGGCAGCCTGTGCTGGCACCTGTGTGGGAAAGAGAGTGGCAGCTTAGAAAAATTACATGGCTTTGGCCATACCGTTCACTGGCAGCATTCTCTACCTTAAGATGTATCTCCTGTGCCAGAAAACAGAAATTGTTTGATATTAATAGTCTTAACTGACCTGTATCAGCCACTATTTTAAAAATGCAACGGAACAAACATTTATGCGCTGGGCATATGCCATGGCCTTGTCACATTTGCTTGGATAAAGTAGCCTTTTCTGCTAAACATTACTTTGAATTGTAAMCATTTACTTTATATAACCACTTCTCTTCACATAAGAAACACTGAGGTGACACATTGACATGCAAAACAATGCTYTCATTGTTTGTACCAGGCAAAATGCTATGTGAAGGAATATGTGGTTTCCTACCAATCACACACACACACACATAAGAATCCAGGTCTGCTAGAAAATCTGAATCAGGTTTGTGTCTCCAGGATGACTAGAATATCTGTTTTCATTCTTTCTCAGTCTGTGTCAAACAGAAGCATTTCTTTCATCTAAATAYCACATTTTTCTCGTCTAGCCTAGACTCACTCTATGTTATAGAGTTATGCTCAGCTATTCTTACTCTATCTTATAACTTACTTTTCTGCGGTGTTAGTGCCAAACTCACTCAATGTTTATAAATGCCTTCCTGAATGCAAATGTACTCTTGAATTAAGACTGAACAGTGATAAAAACTGAGTGCATAAAAATTGAACACAAAGTCAACCTCAGGTATTTAAAAAGCATTCTTACATCTTATTTTATGTACAGTATGCTCTTCCTGATARTCAATGAATCCCTAGCTTTGATCATAGTTTAGCAGTTTGTGTTARTATAACCACTCCTTTCTTCAAATCAAAATGCTAGATAAGATGGAGACCTTTCTTGGAGGAGATCAACATTTTTCATACATGTGTGAAGCCATCGTTTTGTTGAACAGATTGTTCATAGGAGGATTGTACCCAGAAGAAAACCAAGTCCTCCAGTACAACACCTTTTTCTGACCGATCGAGGTYCTTTGCCAAATGTTTTAGCTATGCAAAACTCCCAAAAGAGACACAGTTTATTGTGCAGAGAGTAAAATATTTTGTGTATGCTTATTGCAAGAGTAAATCAAATGATGTGTCAAACAAATTCATTGTCATGGCAATCACTGGCAGGGCAAGGCCAATATCAGTCCAGAGCAAAAAAAAAAAAGAATACAAGAAACTCATCTAACTGGCAAGCATATCAAATGGAGACTAGTAAATTCTACATTTTTCTGCCAAAAAATTTTCTTTTTCAGAATTCTTATTCATAAACAGTAATATAAAATGTGTCATGGAATTGCTGAAATTGGAAAGAAGATTTTCTACTTCATCCTTCTGCTAGGAGTAAGGCCCAAATGCAGGTTGTTCAGGGCCATGTCCAATCAGGTATTAAACAGACTTAAGGATGGAGATTCCACAACCAGCCTAGACAATCCATTCCAGTGTTCAATCACCCTTAAACAAAGTAAGCTTTTTTTTCTTTTGTTTAAATAAAATTTCCTACATTTAAATTTATGCTTCTCATCCTTTCATGTGGACATCACTGAGAAGAGTCTGGATCTGGCTCCTGTATTCTCTGACCCTGTTAGGCATTTGTACATTGATAAGGTCCTCCTAAACCTTCTCTTCTTTGGGCTAACCAGTCCTTGGTCTCAGCCTCTCCTTTTATGAGAGATTCTCTAGTGCCTTATTACACTTCACATAATTATGGGAGAAAAATATTTTAAAATAATATTGCATAAATATTTACTCCTTTGGAAAATATGAAGCTGTCATAATTCATAGTAGGAAATATTTATACCTTATAGCTGAGTACTTTTTCCTCGGTTCTTTAGCACGTTTACTCTAATTCTGGCATAGCAATTTCCAGAAGAATTTTTGTTGTTTTATAAATCATACCTCCAAACCTACTTAGGACCTTTTCTTTTTGTCTTTTTTTTACCACAAATGGCACATTTCCTTGTGCTCTGTTAAGCAAGTGAAGTTTCTCCTAGAAAGGTACAGTCATACTTGCTTWTTTTTCTGTTTTCCTCATGCACTGCAGGAAAAAACAAACAGTGGGAAAAAACAACAGAYAAATCTCTTTTCCTCTTAGAGCTCAAGCTTGTGCCTGAAGCAATAGGTCTTGTCATCCTCAAAGACTTGGTCATTACTTGTTGAGCTCATTATCATTTTAARCTGGCTTATTCTCATAGAAAAATGAGTCCCAGTTGCACAAGCACATTTGCCACTCATATGTTGCAAAACTATGAATACATATAAGAGTACATATTTTCCTATTCCAGCCTCCACTAAATCTCATTTCTTTTTCTTTTAGGTCCCTAAAATTATCACTTCTATTTAATTTAAACTCAGCTGCCAGCTATTAGTAAGCAGTGACTTATCTTTTAAGCACAAAGTTCTATAAAAAAGTGATGTCCAGTGAATCTTAAATTCTCCTAATTTTCACTGCATTGAACCAGTTTCTTGATTTAAATCTTACCTGGAAATCTTAGTGTACTCTGCAACTTTTGCTTAATTCTGTGTCTGGTGCATTGTGATGACATGTAGRGTTGATGATATAAAAATAACCAATTCATGTTCTATTTTTGCCTGGAATTCTTTCCATAATTTAGTTTTCAGCGCTGAGAGATGCAAAGGTAAGTAAATTTGTGGGTTCTTTTTTTCTTTTGGTCTGTTCAAGGCAGAACCACAAAGCTATTTAAACATAGCTTTAGTCTTATTTTATGTTTGTAAATCAAAATTGTTTATTCAAATGACAAAAAAGGGGGAAAAAGGAACTTTTCATATTTTTTCTGTTTGATGCAGAGGCTCTTTGACTATTATGTTGAAAATGCTAAGGATCAATATTTTACATAATGTGCTAAACACATATTGCAAAACATTCTCAATATCCTAGGAAGATGTCACAATCCTTGTGGTACCTTATCTATATAAGGAAGGAGTAATGGGGAGTGGGAAATTTCTGCCTRAACAGTTGCCACTGTTTACTTACCTAAGCTTTCTGGGGAGTTTACCCCATCACTGTCATAATAACCATTAGGTTCCAATACTGTCCTTCTAAAATTTAAGAACTGTCTTGGGTAATGCAATTTGAATATAAGTTCTGTCACAGAATGAGATTTTTAGTCCCTTCAGCACATTTATGAACAAATGAACATTTTAGACCAAATTCTGGCACATGAATCTGGTGATTACATTTTAATTTAGCTCCATTTGCATATCTTCTACACTGATCATGACAATAAATTGCAATTCAAAACATCACCCTGTTTGTCAAATTCTTATCAGCCTATAAAACACTTAGCAATTTTATAATCAGATTGCATCTTCCAAAGTAACCATATTGCAGAATTATGTTTGCTTCACCAATACTGATATTTCTTCACAATTCATCTGAAAATTTAAATTCATTTAAAAATTTAAATGCATCAAATTGAATTCTCATTTTACAAAAGATATTACCTTGAGCCTGGAAGACTGTGACCAATTCACTCTCCTTAGCATTGCAAAATTACTAAAGCAGCATTTACACCAAGGAAGACATTGATGTTGTCACGTCTAGTTATGCATGTAACCGCTGTGGCAATCAGACTTCTACGTATCTGCTGCCTTKAGAGGCTACCTAGAGCAGGGGCTAGACAGTGTTACAGGAATAAAGTAGGTGTTTATTAAAAGGCCTTCAAAGGAYACACCTTGTGCAGTGCAAGAGCCTGGCCGTGGCTCCACCCAAGATGAACGCCCGGTCACAAGATTTCACACTTTTATAAGTTTTGTAAGTTTTTTTTACATATTGAGGTTCATTGTCCAATTACAGCTTCAGGTTATGAATTCCCACCCTCCCASACTGCTCTCCTCAATTTGCTGCTGTTTATACCTTTTGGGCCTGAAGCTGCAATGGTGTCCTTGGTTCTCAGGCWGGAAAAGGATTGTTTTGTCTAACTGTGAAAAGAACTTGTTAAAACTTTATATGAAGTTCCGAGTTATATACTAATGCAGTACAGAACCTGGAAAATATGAAAGCTAAAACTTAAAGCATCATATCAAACTCAAATTTCGAGGAGATCCATCTTCAGCTCCCAATGAACAAATAACACTAGAAAAAATTTCCTAGATGTAATCTTTCATCTTCCAGACAACATTCAGATGAGATTTTTGTGTTCATGGTTACCAAGTCATTGTGCAGAGATTCATTTTGAGCATTGTGAATAATGTTACTTTTTAACCTTACCCTTCAACATTTACATTTCCTCTGTCAGACTTCTGTGACAAAACAGAAGTAAAGCACAAACCCCAGCACTTAGTCTGATGTCACATCCAGGAAATTATCTGCTTGTAGAATAGATGTAGATCTTGATATAGAACTTCACAGCCAGGACTGTGGTTGTGCTCATGTAACTACTAGTGGCTGATAGTGAAAATTAGTATCCATTTCAGTTTAATGCAATATATTTATATCTGTTATATTTCCCAGAAGAGGACATTTCATTTATTTAGTCCACTATTACTATCTGGGCATGTAAGAGACTTCAAAAGTATTGAAAATGCAAAGGAAATTTTACAGGCAATATAGATTTTTTCCATTTTTGTTTTTAAATAAAAAGTATTGCAATTTTGAATCTACCTTTATGTGATTAAGTATTAATGGAAACTTATTTATTATTTCTGGCACCATCTCCATCTGTTTTTTTAATGTTWGGAATAAAAGCAGTACACAGACAAGCACAAATATGTACATTTATATGATAAGTAAAATCAATCCCTCTATTCCCACAATCTCACCTTATTTTTTCTCTCTTACAAACTTGCACAATGCTAACAATAAAAAGAAGAAAAAAAAAGATGTAATTTTTAAAATTGGAGATGGTTGTAATTTTCCACACCAAATAATATAGTAGAAAGGAGTAYTTGTTCAGACCCTTACAGCTCATCCTATTTGCCAACATTTCACACAAAAATGTTATCAGCCATGGAGGGTCAACTCCTTGCTGAAAACTGAACACAATTTTTCTGATTTATTTTCATGTAAAGACTATTCTAGAAACTTGACAGTGGCTGAGCAGAAGGCTTTATAGAATATTAAGTTGTTCAGCAATCACGAAACAAAAGACTTCTTTTCATGAAATATTATTTCTTTTTGCAAACAACCCAGGTGTGTAAGAAACTGTCAGGTAGTATTTAATATGACCCTTGTTAATAATATAGCCATTGGTTTAATATCACCATTATGTTACATTTTTATCTATTAAAATCAGTTCTGAGAGAAGAGATGCTCAGTGTTGTCCTTGATGCTCATGCTATGTCAAATGTTCATACACATGTGCACAACCTCATCCCCTTTATAGCTGTTACTTTTTCCAACTATTATATTTCCTTATTACTCTTACTGCAATGCTGTCATTACTACTAAAATGTTTCCCCTAATAATTTAGTTAAATGTAGGGAAGGATTAAAAAGTAACATTCATTTTTCATTGCAACACCCATCTAATTATTCTTAATATGATTTTTATTGTATAATGTCACTTATTGCAGAATCACTTTAATAAGAGCTATAATTATTTTAAGGATAAATTAATTCCTACATGAGTATTATTTAAAACTGCTATGTGATGGTAACTCACATATTACAAACATATCATATTTTGGTACCAAAAAATAGTGGTTTAAGTAAATATTTCATAATTCTGTTTAACACAACATTTAACATTGGTCAGAACAAATACTTTAAGATGTTCTCAGTTTCATTATCATATGGAACGTAAAGTCAAGATAATAGTTCATGTATAATGTAACATGATTAAATCTGTCTCTGCTTCTTTCTATTTCAGATGTTCTTCTCCCTTTTTCTTGTTGATATTTTAATGRAATTACAAAATTATGCAAAAGTATCTCAAATCCAACTTTCCAGTTCTGGATATATACAGATATTTATTCAAATGGCCCCTGGTTATAAGTGTTCAGACTGGGGAGCAGGGAGAATATGTATAATTAATTTGCTTAGAAATGTCATAAAAGTCAGTGATKTATAATGAAATAGCACAGCAATAAATACATAAATATCACTTAATTCCATCATAAACTCTGATGTGACAGAAATAATGATGAATAGTAATATGGGATGAAGAATATTCTTTATAATAGAACATTTCTATCAGACAGGTCAACTTTTTGGTATCCAATATGGCATATTTCTTTAAGGCACGTATATAGATGGGTTCATATTCATCAACATTTATAATCTGAAAGATCCACTGATAATTATCCTAAATGACTTTAGGATTATATTTTATTCTAGTGTAAACTTAAATACATTATTGATAAATAGATGTATACGCATTAGAAGAATGCTTCCAGTAATTTATTTTATATTGTGTTCTTATTCAACACCTCACAAATAAAAATGATACAAGACTTCAAAACTCTGTCTATACTTAAATATTTGTAATTTTTCTTAAATACGTCACATTGAAAATACTGAATCATGTAATATTGCCAAAAGACCGACTCTTTCTCTTATAATAAAATGAAAGCTAGCAAGAAGAAAGAGCTTTTGACCAAGGAAAATAATAGTTTTTAAAATTGTATGAAAAACTTTGTTTTACTTAACGTTAATATTTCCTCTTAAATATTATTTCTCGCACATTTTGATCATACTGTGTATCACAACTAAAAATTATCATCAGTTATTAGAGAGTTCAGCATAAATTATATTATATAGAATTTTACCCATGTGTTCTTTTGCATGGAATCTTCTATATATCCTTCTTGTCTTTGGGATGAGTAGAACTGACCTTTTGAGATATTTGTCAGGTTTGTTTCCCATGAATTTGTGTGAAACAAGCAAAATAAATCTCTATGCCTTGTTACACATTCTGCCTACATTTCAGAATCAAAGTATGTATTAGCTGAAAACTATCATGAGGGATACTCTTAACAGCCTTTTCTCAAATCCTGATGCAGCACTCATGTGCAACGTGACAACTACAGTGAAAAAGTGTCTGCTGCATTTGCTATGCAAAGGGAACTGCAGAACTGTGTCACTGCAGATGCATAATAAAATGCATAATAAAAAGATACCCATGAGACTATTTTAAAAATATGAATAGGTATAATTTATCAGAGTTCATCTGCAATATGGAGATGGAACAGACGCAGAATTGAAACTGCCAGCATTAGCACAATATCTGTATTTTCATTCCTGACCCTCTCACACCTGTCAGCATCAAGTAAGTGCCTTAAATCTRAAGCTCTCAGTCTGTGTATTGGAAAGTTCATGTTTTTAGGTCCTTAATTAAAATTCAAGTTTACCTCAGAAAGGCTGAAGATAGGATTATCCTGAAATGTCATAGAAATTGGTCCTACTTAGGAATAGTGATAAATTAAATGTAGTTAGCATTAATAACAGCAGCATTCTTTTCTAAATAATTAGAAGTCTGAAGTTACACTGACAATAGCTAACCACCAAGAATGTACTAGWGAAAGTGAAGTGTTGTAAGTCACATAATGACTTTTCAGTACGGAATCAGATAGGACCTGAAATGCTTATTTCCAGGTTAAAAGGAATAAAATTAATACTTTAATAAAATATTATTTTAAAATTAAAACTCACTACAGGCAGTATAATATGCCTTTATTAAGATTGCCAGGCAAATTTCCTATGCTATACAGTTTGTTCAGCCTAAAGTAATTTGCAGTTTCTTGAGCACTCATATTATCTTTTGAATTTGAAGACCTTATATCTCATATGTTTTTTCCACTCATTGAATGAAAAAAAATACTTGCTTTACTGTGACTAAACCCATGTTATCTTCAACCACCCCATCTCAGTTAACTTTTAYCAAAACTGAATCTGAGAGAGTGATCCCTTTCTGGTTCAGTAATGTGAGTAATAAAATTTTAAAAATCCTACCACAGGATTTTATAATTTGTCTACCTTTTAAAAAAATAATTTGTACCAGACAAATTCTGCAAAGTATATTTTCATTCCTTTTTTTTTGTGGATTTTTAATTTCTTTAATGCTTTTCCATCTTTGAATACTTTTATACTGCTTCTTGAATTTTTAAATTTTAGTAATCAACTTCCATTGTTAGTGACTACCTCACCAGGTTCCAAATATTTGTATAATACCCTCTTTCACACATGTAGTTATTTTCCTTCTGTTTATTGATCTTCCCAGACCTCTATTTGGACTTTGTAAACATAGCAATTATTGTTTTTGACTATATTCAACTAGCTATGCTCAACTCTTCCATAAACAGTAATAACCTACCTTGATATTGTGTTATTAAATATGCCTTCCTCATGATCACTTATCTATTGCAACATGTCACGTGACTTTCTTTTCCCCCTTTTCTTTGTGTGTTAGAGCTAGACAATCGCATAGTGAGTCCAAATTTGTTCCCTTTGATTTTCAGTATTTTGCAGTCATGGTAACCTGAAGCTGGTTTTTCTCTAAAATGGACTCCATCCAGTCACAGTGTTGTATTTCTGAACACCTGTCTATAGTTGAAGATCTTGAAAATGTAATGTTGTTTTATCTTCGCAGACATCTATCTATTATCACAGTTTATCCAGTCCTTCCACCTACATTTTCTGTTTTGTTTTTATGTTAAAAGAATGTAAGAAAAATAACACTTGAAAACCTTTACTATTATAATTCATTGGCCTCACAGTTTGGCATATTCTTGATACTTTAGAAGGAGTCTGTCAAATCTATAATGATGGATGAATAGCAGATTCCACTGTGTTCACCTTTGGCTCTTATTCAGCCTCAAATAAACTCCTGCTGCTCTTTCCTCTTTTATCTAACTTGGTCTCATTTTTCAAACTGTTTCTCCAGCTGCAGCTGTTTCATATCATCCTTTTCTATTCTTTTGCAATACTRGCTGTTATTTTCTTCCTCTACTTATTATTTTTCTTTTTTTTCTTTTTTTTCCCTCTACTTATTTTTTTCTTTTTATTTTTTACCTGCAAACACATCATTTATATTACCTGTGTTATATCCAGCATCTAATCCTTTTCTGAGTACTCTTTTCCTCAATTTTCTGTGTTCTTGGAGACATTTCCATAAGCTTCTCAAATACAAAATCCTTCCATTTACACAGCAGCTCAGTAGCCACCAGGTCTTGACCAAGTTACTCTACAGTGTTTCACCAGGATATCATTTAAGATAATCATTCAAGAGAAAAGGTGACTTCTTATTTTGTCACCACTGATGTCTCCCTCATTCTTCAGACTTGCTGTACCTCTGCATCATTATCAACATATTTTCCTTAGTTTCCACTCTAAAAAAAGAAAAAAAGTCTAGTTTTTTCCTTTCAGATACTGCAGGATACAGGATATAAGATGTGAGAAGAGATATGACAAGGAAAAAATGATGCTGAGACAAACAAGGGACGAAAAATTCAAGCAGAATCCATGTCTGCCACAGAACTTGAATTAATAACTAATAGGAATAGGAGATTATCTGATGGAGTTCAGTGTGATTCATTGACGGTTTCCTATTTTGGGTATGAGCAAGTTTTACAAGTGGATGAAAAATTATAAATAAACTATTTAACACGTCAATCGAATGAAGATTTACCTCATCTAATTTGTATTCTCATCTAGTTTTGACTTACTTGGACCTATGTTACTTTACATTGTCTGAGAAACTTGTGCAATCCTGGTAATGGCATTAATTTAAATAGGGCACACTCCATGTCAGATAGGGGAGCCAAGAATTTGAAATGTATTGCAGGGTATCCTGAAATATTTAGTGTGCCAGTGAGTAGTTATCACCACTTCCAAAATCACAGATAACAGATAGAGAGTCTGTTTTCATTTGCTTATGAAGACTTCTTTTTGAGAAATTGTACAAAAAAAATTTATATAATTGTAGTTTACACTAAAATTCAACTTATGTGAAAAGTTAGGAAAATGCTATAATAAAACAGTATTCTGGGGAAAAAAACGTTATGGTGTTTTTTATTGTGAGTTTGGGGAGGGTTGTTTAGTTGGTTTTTCATATCATCTGACTATGGGCACCCAAACTAAAAAGCTTTCTTTTCCTAGTGTTTTTCAATTCATTCAAGATACTTACTATACTACTAAGGAWTTTACACATAATCTTCCTTGGAATAACCTCCAAAGAATCTTCCTCTCTCCAGTTGCTTGTAGAGGGAACCTTGGGAGCATAAACCTCTAGCTTAGCTCAGTAGTCATGACATCTCCTAGTCTAGCCCAGAGATACTATGCAAGAAAACAAAAATACTGGATATCATGTCTGCAGTCTCACTAGATTAGCTAAGAAACACATTATTCACCTCTGTTCTACTAGTTCTTAGTATTCAGAATTCAAAAGGTCTAAACTGCCTTGGGTAACATGAATAAAACAGAAAAAACCTACAACTGTCATAATATATATCTGAATGTGAGAATCTGCGTTAATTCAAAAGGTCTATGTTTCATGCTTATATTAATAACCTATTTAAAATCCCTTACCACTAAAATAAACTCCATCAGAAACAGGAGCACCCTCASCTGCAAATGTAAGAAATATATTTTCATAAAATTTATACACATACCTTGTGGTTATTGTACAAGTTATTTGAAGWAGCAGATTAACCTCCTTGTGATTCTAAACACACCTAAGAAAGCTGTCARTGTATGTATCTTATATTTCTTAAATCTTAAGATATCAGAGTGGTTGCGCAAACTTTTCTCTTTAACCTGGAGAGATTTCAGAGACCACAAACCAGATCTGTTTTCTTGTTAGTAGCTACTGAGTAGGTCTGCTCAGCTGTCATGATTTAACCCCAGCCAGCAGCCAAGCCCCATGCAGCCACTTGCTCACTGCCCTACCTGTAGGAACTGGGAGAGAATTGGAYGGGTAAAAGGTAGAGAACGCATGGGTTGAGATTAAGACACACAAGCAAAGGAGAACAAGGAATTAATTCACTGCTTCCCATGGGCAACCAGGTGTTCAGCCATCTCTAGGAGARCAGGGCCCCATCACATGAAACGGTTACTTGGGCAGACAAACACCATYACTCCAAATATCCTCCCCTTCCTCCTTCTTCCCCCCACTTTATATGCTGATCATGATGTCACACGGTGTGCGAATGTCCCTTTGGTCAGTCGGGGTCACCTGTCCTGGCTGTCTCCTCCCAGCCTCCCATGCACCCTCAAATTCCCCACCAGCCTGGCCATAGAGAGCAGAAACGGCCCTGGCTCTGTGCAATCCCTGCTCAGCAATAACAAAAACGTCTCTATGTTACCAACTCTGTTCAGCACAAATCCAAAACACAGCCCCATGCCAGTCACTGAGAAGAAAAYTAACTCTACTCCAGCCAAAACCAGCACATTGAGCTCAGGATGTTTTAGGATGATAGGTTTGAATTAAACTTTTCAAAATCACTTTGACCAACAATTRACAGTATGAAGGCATCTCCAGTTCAAAAACTCACACTGGAAAGGGCTGATGTTTTACAGGTAGGTAAGAGCACAATTGATACTTGAAGGTATTGAGATTCATTGCCAGGTTTCTGCAGAAAGTAGAAAGACCTTTTTTGTGTATCGCAGGTTTTGCCCAATAAAATTTACATTTTAATCTACAGGGGAGTTCATGTTGTTCAGTCAGAGTGGCAGCAGGTACTTCAGAAAGTGTTCTGTTTACCAGCACAACTGCCCTGGCATTATTTTCTTTTCATGTAATAAAATCTAGGAGTTTTGTCTTGAAATAACAGAGTAATCGTATTGAATTGGTTCTTCAATTTTGTATTGCAATGRGGTTAAATCAACCTTTGGACTGTCCCAGAGACACAATTCTAAGCCCCTTTTTTGTTTCTCATTTGTTCTTATGAAACAACCTTTTTTGCAAGGATATCAACAGACACCCTGAAAATATGCATTCTCCCTCCTCATCTTCATTAGGACAGCTGTGAGGCATGCTACATGCCACTCAATTTTTCCCCTCTTCTAGCACAGTTGTCAGTGTAAACATTTTAAAGTCAATATTTTTACTTACATTTGTGTGCACTTGCTTATTTCTTTAAATATTACTTAATAAATCTATTTATATGCAGTAAAATATTTACATGTAAATTTTATGCTGTGTAATGTACAGCGAGAGCTAATTTAATTTATCAGCTTAAATTAAATRCAGCCTCTCTGACTTCCATAATCCTCTCCTATTTTTTTTTGCTCTTCCCATTTGCTTAAGTCTATGTTGTGCCCTTCACTACTTCAAACCTTCCTGAATTAGACCACTCACTTTTCTCTATATTTTTTTGGTCTTGACACTCACAAACTTTCATATCTGCTTCTTAATGCTCCCTCGTTACCCTGTGTGTAAAAGAAATTGTGTTCTATGTGGCAGAGCATAGTAAGGCCACAAACTCTAAGAGTATCATTTAAAAGGTCAGAACAGTATTGCTGAAAACTATACTTGAACAGCTCAAAACTACTGTTCTCATTAACAGGATGACTTTCTGATCYAACTGAGAGAAAACGTCAGTGGAGTTTTGTAATCAAAGGTGCAGAATCATGAGGAGGAAAATTCTACAGAAAGAGCAAAATGTTGATATGTGTTCTGGWGCTCTATCAGTGTTCTGCTCTGATAGAACCTAATTTAGTAGAAAWTTTCACATAGGCTTTAACAAGAAAAGTCCTCGACTCCTTGTGAAAACGAATGTCTATTTTGTGTGTGTTTGTGTGTGTTTTTGTGCCAAACCTATGAAAACATATTACATGGCATATACACACATATATATATACATATATAAACAACCTATATTTTTTTAACGTGTAGATATATATATATATATATATATATATATATATACACACATATATATACATATACATATATATACATATATCTACAGGTAAAATACCTTGCAATGGCTTAATGGCTTGCATCCATTACTTTGTTTTTCAATTTTGGTAAGATTGTAGCTGAGCAGGAGGAAAACATACTTGTCTAAATCCTTATGCCTTATCCTAAAAGCAAAACATGACAGTTAGAATGTAGACTACCTGTGATTAAAATAGAGATGGCAYGTGAATGCACTCAGTTATTAAGACACCAAATTTAAGGAGCTTTTATTATTAATCCCAAAATTCTTCACCTAAATAAAGAGGCATCCTAACCCTGCAGCTTCAACAAAAAGAACAAAGCAAAGTAAAACTGTGGTGCCTCTTTTTTGTCCTCAAAATTGAATATTTGATATATCAGTATTGCTAAGATGTAACAACACACACAAACTAATAGCACCTGATCTGTTAACTGCTTCCTGAAGCAGCCTAGTTTAAGGATTAAAGGTAAAGTTTTGATAGATGATTTTGGGGTATTGCATTTGAATGTCTCATTTTTTTGGTTTTGTTTGTTCACTTTTTTTGTTAAGCTATCATAAGGAAACTCATAAAATGTACTTCTATGTATCACAAAGAAATTAGAGTTGTTGCTATTGGGATTTTTCACTCCATATTCACTACTCTAGAATACTAAAACATGATTATGTACAAACAGTTAAACTATTCAAGCAGATGTTTTAATCCATGCCATCAATTTTTTTATCTGACTTAGAATATTTGCTGAAATCAAAGGACAAAACTTATTTAACATCTTATTTAGTTCTGTGAGTGATGACCTCCTGACTACTAAATCAAACATAAATCTCTCATTGACTGCTASAAAGACAGTATTTCATTCTGTTTATATCACTACAGTGCAGCAATATATACTCTCTTTTTTTGTCAATTGTTTTTTATACAACTTCACTCTTCACAGTTAATGTTTGAACTAAACTCCTTCAGCATAAGGYGACACAAACTGTTTACTCTGGAAACCCTCATCATGTCATACACATTAAATCCAGTGGTACCATTACGTGATCCTACACATACAATTGCTTTCCAAACAGATGTGAATGAAAAACAAGATAGAAAATCCTGCAGGATCTCAAGCAGCCCACAGGGAGCTGCAGCGTAAGCCAGACACAGAGGCAGGTAAAGGCCTCAAAACCACCTTTTCATCCCTAACCCCTGCTGTGTCATCCTTCCTTAGAAGTACCAAAAGCCTCTCTGTCAGGTAAAAATACTTTAGCAAGTATTTTAATATTCAGAAAAATTAAAATATGAGGTAGAGGTGAGGTGGAGCAGACACTAAGGAAGGGCTGTGCCCAAGGCCCCATGCAGACAGAATCGCTGCTGCTGTGCCAGCTCTTGCCTTTCAAGTTCTGCAGGGCCAGGCAGCTTCTCAGCCTTGACATTTGTTTTCTTCTTCTGATCTACATCTCTTCCTGCATTCATACCTTTCATGTTTTCAGGCACTAACTAGGACATCTGACTGGTAAGAGAAGAAAAGTATTAGGCAGATATGCTGACCCCCTACATAAGGGCATTAAATAGTGCTCCTTTGGAGCTGATTTTGAAATATCTTTAAAAAAAATCTTTGAAATATCTCATAGAGAAAGAAAAAAGATGACATATGATTTCAAATAACCACCATCGTCTTCATTTTGGATTTATTTTTTCTAGAGTTGCCCCTAAAAAAACTTGAAATAATTAAAAGTTGTTTTTGTAAGTTATAGGAAGAAAGGATAAATACAAAGGACTGTGTAATGGAAGTTCATCATTTACCCAATTGAAGCAGCTCAAAACTCTGCTGCCTTAGAGATATTAAAAATGTCAATTTCAAGTAAAGTGACATTTAAATATCAGGATTTAATGTGTGTGTGTAATCCTCGTTTCTAGTCTGTATTGGCATCTTTGATAAGAAATAATGCTTTTAGTAAAGCATGTCTCCAATCATTATTATACCACAGAGAAAGATAGAAGTGGTGCAAATAAAATTGGATTTTGGTTTCAAGGAGAAAATTCCATTATGTTTAAGTGTGGAGCACTACAAAAACTTGTCATACCTTTAAAAAAAATATGAAGTCTTTCTTGCCTTTAATGTCATTATCTCTATCAAATATGGTTTTTCTAGGAGAAGTAGCTAATTTTCAGTTTCATTCCTGTGCAACTTGAGGAACAGTATTGCTAGAACTAAAACCAGCAGTTCCCACTTGGCCATAGGAGACCTGGGAGCTTGGGGAGGGAGGGGAATAAAATTTGAATACTTTCTGCTTAATACAGGATTCAGAAAATAAAATTATATGTACAGTTGAGCTTGCTAAATATTATTTATCAAATACATTATTCATTGAATCTTTGTCATTTTTCATTGACTAATTTATTCAACAAATACTGCTTATGATAGTCAACCAATTCTGCAGAAGTCAAAATACTATTTGTCAAATAAATTATTTGATAAATAATGACATTATTYAAATCCCTTAGTTAACTATATTCAATTGTTTACTTCTTTATTTACAGCTAGCTTCAACCTCTGCCATGGAGTAAAGCTGCCTAAATACAAATTGATGATGTACATTAAATGCTAACATACAGCACAGACAGTGCTTATTTTCCATTAGTCAATTCTTAAAAAAATGTTAAAGAACAAGTTGTAATTGTTCTCTCCTTCATCTCTTCTTTAATACTTTATTTGCTTGTTTCCTCTGGTACTTCTTTCCAGCTTATCATATCATTTTCTAGATGATAATGGCTTTTTTTATATCTTATATATCTAGGAGGTGACTCAATACCATTTTTGAGAAATGCTTTTCAATATCAATCCTTGGCTATCTCTAAGATTTAATTACAATTTAAATACCCAGATATGAGTACATAAAAACAGAATCCTATGAATGTATGTTAAGCACTAGAAAATTATCTAAGCTCTGCTTCAGTCATTTCTGTGACTGAAAAACAAGGAATTCACAGTGCAGGAGCAAATGAGACTATTTTGCAGTTAGGGAAATATTAGTATAGACAACTAGAAAGAAATCTTATTCATAAGCAGGATGCTGAGCAACTGGAACAAAGATTTTTATCAATAGTCATGACTTCCTCCCTTTCTATATGTCCAGTACAAGATAACTGGAACTACATTTGTAGAATTAGTGAGTACTCATGACTGCATCCAAATGCAAAAAAGAGCCAATTTTGAGCACGTGCCATACTGCAGATTTATTAACTTCTCACGGGAAAAAAAAAAATTAAAACCCCAGGAAAAAGCCTCCAGTGCTCGGCAACACAAGATCAGGTTTATCAAACTAAGCTTGGAAAGTTTGGATGCCACTTAATAGTTTTGGCCTTTGTCAATAGATGCCTCAGTTCTCTCTTGAAAAGGAGCAGCTGTCAATGTTCCTATGTGTGTGGATTCCATGCAATATTTATAAAGCMCTTATGTCCACGAATTTCAACACAGTACTTATTTTTTTGTTTTCTCAACAATAAAACATTTGTAGAAATGATAAACAACCTTTGCAGACATTGGCACAAATGGTAACCCTACTCCAACACCACACTCCACAGAAGCACCAAGTCCCAAATTGCCCCTACTCAAAAGCCTGAGTGACCAAACACTTGATAGAATTTGTCTCTTGATATTTAACCAGATTGTTAATAGCAGCTGTAGGTAGCAATGAGCTCTGTCTGATGCTACAACTCCCTTAGCAGTCATAATGTTACTTTTAAGGATAAAAGTAACCACATTAACCGAAAATATGGACATGTTTAACAAAACTGCTAAAAATATGATTTAACTACCTGAGAGGCTTAAGAGAACTTAGAAACCAAAGTAATCCGCAACAGTAGTATGATTTATTTACATGCTTTCTGATCACTGTTATGCTTAAACAACATTCTGCAAATTCAGCAAGATAACAAAAAAAATGCAACTTTGTAGTAAATTTGGTTCTTTATGAGTCACTAATCTTTAGTTTAATGAAGAAACCACCTTARCACATCTGAGCTGCAGTATGCCTGGCTGGCTTGTTTCAGGTCCTAGGGATAACATTTCATCTGTCCTTTTTCCTAACTTTTTTTTTTTYTCCCCAGCATATGGGCCAGACAGAATTCATGCTTCAACCCCTTAGCTTCTCTGAGGCTGCATACTGTTCGAAATGTCGAGTAAGAGRTAGCACACTGGTAAAGCTGTAGCTAGGGAGGGAGAATGTGCTGAGGGACAGCTCTGCACYCCACAGTGAAGCGTCAGTTTGTGCACACCCTTGTTGACAAATGAGCTCCAGGCGGCCTTGCCTTCAAAAACAAGTCATGGTCTGAGCCAYAGAGCTGTACGCCTTGACATGTTCTCACCCCAGCATCCATATGCCTATTTTTCATATTTTACTCAGCTTTTGATCTAAACAGGCAAGTTATTGCACAAGAGRAAGAAAAAAATTACAAGATTCAGCAATTAAACCAGGAAAAAAATTACAAAGATGAGTACTGCTTTCTTTGGTGGGAGTTTGCTGTTTCAAGCAGACGACAAATATAGGGTCTCACAGTACATCTCTTGAAGGACCCTGCACTGAACTGTAAATGCCCAATTCTGCTACCCTGCAATGATGAGAATCAGTRGCAGTTGTCCTGACAAATGAAATTTCTCCAGATTTACTTGTCAGTAAACAAGGAGAGCAGGACTTGGAGTTCAGGTCAGTCATCATCCTGTAGGAACAAAGCCAAAGTCTGGGTATTTCCACAGCTGAAGAAAGGAKACAAAGCATCTACTGCCTCATATGAACTAAATGTCACTTGTCTTCTAAAGCTGGTTTTACTGTAAGATTGCTAATACTTGTTTCCCCACAGTCCCCATAGGTACTATAAAAATTTACTTTCTACTCCAAATATTTAAATCCCAGTCAAACCTGTTAACATTTTGAAGGGTAAATACAAAGGAGATGTGCAATTGTTCTGCGCGGTTCTGATGAAAGGCTGCGTCAGCTCTAACTCTTTTTGCAGTTTTGGGGTATAGATATTTCTTGATCATTTCAAACATAACATGTTCTGGAATAATTTAATTTTTTTCCAAGAAAATTCAGTTACAATAAATTACTGAACTTTTTGGTACTGGAGTATTATTTCCTGCATGGTGGGTCTTTTTTTTGGGGGGGGGGGGTTTATTGAGTTTTTTCCAATAAATTGAAACATTTATGAATCAGAGCGCATGTCCTCCTCAAGAAGTTAGAATTTTACAAGCATTTCCACTGTTTAAATTAGCATCACTTAAATTATTAGCATTTGTTTTATACTTTACCTTATTTCTCTGCTGAGGTTAAAATGTAACATACAAAGTCTTTCCTAGGTAACAGGAAGCCAAAATTTTCTAAGATACACTACAATTACTGTGTAACTAATCTTACACAGTAAGATCTTACAAGTGAATTCAGAACTTCTCATCCATATAAAATTGTGATAATTCAAAAATATGTGAAGGCAAGATACTGATCATAAAAGCCTTATAGTCTAAATAAAAATAACTATGACTAAAATGGTAAACAATTAAACTAACAATTATCAATCTGAATGTTTATGTTAACAACAAAATCAAATCAATTTCCAAATATGCCCCAAATATATGAACCCAAGAAACTTATGTTTCCATAATCACCTTCTTGCACAAAAAAATGTAATTTGCAATAAGAGATGAAGAACAAAAACCTTCAGTCTTAATAAAATACTCTTTTTTCCTTCACAGAGCATCTGGTTTAATATTTTTTCTTTGTACAGTTTGTTAGCTTTGTTAATTATAAACCAAACAGCCTGAAAACATCACAGCTATGAAAGCTATGAGCATTGCTTTAAGGGCTTTTATATTGATCTCAGACCACTCTCACTGAGTGCATCAGCATAATATTAATGCCATAGGCAGGCAATATGTGTTGATTAGTACAGAATCAATTTTATCTACTTTCATACTTGAAATCATATTTAATTAATGAGAAATCCAAGCAAATACTTTTTGAAACAAAATAACTCTGATCCCTCTTYAGGAGTTCCATTAATTTATAATGCTCATTAGAACCTGAAAATTGTTGTGGCTTATCTTTTCAATGAATAGGSGTTTGTTCCTATCACTATAAAGAAAAATTCCTTCAGGCAAGTTTCCCGAGATTCCCTAACATATCACTCATTACAGAAAATAAAAACATTATTTAAACAACCTCAGCATGGTTATACCCATAGGCACAATTTGGCCAACAGAARTTTGATATCTGGGAAAACAAATAAATATTTCTGCTTGCTATTTGCATGGAAGACAGCTGAAAAGAACCATATGTTTACTTAACTTATTTTTATAGCTTTTATTAATTGAATCTAAAAATTGGCAGCATAATTGCATTTGATCTATTACAGAGAAATGAAATTCTATTGCACCAATATTAAAAAAGTAGTGASTAAAAAATCATGACATTTACATTAACTGCACTATTTTTGGTGTCTTACTTGACAAAATACTGTTATAAACTTACCTATTACCATAAAGTCCCAGAGAGATGGTGTTCACTAATCAACACAATGTGGAAAGCTGGAAGCTGAGAGTRGTGTAGAGGTGTTAAGGCATCTTAAACTCCCCCTGTGGCCTCCTGGGGGATCAATAGGTTTATAATAATAATAATAATGACATCTAGAACGGGCACTCAGCTGATCTGCTGGCCCTTCTTTGAACTGCCAAAAATATTCAGCTTGGCCTGTGYACCAAAATTACTAAGTAGCTCTCCAGAGGACAAAATTGTGTACATGATCTCATCAAGTGGTGATATCTATCAATCCTATTGTTTTATCCAAAAAAAAGTCAGCAGGAACCTGTAAATCTGACAAACTGCAATTGATGACTTGTATTGTTGATCCATGAAGAGGAAATGAGGCAAACTCTTTTGCTGTTCTCATATATTTCTGCAACTGCTTTTGCTCCACATTGTGCTCTAGCTTGATTCCATGACCACCAAGGCTACCAGCCAAGTACCCACCTAACCCATTCACTCTCCACTCTCTGTGGGAGAGGGCTGAAAACAGAACATGAAGAAATCCTGTGGTCAGGATAAAGGCAGRTAAAACACTTACCAGCTCTTGCTGTAGTCAGCACAGGCTCAACCAGGAGAAATTTAAATTAATTTTGTTGGTCTGTTGTGTCAACACTTTCCCCTCATCTGACGTTGAGCTTCATCACACTCTTTTTCTGTTCTCTCCACATCTCTCTTTCTGGAGTTTTGTGCCCTTTCAATGAATGCTCCTTCCAAAAAGTGCCATGAGTGTGACTGAAGGGCTCGGCTGTGCCCTGTGGTGGCTCCCTGTGGCTGGGATGGGCCATGCCTGGCAYGTGGCAGCTCTTGGCCTTTCCTCTCAGAGGCTGCCTTGCAGCTCCTTCCTTCAGCTCCTGGGCACCTGCACCTGGCACAGGAATCTTACATAAGCATTTCTCTCCCAGGTACTGAAACGTGGATGYACAGTGCTTCCAATTTGAAAGTGAGCAGGGTTCTGCTTTGGAAATACAGCAAGCTATACTGACTCCCCCTTTTTTTTTTCCCATAAAATCAGTAAATCGCTAATCAAGAAAAAAAATTGTCTGGGAGAGCCCGCCTGGGTGCTATATAAATCATTCATTTTCCTCTCATTTCTCCATCCATCCATAAGCTAATCTGTCCCTATGTTCATGTGTGTTCCTCTAGGAAAATGTAAAATTTTTGATGGTGGATGTTAGAAGGCTATAGGTATTTGAGATTGATATCAGTGCCTTGTTCTCTACGCAAGTTACATTATTTACAGAAGTTCCTTCTTGGTGCAGTACTCAGTCAATGAAAGGATTATTCTCTCTTACCTTTTTGCTGGCAYCTGAAATAAATAACAAACATCAGTGAGTGAAATGTCACTGCCTGTTYATTTGAAATCTACAAGGCCCTCATGCAACATCTCATTTGCTACACCCCTTAGTATGCCAGACAACAGGATATATATACATTTTAAGTATTCTCTGGGAAAATGGAAAATATTAAATACCTAAATAAATTAAAAGACAGAAAAAGAGTTTAAAAAAGAGGAAACATTTTGTTTTAACAAGYTCTCCTGCTTTTAACTCACTCCTAATGAAAATGATACACTGGAAAAGGAAACCTGGAGATGGTTTGTGGAAGGTATGGAAGGTAAAGCAAGAACAAAGAAGTACAAAATAATGGCTAAAGAGTAGGCACTTGCAAAGACTCAAAGTTTTTTATCATAAAATAAAGGAGACACTACAAAATTTTAGAGATTTTCTCAGGTGCTATGCATCTGAATCAGAAACTATTGTTTTAAAACAAAACCAGAAAACCGAAACCAAAACAAAAGCCAAACAAACAAACACACAACCCAAAATCAACTGCATAAAAGCTCCAAATTAAGCTATAGTACATGGGTCATAAAGTTGATAATCAGGAATAATTTTCTGTAATATCCTTCCTTGAATATGGTTTGAGTTAGTAATGAAGAAAAGCTAATTTCGTTTCATGGTTGTTTAGCAGACTGTGAGACAGATACAGAGAATCATTTCATATCTATTCAATTTGCAGTGGCCAGCATTACACATAAGACCTGCAGACAATAATCTCAGTGGAGAAGTGCTGTGGTTTAACCCCAGGAGGGGGGAGAGAATCTGGAAAGTAAAAGTGAAAAAACTCGTGGGTTGAGATAAAGACATTTTAATAGGGAAAGTAAAAGCCACACTCACATAACCAAAGCAAAATAAGGAATTCATTCACCACTTCTGATGGGCAGGCAGATGTTCAGCCACCCCTAGGAAAGCAGGGCTCCATCTCACATGAGGGTTGCTTGGGAGTWCAGATATCATCATTTCAAATGTTCCTCCCCTCCTTCTTCATGCCCCATCTTTACATGCTGAGCAGGGCCCATATGGTGTGGGATWCCCCTTTGGTCAGCTGGGGCSAGCTGTCTCAGCTGTGTCCTTGCCCAGTTTCTTGTGCACCCCCAGCCTCCTCACGGTTGGGGTGGGGTGAGGGGCAGAAAAGGACTTGACTCAGTGTAAACATGGTTTAGCAGCACTTAAAACAGACCTGGATTATCAACACTGTCTCCAGCACAAATCCATAACACAGCCCCATACAGAGGCTGCTGCAAAGAAAATTAACCACAGCCCAGCAACCACCAGCTCAAGCAGTTAAAGACTAAAGGGATAATCTGCTTCCCTGTAGCTCTAGCTCAGTGCAAGGCTGGCTGAAACAGCACCACAGAGACTTGAACTGTTCCTGAGTACCTTGTGTCATTTATGGAGGCAGCAACAGGAACAAGAATAAAGTAGTATTACTTATAAATAAAACAMAACTCTAAAATAGGTCTCCTTACCAGTTGACCAACTAGAATAATTTTGCATTCACCTATACTGACAGATGACTTGCTCTGATCTTGACAAGTTATTTTTGGTCCATTGAGGCAGGATTCTATAGGAATTAAAGTATGAGTATAGCAAAACAAAGAAACTAATTAGTTTTGCAACCTTAGTGTTTAAAAAATCGTATTATAGTAAATATAAATTCATATATAAATTACAGTAAATTAGTAGCTATTTTTCAAGGATTTTCTTTTATAATTTACKCTAATTTATTCAGTTTATATATTTATAATTATTTGACATATTTTAAGAATTAATTTTAATTTTACCAGAAGGTGAAGCAGTTATTTTCGCTTGGGAAGATGACCTGTTTGTTTCCTTTCAATCCTCAAGCTTCTACTTTTCCTTCTTACTTCATGAATAGAACACACAGGACAGGAGGAAAAAAAAGACATTATATTCAAATTCCTGGTTTGAGAAAGACTCTTGATGTACAAGTGTATTATTCTAAAAGGCAAATTTCAACTGTGCAGGCATGAAAACTTGCAAGAACTTTAAAACTGTAAAATCTACAGCATAATCAAATTATTCCATGAAGGAATTTGTAAGACTTTGCTGACATGGATGGACAATGAGATGCAAAGGAGTGTGCAAAAAAGATAAACTAGCCAAATTAACATATCAGGGAGCGTCTCAGATACATTGCATAAAGAACAGAAACACATCAGTGTAAACCCTAATTTCACAGTTAGATATTTCAAAGGAAAAGAGTGTAGGARGATCTGAAGGTTAAGAGTTTTTAACTATGACAATCGTTCCCCAGGATTTCATTTAAGGGACTACAGAGAACAGAGAKGATATTCAAAATGTATCCTCAGAATTCTCTGTTACAAGTCTGGGGACTGCACTTCACCAAGAAATATTCACAAGACATAAAGTGAAACAAAAATACTGAAATTTATCTTGACATCTTCACCTGAACCTTTTAGTTGGTTCTAATTYGTCCCACAAAAATTTGAGGAAATTGAAGATTCAGTTATGCTCCTCTCTGCCAACACAGATACTTTGGCTTTCAGATGTAGAAAGATGAGACTTCAAGGAGGAATGCAAGAAAAAGCAATAGGATGTTGGAGTTTTCCTAAACAGCAGTAACTGTTGAGTTGTGAAAATGTAAAATGAAATAGGATTCACAACATCTGCCCCTTTTCTCAAATATTTAAGTTATAAGGGTAGATTAGCAACAAGTCTTCCAAAATGTTGTGGAAAAAGGATATTAAAAATAAGACAGATGTACTGGTGGCTGAGAATTATCAGCCACTATAAGAAACAGGTGAAGTTTGCAGGGTTTTTTATTCATATGTCTATCTTGATTAAATTTTTGTGTTTTCTCTCTCCACTGAGACCAATACAAATATTGTATATGCATACACATTTTAATTGYAGCTTTCAGTTTAGGTTTTAAAATCAGAGAGTATGATGGCAGTCTAAAATTGGGGAGCTATCCAGAAATATTTTGAAGGCTATGTATTCTTTTATTTCATATATAACAAATTTATAAAAAGGACAAAATAAATTTCAGTAAATCCTTCAAGTACTCTGAAAAARTCACAAGATCAGCTACTCACTTGCCTCTGCTTCATGAAAAGATTTCCTGAAGCCACTTAATGAGTGGAAGAGTGTGAGGGAGAAGAGATCAAGACTACAACATGAGATAGATATCAGTAACCAGGGTTATGGAGTGCATGTAGATGTCAAAAATTGTGTAGTACTTTTGGAATGGTCACAGCTCATTTATGSTATGTTTAACATGAATATCTTGTGTAATAATGTAAATATATTTTAAGGGGGCCTAGAACAACTAAGATTTATGTTTTATTAAGTTTAGATTTATATTTTTTCCAGATTTTAATTCTTTTTTTTTATTTCTTGAAGAAATTTACATATAGACCACACAACACATATGCACTCTTATACACACAAATGCTATGTGTGTGTATGCACAGGTATATATCCCACCATTGCAGAAACAAAATACATTCCGTATAGTAAAGATTTTTTTTATAAAATGAATACAATCCTACAGTTCAGATTAATATGCAAATACATTTTTTCAAGCAAATTATGRCAATAATGTTAAGTCTGGGTTTGGAGTTCTAGCAGTAGACCACACAGAGTACTGTAAACTTGAGTAATATTTTTTTCTGTCTAGTTAGTCCATAATGTCAATAAGAATTGATCTATCCCTAAAAGAAGAGTTATTTTTATAACAATACTGTAGAACTAATAAGAAATTCAATATTTTATTTACAATCTTTTAAGATGAAATGGTGTCCACACCCTGTTTCTGTACTCACATCCTACATACCTGCTCAAAAGAAAACATCTCTACAGAGTCAGAACCATGCTTTCTGTTAGGGATGGGTAGTTTTGCTAACCACATGACAATCATCTTACACCATTGGCTTTCCTAGTGTTCATCCAGTTTTACATTTCCAAATAGGACCATTATTCCAAGAAAAAAAATATTTTGGAAAACAATTTGAAAAGTGGAAAAAGATTATAAATGCTCCTTGAGCATCTATTATCTTTAAATTTTTTATTTGGGTAATTAATAGTTTCTTTTCAATGAGTACTGAATTTCAGCTATGGCAGCTTCCTTAGATTCTGATATATATATCAGATAGATAGATATATCTGTTGTATAAAATTCCTGACACCCTGTAACTCAGAGCAGCCAGGGAGAACAAACAGATAAGTAAATKAAGAAGAAAAACCTCCCTTTGTTAGAAATTACTATTTCATTCATTCCTTTTTAAACATATTAGGAGGTGCATAGAGCTATCTAGAAGAAAACTTCTAGGAAGTTGAAGTTTTTACTCTTTGTCTTAGAAGTTGGCTTCTCTTTTTTTGATCTGATTTTTTTTCATGGCATGAGCCATGAAAGCAAGCACACCACTTATTCTATCGTGGAATTACTCTTTTAAAAACTGAAAAGACCAGAAATTTGTAGATTTTCTGCTGAATTAAACCCATTRGTGGATTTCATTTGATTAATTAAAAATTAATAATCACCTCTAATCAGTTCATAATATATTTTCTACATGTACTAAGGCACATTTAATTATTAGTAATATGAAAAATGCACATACATTAAATTAAAAGCCTACTAAGACTTATCTCTTTGCAACAGAAAGCTTGACAGAAAAAGAAAGCAAACCAGAATAATAAGTCAGAATTCCAAGTAGTAACAAGATTTACGTATTTCACTGCAATGGTCTGYGTACTACAGCAAACAGTGAAGTCATCTTCATTGCATGTAATAGAGCTGTCCCACAGTCATCATTTTTCAGACAACACACCTACAGTAAAAAAAAGTAGCTCATTGTTTCACTGCATCAGAAACTGTCTCAACATCAGTCAACAGGAGGCGGATATAAGCAGTTATACTTAATAATCCTGAAAGGAAAGATCAACAAATGAAAGGAAGAACACTTTCATCTTTAGGCAATTAGGACGTCAAACAGAGCAGAAAGTGCAGCAGAATTAGGAGGAAATACTGAGGAAAGGACACTCCACTACTTAAGTGGAAATTACAAATGAATGAGAATTTTTTGCATAAGTTTTCAATAAGGTAGTTCTTGCTGGTTGATTTTCTCATTGAATCAAGTCCAATGCATATTTTGGGATACTTGTTGTTCCTTAAGAAAAGCAAAATGTTACCATTTCAACAAGTGTAAAACATAAGGTCTTCCAAGAAAATAAAGGAAGGAAGAAAGAAACACTACCTTACAGTCACCTTAGCAGCAACCTTCACTCCACAGCAACCATTTCCTGATGTAGTGGCAAAAATGCCAMAGAAGTCTGAGCTCATTGAGCTCATTTTGCTGCTTGGCACATTAGGAAGGTTTTGTTTCCTTTAGCATCTGAACATATAAAGAAACTTCCATGTTAGTCTTACCCTAGTTTAAAAGGTGAAAGTTTATTTTGGTAGGTTTTATTTCAAGGATGACTGGCTGGAGAGTGAATGAAGTCAGTCTAATCTCTCCTTAAGAGCTCTGTCATTAAAAATGCTCAAGTTCTTCAATGGATACCAAAAAGCAWTACTTYAATTTCARCAAGAAMAAAAAGAACAGATGTGGAAAGTRGAAGGCATATGGGATCCAAGAGGASTGAGTCCYGGTATGTAGTGGAGACRGCTCCTCAGCTGCCATCTTCAGCACCCAACAGCTCTAGGCTCAGAGCTCAGCCCRAATCTTGTAAACACAGAGGCAAGTCATCATGAATTGTATCTCTTTATGCTGTGAGAAACAGAAATGAGAAAAACAACAAAAGCATGTGCATAAGTTCTTGGAAGAAATACTCATTGGAATTTCTCTGGAAAGGCAGATAAACAAATGCCAGGGGATATTTGTGGTTGTTATGGTTGTTGTTACCAATTCACAAGCCAAGAAATAAAATATTTACTATGACCTTTTCATAGATGAGATGTAAAACTAAGATCCTGAAATGAACTACAAAATATTGTAAGATTCATACTCAGAAAGATGTGTATAGTCCTACTTTAATTGAAGTAAAGGAGGAGAAAACAGCACACTTAATTACAACCTGTCCAAACTACGTAGAAGTAGATCCTGGTATAGCAAAACAAATATTCTGTGAGCTACCCCAAAAAATCTGCACCTTGTGACACATTTCCCAGGGCAAAAGTGCAGTAGAAAGCTTGCAGATGAATGTTTGGCATGTGAGAGAACAGTCACTATGATTCTGATCTTGTTTCCTCCCTAGAAGGCCCCTCAGAGAAGAAAACAATTCAGGATACAGTCAACATATATATTTGCAAGCAGAGAGAATTTAATTTCTTTATGTGAGCGCCAAGTGAGCTGGGCATAAACTTGTTATGGCCTGGAAGGCAGCGTAAAATTACTCTGTATTGAAACAATCCAAAAATTCAGACTTCTGAGCCAAGGAACAGTGGAATGCTGTTTTATTTTGCATATTAACTAAGATACTTTTATCAACATATAAGATACAAGAAAGATGTTTCCTGTCACAATTATGTTTTTAGTGCCTATTTTGGCTTTTAAAATCCAGTGACCCTACTACTGCTGTGATAACACAACACTGTGTGCTACTACCTTGTGCTGGCTGCAGAGATCTACTGAATTGGACTAGCAAAATTCTGTTTCTGASCAGAAGTGATAAGATGTGAGTTTGGGGACTTGAGGAAGAACAAGACAGTCTAAGGAGAACAATTAATGCTGTTTCACATACATTATTCATTTTTATATAAAATTCCAATGTTGGACAACGTAGGGAGCTGTAACTGGAGATACTAYATAAAAATCTTCATTCGTGGTATAATTAAAAGACCTAGGAGGAAGAATTAAGAGAACCAACATCTACACTATAAGTTACAAAGCAAAACAGCTCAAAGAAGGAGAGTACATCCTTAACATTCTTAACTCTAGGCTCAGAATTACAAGATCAGAAAGATAGATAGTTTGCCTACTAATCTYACTTTCAAAATCATTTTATATCAGGAAAGCAAAAAAGATTTTCCATTGAGCATATTTTTGTCCTTCTAAGCTAAATTCTGGGTGGGAAGTTTTCCACAAGGCCTGGGTCCTAGATAAAACAAGCAGCTAGAAATCAAATTGAAAACTGAAGTAATGAGAGTTATGCTGATAAATTGGAATAAATATGGATTGTGTAGTTCACAGAAGCATAAAGTTAGAAATATTTAGAGCACTGTATAGTTGATATTTTAAAACATGGTCAAGCTATTTTAAAGAAAGAATGTTTAATGATCAAACAGCTAGATSTAAATAAAAAAAAAGTTATATTTTATGATTTTTGTGATTCAAAATCAAAACACACATATTTTGGTACCATAAATTGTATATATCATCAGTTATGGTTGAACATCATCAAATGAAAAAATGTTCTCTCTTGTCATATTATAATATAAAATGTCAACACACATAGATGACTTTTACAAACTTGCACATACCTGAACTTTTCTGGTAGATTTATGCCAATAATAATACAGACTGCTTTCCAGTCTGTACATAAATCCTTCTATAAATATTGCAAGCTGTTACCAATTGGCAAGAACTGCGTAGGCTTGTCCTATTGTTAATGTAGAGCCCCAATGTATGAGAGAAGAGACTTTTAGATTTGTCATAGTATGGAACTACAGGCTCTGTGATTGAACTACTGTCATTATTTTTTATGTGAATCACTGAAGTGCAGTTTAGGMCTAAGGATTAACTCCCAGACATCTCCATTCATGTTATGCATAGGTTTAGCACTACTTCCAGTCCTGGAATAGGAAAGAATATAACATTTTCCCTTCAGGTGAGGTCAGTTGAGGTGACAGAGCCTGCCTTCTGCTCTCCCTCAGCCATCAAGACTCTCACAAGGGATCATGTCCATGAGGAAAGAAATTGCTGTCCATGGGTAAAATTGCTGTCCATGAGTACAATTGTTGCTGTTACCCAGCAGCCTAAACTGTCAGCAATGATCATACTTTCTGAATCAAAATAACTACTTCTGAAATCAAAATAACAGCGAGTGGTGAGAGAGGACCAAAGCAGTTGAGAATAATGCAAAAAAAAAAAAAAWTWAAAAAAAAATCACAGGTTAGATAGACCAGATCAGGACTCTATATATTTCACAAGCTTTTCTGTATTTTCTGCTCTGAAATTCTAAAAAGCCATGTTTGCCTATAGTAAATGAAAAGCTCACAGGATGTCTTCAAAAAGATCTATTATGTCCATTTCCTTCTTAGTTACACAAAGCCCGTGAGCATCGACAGGAGCAAACCTTCAGCATAACAAAACCTTCAGGATAAGAAAGCATCTCCCTCCCCTCATTTTCCTGGTGGAAAAAGTGTTTAGTTTCCTGTGTATTATAAAATCCAATGTCCTTCTGTGCGTGTATTTCTGAAAAGGCAGGGAATAAAAACTGATGCTTTAATGTGACAATTACACAGCAGCACAAAAATGGTAACGCATCAATTAACATAGCACAGGAATTCTGTGATTACCCCCAGATRTTAAGATCTTGTAAATTTAATTTAGTTCCACATTACATTGGAGAAAACACATCCATAGCTTTTTTGCCTGTTTTGCATTAAATGTAAATCTCAATCAATTACATAATCTTTATACAAAAACAGATTTAATGAGGGTTATTTAGGTAGAAAGTCACAAATGTTAAGACATGAAAGACGTTTCCTTGCATAATTTTAATTCCTTTGTCATTATGTTTATGACATGACCTTCAGCTACAGGATCACATATATTCACCACAGGCTATTGCCTCACTCAGGACCAAACCTGCACAGAAAATGAAAATGTGACCCATTAAGTGTCTGCCTTTGCAAATGAAACATTTTGGAACCTCCAATGATTTTTCTTTCAATTTTATTTACCTACATATTTTGTGGCTGGCAGCAGAGTATTTACCTTGTTTAAGAATTTATACTCACGATAAATTAACCTTAATTTAAAAAAAAGTTTTATTTGTTTTCACTCTGTTGAAAGCTAACATGACCATGCAAGCCTTTGGGACAAATTGTCTTCATGTCTTTCTTGATGTCTCCAGAGCTATGCCTGAGTTTGCACACCTTACCTAATGCAAAATAAACAGATCTAAACCACAATCAGTCAGTATCCTGTTTGCTGTCCCTAAAATATTTCTTCCATCTAAATCACATGCTTTTATTGAAATTTGAATGTCATTTCAAAGAACCATAAGAACTTCTGCCTATAAAGAAATTTCATGTGAACTGCTTTACCAATCATTATGTATGGCTTTTCATAGATCTTATACACTGGCAAAAATTTAAAAAAAACTTCTCACTATTCCCCAGGTAGGAAATCAAAATCCTTAATTTCTTCCTGTTGTTAAACTGTTACAATATTTTCATGCTGCCAGGCTCTTCCTTTAACACCAATAGGATGCTCATCAAGAAAATGTGCCCTTCTTGGGATATTAGATGTGCAATCATTAAATAGTACAGACAATTATTTGAAAAATAGYACTGCTATATCAGTATATTTTCAGCAGTTTTATTCTTTCTTTGCAAAGAGGAAGCTCAGGGAAATTGTGTGTGTTAACTTACAGCTTGCCAGCAGGAGTATCATTGGGAGCATTTACTTGAGAGATACCAGGACAWTTCTTTTCCTGCAAACTGTAGTGGAAAGCTGTCAGATTCTGGTCTGTTCCTGTGCAAAATGAACTTGTGCTGCTATTACATTGTTCAGACTGATATGGGGATTATAAATTATTCTTAGGCATGTACTCTTAGCTTTGTAATTTGCACGCATTTTGGAAGAGTTCTGAACATTTATTATGCTCATAACCTAACCTCCCTAGGCATTCATCACCTGATGGGAATAAAGAATCTATGTAAAAGCAACAGAAGGAGCCTCTCTGTAAACCTAGACTTCCAGCTGTAACATCAAATTGAGTTAGCCATTTATCTTCCCTCTTTTCCATAGCTTATAGACTTTATGAGTTACTCATTTAATCTTCTTTGAGTTTACCATTTATATTCCCCCTTACAGGCATTATATCTTTTTGATGCTTGAATTTTTAAATGTCATATAACAGCTTCCTCCACAAAAATTGTTTTCAAAATCTATCCAGGCAAATAAAGCCAAAATTCTTCAGATCAGACACGTCTTGTAATTGCATTAGTTTTTGAGTGTGCCTTTATGCTTGATTTTCTGAGGCACAAAGTGTCAGGACATTGGTAAATAGAATGGAAATTGTGGCAGTATGGCCCTCAGAGAAATCAGAGAAAACTCTCTGTCACTCATCTTTATTGCACTGGGCCTTTAACCAGAACCACTGCAGTTAACTTGGTTAGCTTCAGATAAGTTGTTTATCTCAAGATAACAATGTGGTAATGAACACTTAGTTTGTTATCTTAAGATCAGGATTTTATCAGGGTTCCCTGGATCCCTGTKAACACATGGTTCCCTGATGAAAATTAAGGTGTCCAAAAGGGATTTGAAATTCATACCATGGGAAAGAGGCTGTAGGCATTAAGACACTTCATTTCCAGAATATTTCAGTCCTTTCTGGTACAGCCTTCTAGATCACAATCAGGATAACCTGCACATGACTCTCTAGTTAGACATTGCCAGCTTCGTATTGGTAGTTGCGATATTGAATACTGCTTGGTTTAGATTTAAATTTTATTTTTGTGTGTTTTCTTTCTGGTTTTTATTTGTTTTTGGTTTTTTGGTTTTTTTAAATTTTGTCTTTTAGTTCCCTGCACACTGCAGGTAGCTCTGGCGACCTCAGCAACCTGTTTGTACAAGCAGGACGTGCCAACTCGGAGCGTTTTACTGTTGGTGTTCAGTGACGATGTTGGAGTGGAAGGTTAGACACCAGCAATGGAAATTGCTTCATCCATTTCCTTYGTCAAATCAGACAGCTTTGAAAGAATTTTAAAAATCTTGTCATCCTACTGCTAAGCATTAGAAAGATTTAGTTGCAGGGAGATGCTGACAGATCAGGACTATGCTTACCTTATGGAAGCTGCTGTTCTTATAACTTGCTCAAAATTGATGGAGGGTAACTTGTGCATAAACCATGCCTTTTTCATTTGGTAACTCTTCATTTAAGAAGGTGCATTCTGCAAGCAGAGGACAGATCTTTGCTTTTGAAATGCAACAATTTCCTTTGTGTTCAGCTTCAGGGAGGTCACCAAGTGATGCCAGGTGCTGAGGTGCAGAACAGTCCTGATGAATGCTACAACAACAACAACAACAAAACAAAGCAACAACAAGAAAACAAAACAAAAAAACTTACCACCATTGAAAAGAAACAAATGACTGCTAAACACAAAGGGATCAAAGAAAAAAAAATGTGTCTGCCTATGAACAGCACAATAGCACAAAACACTACACTGTTCTTTCTAGCTGTAGGTCTGAAAAGCCTCAAAATTCAGAGCTCTTCAGCAGTTGCCTCAGGCATACAAAAACACTAAACTGAAATTTGTGTAGCATTTTAATGAAAAATGTTAGTCTTGGGAAAAGCCTGAGACTTTAGTTTGATTTTTAAGTTTCCTAGTTTAATGATAAAGCAGAAAAAATAAATATTTATCTTTTTTCTGTTAAGTCTTTTTTATCTAAGCCATTTGTTCTCAGTGACAGTAAAAGAATGTAAAATATTGAAAGTAAATTATTTTAAAGTTCCCATATATAACTCACTAGTACAAAAATTCAAGAGATATTAAGGGGTTTTTTTATTTTCATGTGATTCTTTGCCTCTACTTTCTTGATTAATCTGAGACTATGACTTTAAAATGCATTTCTTTCTCTAAGGTAAACTTTTAAAAATTCAGAGGTTTACAAGCTGCTGTGAAATGCATAGGAAAGATAAATGGATAATGAATATTACAATGGAATATTACGTTACATATACTGTAATTATCTGTGCTACAATGTAGGTAAAAATATTACCCGTTTATTARTACATTTTCAAAGGTCATTACTTACTTTCCTGAGGCATGACAAAATATATGTGACTAAGGGTTTTTTCCTATGACAAAGTTGTGTGGAAAACGATCAGCACATAGATGTTCAAGAAACTGAACTTTTCAGTTCAGCTATGCAAAATTTCTATGCAAAAAGTTTCCAGGAAAAAGATAGAATGCCATATCTTGTACCAGTGATACATTATGCATGCTTTTTGTACAGGCTCTGAATGTTTTGCTGATGAGTAAGGCCAGGCAAGATTTTGTTGTGGTTCTTTTTCCTGTGATGCAGAATACTTTTTCRAACAGGATTTGAAAACTTGGTTCATTTTCTAGTCTCTAAGTACATCTTACACCTTGATTTGATTCCTGGATTTCTGGAGAGAATGAATAAGAAATGATATAAGAATTGGAGATCACAAAAAATAATTTGATTCATTCAACATCCTTTATAATTTATATAGTGAATGTATTATCCAGGTGTGTGCCATGATCAGGAGTAACTCAGACACATTAGATTCACAGTGCCTGTGTCACACCACATGCATGCACATAATCCTGTCCTGGAAATAAAAATGCCAACCATTTTATTTAAGGAAAGCCACACTGTAAAAATCCACCTGCCCAGCACTTAAGCTTTTGTGCCAGGGAGTTGTTTCCTGTAGAAACTGTTTCTCCACTGATTTTGGGKTTAATAGATATGTTTTTACAGAAAAATAAGGATTAATTTCTCACATTAAGAACTGAAAAGTACAATCTTGGAAAAAWTATAACAAGTGTTTGTTTTATTTGATTTTTATTAATTTCCCCTAATCTCTTTTTTAATACTCTGCATCAAAGTTTCACAACAGTTGTTTCCTGGAATCATAAATTTAATCCCCAAACTGTTAAAATAATGGATAAATATGAGAAAAGTGTTACCTGCCTCAGCAGCATAGATGCAAACATTTATTTTGATCAGATTAATACCAATCAAAACAGTGCAAATTATATTACTTGCTCTTGTTAAAGAAAGCTCTTCACATTTGGATGCAYGGATGTGATGTCAATATGACCATATGAGGATTTAATCTCATTGGAACTGAGATCATGCCTCTCTGAAATCAACCATCTGAATCTTACTTACTGAGGTATATTCCAGAAACAAACTTTAGACAGCTAGAACTTCTTCCAAAGGAATCTTGAATTTTTATGGGGGATATCCTTTATCTATAAGGATTTGTTAATATTGTTCTGGAACTTTAAAAAAGTAAAAATTCATACCSTTCATGGTATCTTGTATATAATTTRTTTTTTTTCCATTTTGAGATTCAAATTCAAAAATGCCGTGGAAATCTGCTCTTTTCTGTGTGAAGTAAATTCTCTGAGGTAAGCTAGTTGTATTTTCCTCCTGCAGCACAAAACAAGGACAAGGATAATAGATGTATCAGCAGAGGCAAAGTACAGCGGAGCAACCCTACCCTGTACATGAATGTGGAGCAATGTTCTCACCCCTGTGCCTAGTAGAGAACTCATCAGTGGAGCTGTTTCCTTTCCCATTTCAGCATCTCACTTGAGGAAAGCAAAGGAGAGCTGCTATAGCAAGGAGGGAAAACCATTTCCTCCTCTTTTGCATCCCATAAGACATAAAGCCATATGGCCTACCTCATTTTATACCCTTTTATGACCAATCCTTACATAAAGAAAAAAATATGTGCACTTATACTTACCCTGACACAACTATGCACTCCATAGTCTAAAAGATTCTAAAGCTATTGGGTTCCATCAGCATCTGTGCACCAGCAACARAGTGCTTCAAGAACATCAGAATCAATCAGACATTAAGTCATGAGCATCTTCATGAGTGTCTAATTGTTGCCCAAATGGGCATAATACCAGGATATAAAATCAAATTGTCATGTAGGAGATCTTGCTTTCCTTTCGCTATCAATTTAACCTGGATGCAAACACACCATTAAGAGTTGGGTACTCTAATTGAGGAAAAAATGTGATTTTGATAGACAATGACCAGATGAGAAAAACAATTTAAAAAAATAGAAAATAATCAGGAAAGKGTTTGATTAAGCGTGGGGAAAAATCCCAACAAACCAAAGAGACAAAGAAACAGACAAACTCCCCCCCACATATAGCTTTTAGCAGACATTATAATTTTCAAATCCATAAAAAAAGCTACTTTAAAGCATAATCACTTCTTTTCCTGAGAGCCCTCAAAGACAGGGACATATTAGGTGTCAAAAAATCCTATGGAATTGTAAAGGAACCATAGGGAAATAATTTCTAACAAGCACAAGGAGAGACTCCCAAAGGAGCCTAAGCATTAGAGAGTAATGTACTTGTCAGGAGTCTCTCACTCCRTGTGTCTGTCTGTCTATCTTCTGTCTGTCTACTGGAATACAGTATCAAGGAGAAAATAAGTAAAGCTCTTTTCTTCCTTCTGACTGAGATTTTTCTGKTTTAACTCTCTTTTATATGGAGACACATTTTCCAGTCCCTGCTGTCCCTGCCTATCAAAGAAAAAAGCAGGCAACAGCTGGCTGATCAGAAGTCAGTATGACAATCAGAACAGAGTAGCAATCAACAGAGCTACAACAGAGCAAAGCCAGAGCAAGATTCAGAACCCCACATTCTGAATCTTCACTTTTCTAACCATAACATAGTAGACTTTTACCCAAGGCTTTCTTTCAGATCAAATGAAAATATGAGACAATGAAAAATCTTTCATATGCTCAGCCCTTACCTAGGGAGTTTATGCAACTGCAAMAGAGACAGAAGAACACATCAGCTTTATAAAACCTAATTGTAGGATTTTAAAATGTTACTTTGATTTCCTATTCTCACATTGCAACTGTTCACAAAACAAAAACAACCAAAAAAAAAATCAGAATACTTCCACACAATGGCCGTATGTTTAATTAGATCCTTCACTGGTTTTGATGTATATACTTTGATCTACATCAGATTGAAATCTGGCCTTTTTGTTTTCACACCTTTGTTGCAAGTAGTTGCAGTAGTAATATATTTTCTGAGTTAAATCAGATAGAAAGTAATAACTTTTTTTTCATTTCAGACTCCTATTTTACATTTGTTTTTCTGGGATCTTGCTATACAGTATAACTTGAACACAAGTGCAACATGTGCAGTTATATTTCAACAGAAGAAATGAAAAAAGGATTATTTAACATCTGAAGAGATGAGATCCTTATACCTAGGAAAAGAAGTATGAATATTCCTAATCTGGTTTTGTGACATGATGCAACATTGCTTGAAGCATAAAAATGATGCATGTGGCTTTAGTTTGACTGGTTTTGATTTAAGGATATGAGGGAGATGGGAAAGGAAATCAGTTACGGGCACTGTGTTTATGGATTATTGCTCTGCAGGAACATAGGTCAGTGAGAGCTGGCCTTCAAATATTCAGGAAAGATGACTAATAACACACAAATGAATCAAACTGAAAATTTAAATACAGTATTCAAAACTTGGGAGTGACCTAGGTAAATATTTAAATGTGAYCAAATACAGACCTCTATAATATAGATGTTTATATCCTGCTTGTCATCTGCTTTCCCTTCATAACTCATGGAGACAAATTTAGAATATGATTAATTCACCCTAAAAAGAATGTTCAAAATGTCAGATGAATTAAAACCTTCCTGCAATTGCCTAATTCTCTTTATGGACTGTAAAAATAGCTTATGCTGATTATTTCAGATCTGCACAGTACAAGTCTAAAATTAGGTGAGATTAATACCACAATTAATCTCTTATTATTACCTGAGCTAGCTGTTAAAAGCTAGCTAGGACACCTTTCATGAGGCCTGCAAAACACATACTGCAGGATCATCTTTCCCACAGTGAGAAAGCCCTAGAGAGAAGCAAGACTCTTCTYTAAAGTCCACACTGGCTGGATAAATGCAGACTGCGAAAAAACCCTGGTAGCTTTGAAATTCACCTTCCACCAATGAGACCATGAAATRGAGGCAAGTAAATTCAGTTTTYGTAAATTTTCAACCTTTCAGAGTAKTAGACAAGTTGTAGAGGSATTTTTGGTAGGAATCAGACTGAACAGTTGAAATAATAATCTTGCTAAGCATGAGAGAAACTTACACTGCAGCAGTAACTATTGAGCAAAGACTGATGATATTCTGTGTTTTAGAAGATCAGGAAATCATTTCCAGAAAAGAAATTATAAAGAGGGATATTATGTGTTCAGCTACAATTAATACTTCGAACATGTCTTGGAAACTCRTTTTCCATAGAAATCAGTTATTCAGATAGTTATTCAGACAGTTCACAGTATGCTTTGCAAATTAATTGGAAGCCTCTGAGAGTACATTGATGGACATGTGTAAGGCACATAGCTATTTAGGTTTTCTAAAAAACAAAAAAAATCATTGCAGACTTATTTTTTCATATTTTACCCAGATGCTACTTCCAGAATTTCTGCCTAAGAAAGAGCTCCTTTATTCAGACTTTATTCAGCTGTGCATATTTATATGCATTTTTCTTATAATATGCTTTAAAAAAATTACTGGGGGATCAGTAACTCAAAAGTTGCTGCTGCTGCCTGGAACTGCTGCATATTTGTAATCACATCTAGTTTCAGGCCAAATAAAACAATGAAACAGAAAAGCTAGAAGTCTTAATTTGAGCTTAATCCGGTGCTCTGAGGTATCCAAGACAACCACACAGGTTTTGCCATCTCTCAGGAGTTACAGAGAAGCTGTGTCCTCCTGGGTCATTTGTTAGAGGCTGGGTCAGACTTCCAAAAACACCTAAAACACTTGATGGCACCTCTGTCAAGGCACTGTTGTAAACAGAGAAATGCAGTTTATTTTGAGGAAGAGCAGCTAAACTATTCCCCTGGATGAATTTTAAGCAGAAAGAATTAATCTTATTGAAGTCTGTGGAAAATTTCAAAAGAGTAGTGGTCTATAAAGGTTAACAGAGACACCAGAAGGAGGGACCCTCTGGGAGTTCTCTGTGGTGAAGATTAGAAAGGTTAACACTTTAAAAGATGCAGCTTGAAATATAATATACACTCAAAGAAGAAAACTTGACAAAGATTTTGTGAGGAGAGAAAGAAAAATATCATCTGAAGAAAGAAGAAATGAAAAGAGCTCTTCTAGTTWGCTCTCATTTCAAGCATTTTTTTTAATAGCTCTATGCTTTTTATAAATACTCCTGTTTGCCTATTTTCAATTCTCTAGGCAAAAATTAAAAAAGATTGAAGGAACTGGAATTGTACGATAAAYGGATAACGAGGCTGTATTGTGACAAGTATATAAACCAAAACACTGCTGCCTCCAGGCTGACAGTGAGCTGGAAATGCAGGAGACACAGAGGAATCTTTATGTGGTGAAAGGTAATCAGGACACTCCAGCATGCAGGAAGATATCAACTGCAATGTTATCTCCACTCCAGCACCTCATCACCTCCAGCATCACTCTTAAGATGTGAAGGCATATAAGGCATTATTCAGAAAAATCATCAGCTGACAATTTAAGTGGTAAAATACAGTCTTTTACCAAGACATAAATGAAATCCCAACTGCACTCAAAACAGGTTTTAAAGAGACTGATATTTTGACATTCTTCATTGTTTTTTTCCATTGCCTTTTTTTTTCTTCAGGCCCCTTCACTAACAGCATTTTTGCAGGTACCATATAGGTACAATATTTAATTCCTTCATTTCTGTGTCAGATCGATAATACCCCCTCAGATTTGTTAATCTCCACAAYTAAACTCTATTTTAATAATATATTGTTCCACATCTGTTCCATATGTAGAATTATTAGCTAAAGTGCATGATTTTCTTAGGTGGTAAGTCAGGAGTTGGATTTCTTACCATAGTCAAGTTTCAGCATGGGTGAGTAGAGCACCATCTTGGTTAACAACCTGCCAAAGTTAAATGTAACTTAAATCAACACTTGTTCATTTACTGTGGTTTTTACCCACCAAAGATTTCTTGGGGCACTGATTCCCTAAAAATATTATCTGAAGAGTTTAATAGGAAATCTCTCTATTACAAACCCAAAAAAGGAAGAGAAGTTGGCCCAAAAACTGACTTTTAAATTAGTTCAGCAGGAAGCAGCACTGATCTGAGAGACTGTCACGATACAAGACAAAAGAAAATTAGCAAGAGAAAGATTCTTACTTGGCTGATATTATATTATGTTCATTACAGATGGGTCAAAATTTCCTCTGCCTTGTGCTGAAGCTTTCTTCAGAATTAAGGCTGGTTTTTGGATTTGAATTTCTATCAGGGATCTTGTGTGTTCAGGATAAGCTTTAATACTTTATGTCTTCAGTGAGGAAATGCTCTTGAAATTCATTTTACATTGGAAAACAATGTTTGAATTTTATTTCATTTGTTTCTATATTAAGCTTTTAAATTATATCACTGGAAAATAATTATTGTATTGCAATCTTTTCTAGATCTAAATTGAAGACTAAACTTGCACATGTAAGGCAAAATGACACTGCATCACCATATATTCTGTAACTCTGGTCCTTGGACTTCCTTATGGTCCAAGAAGATTTGGTTCAAAACAGCTTGTTGAGCAGCAAATATTTACATTCCCTTGATACATTTGTGAAAGAAACATCTGTTGATGAAAAATATTTTTTAGAGACTAACTTCCTAATGAGGGAATAACAAGATAGAATTATTTTCTTTCTTTTAGGAAGAGGATGAATAATCRTGGAAAACAAGAAAATGAGAACAAACTAAAGTATGAAAAATACCCCAAATAAACTTTGTTCTGTGCTTTTCAACAAATACTAAGTACATACCTATGTTAAAAATCTTAACATAAAATACCCTACCAAGAAAAACTGGTAAGTAACAAATCGTCGGACTAGTATAAAAGTGACTCRAGAGATTAGATAGAAAAATTCTTCAGAGAATCACACAGGGATTTAACTATTCCAAAATAATAATAATTTGKATTCCAGGATTATAAACTATTCAAACATCAGATTTTTTTCTAAATATATACAGTAAATTTCTAACTTGCTAGTAACTTCATAAGTTCTCATGTGCACTTCACTGGCATTGGCAGTGCTATTAGCAGAAATATTTAACTGAATTTCTTTCTTTGTAAAAGGATAGTAACCAATAATGTTAAAAATTAATCAAAGAAAGTTCTTGGATTTTAAAAGTTTAATATATTATGGGTAAATTACTAACTACAGACACTGATGGTTCTAAATTTCATTAGAAATTTGTGATTTATGCAGGAGATTAGATGCTATTGATAGAAACAATAAATTAAAAGGCAGCAGGGCTCAGTAATTCCTTTATTCAGTGTGCTGGTAAAATGAGGTTCTGGTTAGCTGCAAATGCTTGTAAGAGATTATCAGCTAAAGAAGTTCTGTTATTTCCTGTACCAAGCTRATCTGAATGCCTGGCTCCTGTGAGTACTCTTCTAATTTATCTGGTAAGCTTTACACAATGACTGGCTCAATGACATATTTAAAATGCTAAACAAGATCTTAGGGTAGTCTGTACTAAAATAATAAATCATGGAATCATTAAGGTTGGGAAAGACCTCTAAGACCGAGTCCAACCATTAGCYCAGCACTGATAGAGGTCTGTCAMTAAACCATGTCCCTAAGCTCAGCATCTACAACTTTTTTGAGCATTTCCAGAGACTGTGACTCCACTACTTCCCTGGGCAGCTTGTTTCAATGCTTGATAACCCTTTCAGTGAAGAATTTTTTTCTAATATCCAATCTAAACTTGTCTTAGTGCAACTTAAGGTCATTTCCTCTTATTCTGTCACTTGTTTGGTGGGCAAAGAGGTAAACAACCACCTTGCCAACAACCTCTTTTCAAGTAGCTTTAGACAGCAACAAGGTATCCTGAGCATCCTTTTTTCCAGGCTGAAAAACCCCAGCTGTCTCAGCTACTTCTCACAAGACTTGTCTTCCAGACCCTTCACAGCTTTGTTGCCCTTCTCTGGACACACTCCTGCACTTCRGTGTCTTTCTTGTAGTGAAGAAACCAGAACTAAACACTGGGTTCAGGGTGCAATCTTACCAATGCTGAGTCCACGGCAAAGGTGCAACATGGAACATGAAGCTTAAAGTCATAGGAAAAAAAAGAAATAGAAAGAAAAAGAAAGAAAAAGAAAGAAAAAGAAAGAAAAAGAAAGAAAAAGAAAGAAAAAGAAAGAAAAAGTAAGAGAAAGAAAAAAAAAGAAGTTAGACTGCTTTAGAGTTCCTCATACAGGAAACCACAGTAATCCAGCATCCCTGAATACTGCCCATGAGTTTTTTCTTTTTTCTTATTTTTCAGTAACATGGAACGTATAGAGGAAGCTGGGGGCAGCTCTCCAGGGAAATGTTCTCCCTGCAAATGTAGTTTGTTCACATCCTCCAAATACTGCTACAGTACTGAAAACAGATAATAGTAGAAGAATAATTTGTGGTTTCCTTAAATGTACTCCAGCGCCAAGAACTACATTTTGAAACCAGTGTGATATGAATGTGTTATAGCTATCACAATTACTGCTAATTGCCAGTTATGGATCTTTTCCCAGCTTTATAGTTTGAGCTTCTGCCTGCTGCTACACTAGTGTACAAATCTGAAATGAAACAACAGAGCAGCTATTTCCTCATATCTGTTGCATGAGAAAATAGACTGGCTGTATCTGTAAGGCAGTGAAATACACCAGGAGGGCTCCTTAGCWAATGAACCATTCCAGCCAACGTCTGGCATGAAACAGGGCACAAAGTGCTGAAAGAGGCTCACATCATGTCCTGGCAAACCAGGATATAGCCTGTTGCAAAGTTATCCATCACACTGTCAAAGATATCAAATCAGCTCTGCTGGGGAGGGATTTCTGCCACCCTGACAGAGACATTTTGTGACCCCCTAGTGCCAACCACATATTAGATAGTTAAATTAGCTTTAGCTTTTGGTCTACCACACAWACCCCTCTTTGCTTTTCTCCCTTGCAACCTTTCTCTTTCCTCATATTTCAGACCTAAATAATGGGAAAGTGTTTGCATTTTGCATTTAACTAATCACTCAAGTCAGACACCAATCTATTAATGGAAAATTAACTGCTTGTTAATATGAAATTATCTTTGGATTTCATCATCTAAGCTCAAACTATGCACATTCCTGTTGTTTTCATGCAAGTTGCTGAAATAACTGAGGAGTAAAACAGGGATAACCTTTCCAGGTAATAAATCTAGTCTGTTCTGATGCTGAYATATTTTAAATCTTGATATTACAAGAAACTAAAAATAGTTTTGTTTAAGAAAACTCATTAAATACCTAAAAAACATGCATCTTAGTAATTCTAAAGATGTTTGTCATAAATATATTACAGCTAAACTTCCAGATTTGTAAATACCAGTCAATTTGAACAGACTGAGTTTCCATCAATACATTACAGCATAGGTATACRTATGAAATAAATTACATTACCTTACATTAACAGTAATGGATAAAGGTCATGTGTGATGCAAATAAACTTTAAAGAAATTTGAATGAGACTCTCTTGTTACAATGCTATACAAGCTATATATCAATATAAGAGAAATCTTTGTGTGAGAGGGAGTGGAGCAGTCTGAAGATAATGAAGCCGGTGATGCGAAAGCTGATAGGGTGAGAGGACACCTAGTGGAAATCCCTTTTCACATGTCTACAACTGAAGACTTGTGTGGATCATTTATTCATCTTTTTTATTCTGCTTGAGCACTCCTCCTCCCCAGCCTCATTCCTATATGTTTTCTTAGAACAGATGCAAGTCCTAGTTACTCTTCCTTGGCTTATAGGTATTTGTTCTCAAATGCAATGCAATAATTTAGACCATTTACTGCATAATCCTATCAGTTCTGTCAATCATCTGAATATATTCATTGCCTCTGTACTGGATAATGAAGCCACCTGCATTCCTGAATGTAGCTGCACACAATCAGAACATTCTCGATGGCATGTAGGTGTTTAATCCACCACGCACCCAGGAGGATTGCGAGGTGCTGCAACCGTGTTCTGAAACCTGCGAGGTCAGAGGGCTCYTTCAGTTTTTCAGAAAAGTGTGGGATGTCTGTGCTCTTCCCTAACGCTGGAGCTCATCTGTTTTCTGTGAATAAAGGTTACCCACACTATTCAAACACTGCATGTCATAACTGGAATGATGATATTTTTTAAGCCGTATTATTTACTCTTTGGAGGTGTCTGATCTGCTTGTTTGACTGCTTATAGAGATTAATAATTACACCAATAATTCAGCTTCTAATTATTAAAGGATAAAAAACATAAATTATGCACATTGTGTAGTTATTCAGAATACAGAGATTTATAGACCTGCAATCTCAGCAGAAATTTTGATTMTTTTCTCTCCTCATGGCTTCTACCATTTTAGCAGATGAAGGGTAGCTATCATATTTATTATTACTTTTAAGAGATTAAAATTACACATGTAATAGAGACATACTTGCTGACAGCTACAGTAGATTAATAAAATCATGAGGGGCGCAGGAGGGGCAGACACTGAKCTCTCCTCAGGGGCGACCAGTGACAGGACCCAAGGGAATGGCCCAAAGTGTGTCAGGGGAGGTTTAGGTTGGGTACTAGGAAAAGGTTCCTCCGCCAGAGGGTGTTTGGTCACTGGAACAGCTCCCCAGGGCAGTGCTCACAGCACCAAGCCTGACAGAGTTCAAGAAGTGTTTGGACAATCTCAGGCACAGGGTGAGATTCTTGGGGATGGCGCTGTGCAAGGCCAGGAGTTTGACTTTGAAGATTCTTGTGAGTCCCTTCCCACTCAGGATACTCTGTGATTCTGTGATCAGATCAGGATTTAAATGTTAATGCTTGGTGTTAATGGAGATATATTTAAGTATACACTTAGAATCTGTCATCCATGGCTTTAAGCAGTAGAATTATTTGGCCTTTTACAATTGCAGTTAATCTGGCTCCCCTGACTGCAGATGATCATTTAAGGTACAGGTAACATTAAATGCTGTTAACTGTTCAGTAATTATGATATTTATAGTGTGAATAWCATCTTTCTAAAATGGTAAATTAGATTAAAAAACCACTTTTCAGATTGCTGTGTACTGAAATAGTTACATTGAATAACAATTTTTTTTTAATACCACTTCATGGTAAATGAACATTCGTCATACAAATTTTTATTACCTCTGAGACAACACTAGTCTTAGGCTCCCAGTGGCACAACCAATGCAGTCCTTCTCATATTATGCATTTTATACAACTATATAAAAGTGGTGTAATCTCAAGGGGGGAAAGAATTTTGCTAAAGATGAGTTTGGGGAAAATGTATCAGAAGTGATTGACTTTAAAACTCCCTGACAGTCCTGGGTACAATACTTAAATGTCCTCCCCTGTCTCTCTGCCTCATACACATACTTCCAGCTCACAAGCAAATTGAATAAACCAGAAGATTGCATTAATATAAAACATGAACAGGACAATTTCCTTTCCTGYTCCCAGGTGATGTCTTCCCCAGACTCTCTCCATTCTAAGAATCATGTTGTTGCTGCCGAGCTCTGTAAGTTCAACAGCAAAATTAAAGCATTTCATATCAGCTCAGCAACTACAGCAATCTCAGGAGCAGAAGCAGCTTTCAAGCAGAGGCCTGAAAACTAATATTTCGGTATCTTGAAATGTACCCTAACTCTTGTTTTTAAAAGGGTAAAAAATCAGATGCTGTTCTGAACTAAACTCTGATGCCTCTGCCTCAGCTCTGGTCCCTTGGTAAAGTGCCCACTCTGACAATTCCTGAAGGCAAAAAATCTCTGAAGAATTTAGCACTTCAGGCACTGCATCTCTGAACTGTAAGGGGGTTTTGCTGTCATCTGAACACATAGCTGTTCAAACTCTACACTACACAGAGATATTTAATCCCAGACACATGGAAAAATCTAGAATAGAAACAGTATTAGCAGTTTCCCAGATAAGTGATAAAAGAAAGTAGGTGGCCTGAATTGCTTTCTTGGTCTAATGTTCCAACTAAATTAGTATAAAAATTGAAGTAAATCAACCAGCTTATTTCTTAGTTTAACTTAAATTAAACTGTGTTCTAGAAGTAAGCAATACAAATTTTTTGTATTTTCAGAAGTAAAAGAAAATTTCTTTAGACTTTTCAGAGACATTCATGCACATGTAAATATACCTTCATCCTGGGTGATAGTCTTCCCACAATATATTGTATGCTTGTGATCTTTTTTATTTTTGTCATCATCCAAATAATATTTTAAATCCTTTCTTCCTGGAGTCTTTCCTGTAGGTCTTATTATTTCTTTACTTTTATATTCTAACAATTTAATAAATGCTGAAATCAAATTCTGTTTTGTTACACGTTAATGGAATAAGCAGTGTATTTCTGAAAATAAACAGCATTAACACTGCCTTCACTTAGACAGCAACATGACAAGTAAGCAGTTAGTACATAGCACAGGCACTTTTCAAAGCAAAAATTCATAATAGGTCCTATATTATAACCCTTGACTGACATCCTTCCTTGTGCTAAACTTAATTCCAGCATTTACAGGTGCCAGTAAATGACTCACACAGAATTTCCTAGAGGCACCAAAAGGTTGCATTTTACAGAGTTCATTGCAATTTCTCCCCTTTCAAGCCCTAAATATGAGATGGGTCTCAAAAGAGCCCTACATGTGTATCCTGGCAGGTGATTTAATAAGTAATCTTCCACAAAACTATATAACCAGCTTTGCAGCCACTCATATTGCAGTTGGTGCTGTATACTCAATAACAAACACAGCCCACAAGCTTCCACTTCTTTTATGGCACATCAGAGATCAAAAATCTACACTCCTGATCTTAGACATCTTATTTATTTTTCATCTACCATTTACTGTATAGGGACCCAGAATGATCCTACTGAGTATCTACCTACCAAGGTGGATATTCATCTACTTTAGGATATCAGCAGCTGATAGGTAAAGTGTAGTCCTTTGATTTGATTTATATACAAAAATTCTTTCCTTACATAGGATGATTCACAAAATAATTACTACTTAAAAACCTGATCATCCTTCCTGAAAGCTTGCTGCAAGGCATCATTAGGCCTCTCAGATTTTCCTGGTCTACATGCCATGGTGCATTATATTCTTGGCTGAACTGAAACATACATCAAGCACAAAATCACACTCCCCTGACTGAACAAATTACCAAATGTCTTTTAATCCACTAAATAGCCACAGGCGTTTACTCCAAGCTTACAGTTACTATAAGGAAACTTGGCTATGTTATTAGGCTTGCCATTAGACAAGAATATACATCCATGGTCAATATCACTTCCCCCATTCAAAAGATGCACTCAAGAGGATCCACATAACATTCCTGGAACTGCCAGGAAAGATGCAAGAGAGAAATCCACAGTCAACACAGTTAAGGTTGCAGGTACAGGACACAAGGAAAAGCACATCCAGAACTGAGGCAGAAGAGACAAACAGCTCCAATGCTGGTTACTTGTGAGGGTTTCATACTTTGTATCATAAAGGTGTATCCTAACAGCTGGATATCATGATCTTCCCACAAAATCTCAGCCTGCAGAGTTATTCAGAAAAGTTTCCTTTTTTTCCTTAGAGATAGAAGGTAAAAGAGGCCTTATATAGCTTTTCATAGACATGTTCGTTGCAAAAATGGATTGCTTTGGAAATCCAAACAAGTAATTTTCATTTCTATTCCAATGCAATAGATGCTCTATCTCAGAAGAGGAAAGAGGTATTATTAGTATGTCTAGGATCATTACTTAACACCCAGATACTCCAGTCAAGTGTTCTCACAACAATGTATGGTTAGACATGTTTAGATTCCTAACTAAGGGCAGTTCACTGGAATACCCTGGGATAAATGTTGTAGCTGTAAAGGCTGAATCCACAAATGAATCGCTATGATGCCTTTTAAAAATGCTGTAATATACCAGCACTGTTTCGACATTTGCCCAGCTGTGAATTGTTCTGATGTCTCTCAGTGTGGGCTGCCATTTTAAAGTGACTCCCTCAGCAAGAAGCCTAGTCTGTGATGCATGTTTTGTGACAAAGGAAATGCTACAGTAATCACCAAATGAATAGATGGAGGAATCAACAGATGGATGATGGAGTACTTCACTGTTGGTGCATTCAGATAAACTGTTTGCTAGATTTCCTACAGTTTCCTTACTGTTTTCACAGAATAGCTTGTCAAGATCTTAAATTGCAAAGGTAACCAATAGCCATTTTATGTGTTCCCTGAATTACCTGCATAACTTCCCCGTTTTTCCCTAAGTTTTACTTTATAGTTTCAGAACTTCAAATTTATCCAGATAACATACAATCTCACAGACAAAAATACAGACCTCTCACTTTATAGTTTCAAAATTTTGTATTTATCCATATATCATACAATCTCACAGACAAAAATACAGACCTGTCTTTAGCTGCTTTCTCCATCAGCATCTGGACCTGTAATAACTGAGATGATACATCACACAATCATGGTATGCAACACTGTAATAGCTCTGCAACAGGACTAGTTTCCTAAGGATGGTTTTAGTGTCTGTATCCAACATGGATGAGTTGCTACCATTCAAATACCTCTCTTTTTCTTCTTAAATAATTTAATCCTGAGGTAAGAAGTTCATTAGGACAAAATTATTAATTTATAAGATGACCAGACAGAGCAAATGACAGAGCTGTGCGATTTGGTGCATCAGAGGGAAGGCACACTCACATCACACAACATGCTTAAGATGTTTTAGGAGATAAGCACCGAGCTCTCCTGTCACAAAGAGGAAAACCAATATGAAAGCAACTTAAAATTTTCAGGGAACAACTTGATACGTGCATTTCCTCTTCTCTCTAATGCCTATAGAAAACAAAAAAAAGAACTGTACTGAGCCATAACAAAAGGTTCATCAAGCCCTATAATTTGCTCAACAGGGCCTACAGAAAGTTACATGAAAAGAACAAGCCTAGTACAGACTGTGCAAGTTCCTCATCACAGTGCCTATGGGCAGCATAGGGTCAGAGAGGCATAGGAAGTTTTGCTTGCATGGAATCTCCCAGGTAACTCTGTATCAGACTATTGCTGGTCCACCATGGAATGCTGAGGAGGATGCAAAAGACAATGAAACTGCAGCTATGACAAGCTGATGACAAAATCCTACTTAACATTACTGGCTATGCTGATAATATCTTCTCACCAAAATAAACCATTCCCTCCCTGAACATGACTGAGCAGTATTTTCATTAAAGCATATGATAGGCTTTGTGTGGCAAGCTCAATCTATCCTTTCAAACAATGAACACATTTTCATACTTCATTTTTTAATCCCCTCTAGGTCATCTTATAAGCTTCCAAACTTTCTTCAGACATATTCATCATGTTTCCATTAGAAAATAAAAGTAGACTATTTGTCTCTCCATGCACTCTTAAATTCAGCATTGCAGCAGACTGAAAATCTTAGCTACATAAATGAAGGGTTAGACACGAGGATCTCTGAGGGTTTCAGGGGAAAGGTGAAAGAAGACATTGACAGCCTAACTAATGACTTTTTTGATATTTTGTTAGCAGTTTTCAAACTCTATCATGTGGTGATGATTCTTTTCCCTTCAGGTCAGCAAGAAGACCTTATTCCACATGTCCTGTGGGCATCCCTAATGTGATCTTACACAATTCCTCATGGTAGAGTTAAAATAGCAAACTGAATTGAAACATCCACTCTTATACAACAGCAATCCCRCCATTATCCATGAATTTTTAATAGCTTTTTCTCAAATACTTCAACTCTATAGGGTTCACTAAATATCTGCACAAAAAATAGGGACCAAGAACACAGCACACCATACCATCCCAAATGAAGGCCACAAGGTTTCCCTGCATGAACTTTCCCTTGCAGTCCAAGCTGGTTGYGCACCTTAAGCCAATGTGACCTTGAAGGGTGATCTTGTGCAGTGAACAACCTTGTCATTGTGGTATATAAAGACATAACCCAGTGTCCTAGAAAGACTGTGGTCTTGGAACATAGAGGACAAAAGACAGAGGGGCAAGGCCAAGTGGCAAAATAAATTAGGAATAAATTTTAAAAACCTCAAAACGCCTGTGTCAAGACAAGTCTGATTGAAAAAGACAGTTCAACACTTAACACTCTAAATGGCAGGAAGTCAGTTACATTACCTTCCACATAGTTTTTTAAAAGTGTTGGTGTGTGTTGGTTATTTTTTACATAAGCAAAGAAATTTAGATCACACAGAAACAATGTCTGTAATTTCTCAGTAGCTGCACTACAACCAGACATCCTACAGCTGTTGCATTATACTGAAATAAGCTTTTGGAAAAATAAGTTTTCATAGAAACTGAGACAGAGAGAAGAGTACTATTGAGAGTGAGCAGCAAATTATTTTCTTTGGGAATGCTACAGAATCAGAGAAGATTTATACAGGCTTTTGAACCTGTCCATGACCAACTTGGCTCAAAAGCAATCACAAAAATGCGCTGCTATTTTTTGAATATACAGTACCTGAAATGCTCCATTTACTTGTTAGCTTAGTACTAATAGAGAATGAAAAACCTATTTCTAAAAATGTGCAGGAGAAATACTGTGCGCCTAAGAAAAGAGAAACTTTTGAAGGACATGATTTTCATCACAAGCACCTCTCAAAGAATGGAATTTCTTTCATTTCTCTAAATTTGAGGAATCTTTGACTGACAGTCACTTAACAAGTCCACCATGTAATTATGGCACACTGACTGATTCCATTAGAAGAGATCAAATAGTGACTGGAATCAAAGCTATAAAGCTACTGGAATGACAGCTACAAAATAGAAATCTAAATCAGGAGAAGCAATAAGGACATGTCAAAAAGACATTAGAGGAAAACTGAGATGCAGTTACACTGGACAAACAGATTATCACAAGGGGAAAGCAAAAAATGGAAAGACAAATAAGTTAGAAAAATCATAGAACCAGAAGAAACTGTGATGGACAGGAAATGCATTAACTGTAAAAATATGCACAGATCCAATCATCCAATACCCATACTTAGACACCATGAACATAATGATTTTATAATAATTTTCAATTTACCCACATTAAATATCAACATATCAGTGCTCTGCATGAAAAGAAAAACTTGTAAAAAAAAAMCCCAAAACCCAAGACAAAACAAAAAAAGAAGAGCTGAAAAGGAGTTCTAGAGAGAGCCTAGGTCTTCAAAAGCTGTATGCAGAGATTACAGAGGGAGAATTCAGAAGAATTCAGCCAAATTCTTACCCTACACACTGAGGGAACACTTCTGAATTATAGATTGGCTATTCATATCAAATTGAACATTAGACAGAAAAATGTAGTTGTGAGCTTTTCAGTGAGAAAATGAAGCCACTGAAGAGGCGGAGTCACCATCCCTTTAAGTGTTTAAGAGGTGTCTGGATCTGGTGAGGGCAATGTGGTTTAGGAGTTAATGGCGTTAGTGCTGGTGGATGGTTGGGCTCGATGATCCTTAAGGGCTCTTCCAGCCTCAATGAGTCTATGACTCTGGATTCTATATGATTCTGTGGATAATCAAACATGAAAGTCTTAGAGCATGTTTGTAATACAGTTAAGAAGAATAGCGTAACCTGTCATAAATGTACATTAAATCTGTACTTGCAGAACATGAAACTCCAGAACATTTTTCTCTGATAGTGGTTTGCAGCTTAATGAACAAAAGAAACAAAGTTTAATGCAGACTGCTTAAGCTTCTTTTTCAGGAGAGTCTGTATCTCAGAACTTAACATCACAGGAATCTGTGATTGAACAGTTTGATGAAAAAGAATTGAGGCAGTTAAGAGATAATTCAAAAGGCTACAGAGGTTGGAAGGATTTAGTTCAGCTGAACCTAAGGGCATTGCCTTTACAGCACACTACATCACTATTGGAATTGTGTTTAGCGGCAGAGAGCAAATTCCCAGTTTAACAGAACAGCAGCAGAGAATAGAACAAATTGTAACATGCAGTTAGAAAAAGTGATAAAGACGTATAAAAATGCATGGTATAACAGGGATTCAAAAGTATGAAATCATTATAAAGTTGAGCTATAGTTCATTTCTACATAGATAAATAATGAAATTTACAAGACTACAGCTATCAGAAAGGTTACTCCTCACTTCTGGGGATTACAGAATCCTGAAGGTGAGGTGTTGAGCAAAACAAGTAGGTGAAAATCAATTCTTAGCAATGAGCAGATAGACAGGTAGAATCTGCAGACAGCCCTCACCCCAATTCTACAGTGACCTCCAAAGAAACAGTAGAAAAGACTACAACGGAGCTGAAACAGAGGTGTTTCACAGGACTACAGATGGAATTCAGCAAAGATTCACTGAGCATTTCTAAAACATTTAGTGGAGCTGTGGTAGTGTTTCACAAAAGGAGTCTGTACTAACATTTTTAGTAACTGAACCATGTAATCAGGAAGTCAGACACGTAAGTAACAAACATCTAGTCCATCTGTGTGGAGTTCAAGGAATGAAGACTGCACGATTTACAAGAAAAGAGACTGGCAACAGTCTCYGTTCCCTTGCAGTTTCGTTGCATCTTCTTTGAGGCACTAATGTCACATTGTTCTTATATACATTCATGCATTTATTGTGGAGTCTTATCAACTACCTTAGAGAACTCATTTCTTCAGGTAAATGAGGTCTTGACTTTTTGAGTCTGATTATTTTCCTCTTTCTGCTCCTTAAGAATTACTGCTTCAGCTGTGCTTTGGCTGCTGGTGACTCCCAGGACATTACAWAACTGCTCCTGACTCCAGGCAGGCAGCCATGCCACTGGATCAGATTTTCTTGCCCTGCCTGTTGAACAGCCAGGCTGCTTTGTTTGGCTGTCTCAGCTTGGCTTACTTTATTTATATTTACTTTTTGGCTTACTTTATTCTCTCTACTGACTCTTATTGATCCCTGCCAAATTTCACTCAAATTTTGATTTCAGCCATAAAAAAGTGCAAGTTTTCTAAAGAAATGTTATATTAATTTGCATTAATTTTGACCATGAGTCAGGCAAATTATGTAAACTAGTAGGAGCTTTAAAACCTCCTCTGGAAATGTGCTCATGTGTCCTACATCATTGCAATATTTGTTTCACCTRGGCCTCAATACATATGAAGCATCTCTAGGAAATGTAAATTTATTCATAATTCATTTTGCAACATGGACAAATTGAAACAGCGTGAGAATATCTTGATTGTGACATCAAGTATGCAAGAGATTCCAACACTTTCCTGTTAAGTACTTTATTGCATATTTTATAGGTTCAGAAATTTAAAATCTTAAATGCCTTAGTAAAAATTTACAGATCAATTAATAAATATTAATATTCACCTGGAAATGGTATATACCAAGCTTACAGAACAGGTCTACTTTTATACAGCCTGTAATATTTTTCAATGTGACAGTCACTCAGTATGGAAAGGACAACTGAACTGAGAACAGCAGTGAAAAAATCATATAGACCTTCATCTGTGTTCATTGTATTCATGCAGATCTCTCCTAAAATGTGGACATAAAGGGGGATACTTCAGCATACTGTGATGCTGCTAACTACTAAAATATTATATTTTAATTGTTATCACTATGTTGCTGCATTAGCTTTAATAAGGATGTTTGATACCACATTTAGGGTGCAGATCCCACAGGCATCCTAGCTGATGACTAATGCAAATGAAAGCAAGTTAGTCAGTTTCTTTTCTCCCTTCCTCTTGCCTTTCACAGTCCCTCTGGATGGCAGCTCAACCCTCCTGCTTATCAACCTCTCAGGCCAGTGTCATCAGCAGCCCTGCTGAGAGTACACTCTGCCCCACCATCCAAACCATTAGGGAAGGTTTAGTATGGGACTGGAACAGCTACACATCCTGGGGTACATTGCTAATTACCAGCCTGTAACCAGGCRTTGTACCACTGATTGCCATGCCCTGGTCCAGGCTATTCAGCCAGTYTTCAATCCAGCCCATGCTTCAACAACTTCTGTATGAGAATCTTACAGTGAAATAATTACTGAAATCTAGGAAACAACATCTACTACTCCCCCATCGTCTATCAGTACAATCATTTTGCCGCACAATATTTTCATGCTGGCCAAACATTACGTCCCCTTGGTGGGTCCATGCTGACTACTCCTGTTTTCTTGTCCTTCATGCACCTAGAAATGTTTTCCAGAACTGGGTTTTCAATCACCTTCCCAGGGACTGAGGCGAGGCTGCTCAGCCAAATGTTTCAGAATCATAGTTTCTCCCAGGAGCACAGACCTGTTCTTTCAGTGATTATTTTTTACTATTAATAATATGATCCTGTAATTCATTTTTTTCTGCTCACATTAATTAATACCAAAGCTTATTTATTTCTTGTTTTAAAACACTTTTTGTCTCCCTCTGGTTGCTAACCCATAACTCTAAGATGCAAAAAGCATTTTTATGTTATGGAGCTAGTTAAGAAAATTCAACGTGAATACTCTTATTTTCACAAAAAAAAAAAAAATTCATGGTCCATAGCCTTACTCACACACAGAGAAGCTTTAAATATTTGTGGGAACAGAAAGGACTTCCCCTGAATTATTACTGCAAAATTGAGCAAATAAAGGTGGATTCCTTGCTGAGTCATAAAGAAATTTGACCTTGTAAAAATACTAATGATCAAAATTCTTATTATACCTTAGTCAAGGTAGAAATCCTCTAAATTTAACCATTTTCTATATGCTCTGGACGTGATTTCTATGTGTCTATTACCTCAATAGCGGTAGAAAATGTTCTTTCACCTGAAAGAAGTTGGAGTTTCTAATTCTAATCCTCAGCATTTCTAAAGCCAGAGAGAGTTGTCTGTCAAAAATTATCTGTTAGGTATTAAATAATTTTATTTAAATTTCAGCTGTAGATGAGTAAATGTGTAAATTTTATAATTTGAGAAAATTTCATTGGTGTGTCCACCCATTTTGTCATGCAATTCCTGGACCACAGAATTTCTGGGTATATATTTTGAACAGACATTCAAAGATTTATCTTACTTTGCAGAGCCCAAGAGGTACATAAATCTAAGGGAAAAAAAAAAAACCCTAAATATCATGCCTGCCAGAGCAAGCTAAGAAGGAATTTTTATTATTTAAAATTACTTTCTCTCTCTATGAAATGAAACTTTCCAAACAGAAATGAAGGAAAACAGGAAGAATCAGAAGAGAGTTAATAAGAGTGGTTTGGGGAAGGTGGAAGTTCAGGGCTTTATCCTGTATTGAATTACTGAATGAAAAAAAATCTCCAGCGGAGATGAATGAGCAAATTTCACTCTGTCGTGATCTGTAAGCTAATAGAAGTATTTACTTRAGACAGATGTAAGAGGTTTAACCTGCTCTTGGGAGCAAAGCATGGCACTTTGTGTGTGATTCCCTCACCTAGCAAGGAAACGCCGTGGGCATTGCTGCATTAACTGGCAGGTGAGTCTGAGTCTTTACTCCTCTCCTCATTTCAGGTCCACCCAAGCCCGCTACATACGTAACATGGAAATTACTGACTGATAGTTTGTTTCCCTAAAGCAACAAAACATTTTCCYGAGAATAAAATTCTCAGTTTTGTGTCCTGCATAGGAACCTTGTTTCTGCGTCCTCCTCTTTTTTAACAGACACCATCACCCATGCAGGGGAGGAGATTTCTGCCACTCCTCTCCAGAAAAGAGCTCATATCTATTTCTTAAGTCACGGTGTTACTTACACCTCTGTAATTACCTCCCAGTTATGACTGATCCTTAAGACTACACTTTCTGTGATCCTAAATCAATCTCTCTCTCTTTGTAAATCATTCTGTGACTTTGAATACTACTGAAAAATGTAGGCTTCATCCTACTTTTTAAGGAGCTTCCCCTGTTACCACTGCAATGAAGCTTACACCATTTTTTCTAGGTATCAGTATCACCTACATTGTCCCACATCCCAGTCTTCTGATGGAGACTGGCATACAGCACAAGTAATTGCACTGTGCAAATGTCTTTATCCTGAAATAGAACACTGGGCACTGCTGACAAATTCACAGCACCCTGGGTGCAATGTGCAGTCCTTGGAACCTGTTTGGCGCTGGGGAGCTTCTCGCTTCATGCAAGGTTCACAAACTTGACAGTCATTCTCAAAAAGCTGTCAGTTACCTTTGGCTGTTTACACCACATGGTTTGTAGGCAAAATTATTTAATTTTGCTTCGCTTTAGGCGAATRCAAGTCTCCAAGCTCACAGTGTTCTGGCCCTAATCAGCATTGAGGAAGACCATTTTAGTAGCAGAGTTCACAGAAATGTAACTTGGAATCAGCTTCTACTTCKTAGTCTAATGTGGTAACATTGGTTAATGGTAACAAAATTGATTGGCCTTATAAGGGCAATTAATAGGCCATGAAAGTGAAGAAAGGAAAACTGTACACTTTAGCTAGCTGTCAAATAAAATAGATTGAAAGTTCCTTCTGGAAGGAGAAAAACACTATAATGAAGGCATTCTATGCTGCAGATGATTCAGAAAAATGAATAAATTAAATAGTACTAATTAAAGGCAGACTCTTTTAAAGTTTCTAGCCCATTTTTCTCTCCTTTTTTTTCCTTGCAGAATTGTAAGTGGAACTCTAAGTGCTATAAGCTATTGCAAAATCCCTGTAAAACACAGTGTTACATTGCAGATTTCTTAAAATGCAGACAAAAATATTCTAATGGTACATCAGCTGTGGTCTGAACTACTGCACCATGCAATAATASCATAATTTTAAACAATACTTCCTGAGGTCAGTAAGGTTAAAGTATGCTGTGATTAGTTCCACTACACAACAGGGAGTCAAAGCAATGACAATAAAATATTTTGGTTTTGTCTGTATGATGAAGAGAAATAAACAATCCAAATCAAAATTAAATACCTTTTCCAGTTGTATTACCTTGCTAGAAGGGATTGGAAACCACTGTATTTAATGCTTCCCTACAGCTGTGAAGCACTGAAATCAACAACCCAGTGGCTGATTTCTTTCTGACTCTGTTCCTATACAGAAAAATAAAATAATATTTTTTCACAGAGTCATTATTATCAGTGAGAGGGATGATGGATCTCCATGGTCAGTAAATAAAACACATATTTTGGTGCTGAAACATTAAGTAAAATGTTTGGTTCAGATAATCAGTTGAACATCATATAGAAAAGCACTTTGGCAGACAGATGGATCTAGAAAKTTTATCTGCCTGTTGCTGAACAGTCTGTGCTCACCAGTAATCAAGAGCTTAGATCAAACTCTGTGAATGGCCACAATACATCATTCTAATTAGCATTTAATTCTAGGTGGTTGTGTTCATTTTATCATATTTCTTAACTGCTATTGCATTGCTATACAGACAGCTTTTATACGTTTTCTTGCTACTTTCCCTCATTACATACTCCTCAGATGAATGTAAATGTGATAAAGGCCGCAGTTTTTCATACTAATGAGCAACACAAAGTATTGAGAAACATCTGAGTTGTTGCCAAATTAATTTCAAACTCAGTGCTGCTTAATTACATTTTATCTCACTATGAAAACTCTTCTAATGTCACCGAGAATGCTGACTGCATGGGGCTGAGGGGAGGCACCAGAATGGGACTTCTACSACATTTTACCAAACCCTATGGGGCACCCTATCAGCATCATGACTGCTACAGTTTGGTTGTGTTTGCCCTTCTACATGTACAGGGGTTCTTTCAGTGTGCCCAACTTCTCAAATGTCTCAAGAAAGAACCTGAAGTGATAACAATCTCTGCATTCCTGTCTGATGCTCTCAACAGCTGTGAGGAAAAGCCTACTAACTTTGAATAATGAAGAGCCCATAACAAGAAAATCTACTCTCCCACTGCAGAAGCTTCCTTTCAAACAAGGGGAGTTCTAGAGCTGTCACTAAGTTRGAAAACATTATGATCTGTACCTAAATATTATTCATTCATTCCACTTTACCTTTTAGGTTGATATAGTTAGCTTGAACATGCAAATATTTCTTAATAGTACAATTGAAGTTCTGTCATGATGACACTAAAGCTAAGGAAAGTTCTGTTTTGATGAGCAATTTCTTGTTTCCAAGCACAAGTTCCTGCAWTTGCTGCAGCTCGGGCTCACCTCTTTCAATAGTAACTAATAGCATCAGTTAACTGGCACAGTTACCTTAGATTTTTTTACAACACTCACTAAAAGTGCTTAAAGTATTTGCTTCATTTTGCCCTTTCAATCTTCAGGAACCTTGTATGATTATGTTACATGCAACTAATTTTACTGTGCAGAAAACATGAAAATTCTGAAGCTTATCGATAGCAACAAATATATATCAAAGAAATGTATATCATGATATTTGTTGCTGTAAAATAAGGTAAAAGTAAATAAATTCCCATTTGCCAAAATGTGCATGCAGCAAGAACATTAATCCACATCCACTTACAACTTTCTTGAAAGTCTGAAAATCAGTGATTAGAACAGAGGTTAATACAAAAATTACACTTCTGAGTGGTATTTGACCTAATCTTTCATCCCATTGAGTTTCAATAGGCATAACTGTGGTGTATATCAGAACTGTGACCCATCACAATTTATACTATATACAGGTCTTTGCAATGAAGAAAATAAAGCAAAAATGTTGTATTATTTAAACAACAACAAATTCCCTTCATATGTACCAAAGAGATTATAAAATAGACTTATGAAATACAAAGGCAGTTCCTCACAAATCTTCAGTATTTGTTGTGAACACCAGACATGGACTTCAGCACTATTTATCTTTCCCATTCTCCAAAATTTTTCTTTTAATGATGAGGTAATAGGTTCAAAAACTTGTTGCTATGGAAATGTGGAGGGGGGRAAGAAATGACAAACAAACTCAAAGGTTATAAAATCCCTAAAACCAGTCCTKTCTTACTTCACAAGGGTCACCATCAGGCCACAGTTCTACCTGGTGCTCAGGTAAACAAAGGAACATTTCATTCCTTTGTAGAAGTGCAAATACTCAACCTGTGAGAAACTCTAATGGCACAAGCTATGCTGCACCAGACATGACTAGACTAGACTTGGTACCATCATCTCATTTTACTGCAAAGTCAATACAGCGTCCACTCCATAGAAATGTTGTCSAGGTCACTTACTTTTAGGCAATATTCACGGTGAGGACTGTAGTTTTCCACATTATTTCAGTTACTCAGGGTCCAACAGTGCTTCTATTAACATCAATGTCTGAATTCACATGTACTTCAAAGACAGCTGGAGCTGTGATATGTTAACTAGAATAAAGGAGCCTAAATGTACATGGGAAGAAAAAAAATTACTCTGGGACTTCAGGCTTCACTCATTGTTTCTGGTAGCACTTGGGACTACAYGACATATAAAATGATTCCACATTCATGGAACTTTGTCTCCCCACCACCCACATAGACTTACAAGTTTTTTTCAGTTTTAAATGCAATGTTAACATTTAAAATCATTAATTAGAATCTAATCAAGTTTGTTAATATGCTGTTACTAGATGTTACTGTAAGAGAATATATTTAGGAAAAAAAAAAGAGAAGCTCTCTTTTTCTTAGAGATAACAATTTTGGTTTGGTGAAGGTTTTTGAAGATTTCCTCGTTTCCAATTGCTCCTCATTCCTGGAGCAATCCAGCTTTGTTGTATTCAGTTATTTATTATGGAGTTGCCAAAAATAGAGTACAGAACAATGACAGCAGAATCTGCTACCATGAAAAATGACAACCCATTTCTCATTAAAAAGACAGTGGCTGCTAATCTGCGTGTATAAGTACTTCTTGATGCCTGTGGCAAAATGACATTTGAAAGACTATTTCTCCACTTGTAACTGAAGACTTTGCATCTAAAATTAYAGTAAAACAAGAAAACACCCTAGAACTAAAATGCAAGTCTGTATAGCCTAAGAAAAAAACAAAGCGAGAAAAAAAAAACAACAAAAACCCCAGGGATATTATTTGGTTTTTGCTAACCCCTTTTCAATTATTCTCTGCCCAGGCCACATCTCCCTTAGTATAGAACAGGTTAATACACATCTCTGGCTCTGATCAAGTTATTAAAAGTCTGACATTCTGCTGGTATTTGAGATTATGTGTACCCATTCCTGCCCTCACACCTTTCCTTCTCCAGGCCTAATCTACTGTTGAATAATAAACAATACAGTTCCCTGCTGTTAAACCACAAAGCATTTTTCTGACATTGCATTAAAGCAGGGTGAAGCAAACCACTGCAGAGTTACAAAGAATAYCTAGGTACCAGCTAGCTCAGACTAGAAAGTCGTTTGCTGTGGTGATGGGTTGCTGTGTAACAGAGGCAGCAGCTCATGCAGAAGGGCACACAGTGGAGGCAGAAACTCTGGGGAGAGCAGCACATGTGCTGCTCAGTGGCACTGGAGACACTGCAGGGCTCAGTCCTCACCCCACTGGAGCAATTCCCCAGCACATCTGGGGCCTCAGCTTGAGTACAGATGCATCTCTTCAGGTCTGGGGCTGCAGGGATGCCTGGGCTCTCTTACKGAGGCTGGGCTAGCAGGAGTGCCCTGGCAGAAGGTCTGTCTGGCCAAGTAAACAAGCAGGGACRAGAGATCAGCACAGTGTGAGTTTGTCTCCTTGATCCTGACAGGGACTCGCTGATTCTGTGGGTCAGCAGCCAGCTTTACTGTGACCATGGGACTGTTTGAGGATTGAGAACTGCTGGAAAGAGACAGAACACACCTTGCAAAGAGGGAAAAAAATCATCTTTGTCAGCAGGCTGTGCAAACAAGTGAGAAGAGCTTTAAAGTAGGAAAAATGGGATGAAGTCCACAGCCAGTAATTAAATGAGAAAATGGTTGGCAAGCATTTGGTTGGACAAGGTTGGCAAGCAAGGGTTCCAGGGTGATGTGGACTGGATTATCCTAATTATGAAAAAAWTTTCAAAAAAAAGTTGAAAGAGGTCCATTTTAAGCACAGGCACAGAACTAAAGGAGTACCTGAAAGCAAAGACAGTATCGTGGGGAACACACTCATACCTTTTCTGGAAAATGAGCACGGCTGGGTGCCTCTCTGAAGTGCCTGTATAGTAGCACATGAAACAGGGGAACAAATGAAGAAATAGAGGTCAGTGTGTAGCTGCAGGGCTGTGAAAGCATCCTAGAGGTGTGGTAAGAATTCACACAACTGAAGTGCTGCAGTGAATGGAGGCATGTCCCACTTTACGAACATTTAAGTACAGGCCAGGATGGCACAAAGGGAAAGTCATTTTATGGGAGTGAATGTGTGAAGATCTTCTTTCTGATGAATGATGAGCTAGCTGAGACCTCAGGGTCAGGATTAGAGGTCAGACCAAAGTGGTTAGTACAACTGTGTGTGTCTACTACAGGACACCTGATCAGGAAAATGCAGACAAAATCTTCACATAATTTCATTTTTTCAAGCCATGATACTCATGGGAAACTTGAAGAACCTCAGTATCTCCTGGAGAAACAACACAGAAGAGCAGCAGCACTCCAAGAGATGTAAGTAGTCTATACAAAGGGTTAATACTAGGGCAAACAGTGTTTAACATCTTCATTAATTAATTGGAGAATGAGATAGTATTAGATGCTCAGCAAATTTGAACATGATAAAAAACTGAGAGAAGCAATTGATAAACCAAATTGATAAAAGTGGTGCTGATATTCAAAGGGATCTCAACAAGCCGAAAAAATAGGCTGACAGGAATCTCAAAGTACAGCAAACAGAAAAATAAATTCCTGCACCTGCAAAATAATAACCCATGTAACCAGTATAGGCTGCAGGCTGGTTGAAAAAGTGCTTTGCCAGAAAGGATCTTGGGGTCCTGTTAGACAAGCTGAAAATCAACCAAGGTCCATGTGCCCTTGTGCTATAGAAGGCCAAGAACCTCCTGGACTGTATTAGGAAGAACATTGCCAGAAGTGGGAGGGCTGCACAGCCTAGTGAGATACATCTGGAGTACTGTGCCTAGGTCTGGTCTCCAACAGAAAACAGGGATATATTGGAGAGGGTCCAGCAAAGGGCAGCAAAGGTGATTAAGAGACTGGAGCCTCTGTCATATTATGAGAGCCTGAAAGTGCTGGGACTGCTTAAACTGAAGAAATAATGGCCCAGATGAGATGTTTTTGATATTTGTAAATATCTGATGGTGGAAGAACAGAAAATGGAGCCAAACTTTTCCTCCCGGGACCCAATGACTGGACAAGAGAGCACAAACTTGAACAGAGAAAAATCTGCTTAAGTACAAGAAAAAGTTTTTTTTTCCCACTATGTTGTCCAGAGAGGGAGCGGAGTCTGCCTCCCTAGCATATTCAAAACGTGATCAGATACAACCCTGAGCAAACAGCCCTAGGYGTCCCTGCCTTGACATGGAGTTTCAACCAGAGGATCCAAAGGTGCCAACCTCACCTGTTCTGTGTTTCTGTGATACAGCAACAATGGTGATTATACACTGGCTGCCAGGGGGCACCTAGAACTGTGTGAGGAGTACAAGCAAATTTGGTGCCTGAAAAAACAYATCTACACCTGTAAATCTATAGGTATGAATATATTATATCTGAAAATAAATATAGTGAGAAACTGTGATGTAGATTATAGTGGTAATTTGTTTAAATTATTCTTGGATCTGCAGAAAAGGGTAAAGGCAAAATGGGAAAGACAGAGAAATTTTTACAAGTCGTCGCTAAACCAGAAACAATCAGCAGTTTTAGTTTATCAGCTGTCATGACAGCAATAAAAATAAAGGATATAATAGGGTATATTTTATCACAAGTATTTTCCCTTATATATGCATTACTATGTAGAAGAGATACTGACTGTCAAAAAGATGCTGATTTCTGCCTTTGTCCTTCAGCACGCCTTTATTTTATGAATTTTCAGTTGTCACCAGTCCCAAGGCTTCCTTGATGCTGCTTCTAACTATGCACAGTTCAAGGAAGATGCCAAAATCTCTGAGTTTTTTGTAAGATAAATATATATATTTTTATATATAAATATATATATTTATATACACACATTTATGTAAATGTGTGTATGAGAGCACGTGCTTGTGTGTGTGTGTATATATATATATATATGACAAGCATAATACTAAATCTTACTGGCCAGCAGCTAGGTACATTTCTATAAGAAACAGACATATACTTTCACATAAAAAAAATTAAAATGTATAGTTATAGATAATTTATATAACATGTAACAAATTTCTGAATGTTTTCATCATCAGTTCTACTGAACACCACATATTTTTTAGCTATAGAAATACTTAATGACACAATTCCACAGGATAATTGCAATACATTCAAAAGAATGCTTTTTAGCATGGTTCATTACAACAAAAGATACATCAAAAAAGCCTTTTCCTTCTCTTTATCCTTTTTCATCTCTACCATACAGTCATTAGGCCAGCTTCTCCTTTCCCTTTTTCCACATTTTTATCTTTGTAGTCCGTCTGCCATGTTCTTATGGTCTTTCATCATACAGCATTGCACCCTCTTGCTTAATCTCTTTAGAATCAGGACTATCAGAACTAAATGTAGCTTTCAAAACAACTTGATAACATCAAAGTTGTACCCCTTTCCTATGCACACTAGCAAGATACGATTGTGAGATCAACTCCTACGATTTGTGTCCATACTTAATGAGCTGCTTACAGGTTTTTTTATGCACACATCCAGTGAGTATTAAGGCTGGAATTTCTATGACCTGGGAGCTTCAGGTGTAAACCCTGTTTTAGAGTTGCATCACTTTCAGCTTGCAGTGTACAAGCACTRCTAATTCACCTTGAAAACAGAAAACCTTGACAAAGTGCCACGTGCACTTCCTTTGTCCTTTTTGTCTCTCACCTACAAGCATGCAATTGACATCCTAGCAATTGCAGAGTTCCCCTTACATTCTATACCCCATGCAGAGCTAAAGCCACTTGATACCTGTCCATGGCCTTCCTCCAAATACCTGGCCCCCCATTTCATGGCTTGCACAGCCAAGGAGCACGCTRCTTGAACAGAGAAATGCTTGCTAGCTGTCTTCAGAGGGTGCATAGAAACACTCATTAATTGGCTAAGATTCTGCACATTGGCTTTACAGGGGTGCTCTCTACCTCACCACTAATGGTCAAAGCCACAGCATAGATTAAAACACACAAAAAACCTAATGCTTTCACATTTCCAGCAATCTAGGAAATCATCATATAATGATGTGTTCTCTCAGCAGTAAGTGCATGTTTGATGGAAAGCCATGAACAGACAGTCAGTGTTGCAGGAACAGGAAACCAATCAAGTGAGGTCCATATGGATTACACTGTGAGCACAGCAGGATACAGAGCAGAGACTAAGTGCCATATGGAGTGGAGATGGTGAGCCCATCTGGGTGTTTTCTTTACAAAGGAGACCCACAATTTTATTATACCCATTCTGAGCTTCAAATTACAGACATCTTAAAAACATTTGAATTATTTTTATTTCTACTGTAATTCATTTGTATGTGTATACAATACACATCACATGGAAGCATGTGGGCTTCTGTTATAAAGATCAAACCTCTGCTGGTGAGATTCAACAATGTACACTCAGATTTAAAATTTCCTCAGCAGTCAGTAGCAAGAGATGGCAAAAAAGCTCTACTACCATGGGAACAGAACAGGCAGAAAATTATGTATGAGTACAGCTATGTTCCTAATTCTTTTTAAACTCCAGAAGGGAATTAATCTGCATTTTTTCTCAACTTGCTACCTTTCTTACTCTTACTTTTCTAGTTTCAGTATTTGAGCTTGGTATATGGACTTTTCCACTCAGCTATGTAGCAAGGAAAAGGGAAGAGGATGAGAAGATAACTCAGTCATCAAACGCTCTGCAGTGTGCCCCTTGGGTGTCCCATCCTGGGGAATAATAAAACTCCTTTTGCAGGAAAAGCCAAAAACATTTTTTATCAGTGACTCTTTATCAAAGACTGTAGTGATAGGACAGCATGAGAGCTAACAGTGATCAACTGAAAGCAGGTAGATTTAGGTTACAGATTAAGAAGAAATTCTTCACCATAAAGACTTCACCATGACACCCTGAAACGTGCTACTGACACAAGCGGAGGCTGTCCCAGCCTTGGAAATGAACGAGGCCAGGTTGAAAAGGGCTTGGAGCAACCTGGTTCAGCAGGAAGTGTCCTGCCCATGGCAGGAGGTTTGGAACTAAATGATCTTTGGTCTCCAACCCAAACCATTCTGTAATTCCAAAATAATTTTCCTCAAATAAAAAAGGAAAACCCTGTACCTCTAAAACCTGGAATGTACTTTTCTACATAGATTCAAAAATATGTCCTCTATTTTAATTTCCACTGCAGGAGAATCACACACCTAATTACATATCTTAGCTGAACTTTTAAAACCAGCATATCAGGCACTCAAGCACTTACCTGATCATGTTCTGAGTCCTATTTAGTGCCTTTTTCGTAGCTGAAGCAGGATTTAGCTTCAAAAAGAAACAGGTATGTTACCTCCCCCACTTCATTAATATAGGGGCTAAAAACATACGTTTGCTATTACAGCCCAGGATGCATACAACCTATTTTAAAACATTCAGTTCTTTTAGCTTTATCCTCTTTTCACAAGCTCTACCCACCATAAAAGAGAACAAAGGTCCTGAACCAACCTGGTAATTACTATACTCATTTACTCCTATGGTTAACCACATAATCCTGTTTCTGTACCTACTTGGCCCACTTTCAAGGATTTAATCAGTTGCTTAGAGACCTGAAGACATCCCAACAAGAATAAAATGTTTCTTGCGGAGTTTTCCAACCAAGAATATTTGTGTCTGTGATACATACAGTGCCCTGAATTGAACCCATATATCTTCATTCACAATATGCTAGGACCTTCCTTCCTTTTCCAGCCTTAAATTGTTTTTCTGCTTATGGATCAGACTGTATGCAAAACAATTCACCAATTAAAAAAAAATCTCCAAATGAAACTGTAATATCCAGCTACAAATCTTATTCTGATTTTCAAATGACCAGACTGCTTTTGCCAGCCCAAGGGCAACAAGAACTCTCTCCTTCTTGCACTTGTCATTTCAATGTGCTTGATAAATGGGACTGGACAGTAACAAGAAGCTGGAGCCTTTGGAATTTGGCTCTATGAGAACTTCTAATACAGTAGAAGAGTCAAATAGTTGACACTTTTGCAGACATATATCAGAAAAAACAATAGATCTACTTTCAACATGACAGTGTTGCTTCATATATACACAACTGCAAGAACAGTTATATGACTGTAACCTTGAGGCACTGTAAGTTTTTTCCCAAAAAAACTTATTTTCTCTTTCATAAAATAAATAATTTAGTAAACTGGAAATAAATTCATGCTGCAATAAGAATATGGACACTGTTCTTATGTACAGGTTTTCTGTAGCAGACRAGACCCATCATAGCAATTTAGGACAGCTATATGTGAATATGTATGCTATTTCTATTCTGTTACAAAAGTGACTGGCCTACCACAGTAAACCATTTAAATGTGAGTGATTCCATTAAAAGCAGCAGTCATTCTCAAAACCTGGAAAGTAAATGATTTTCTGCAGCTGTACATATTGTTACTGGTTTTGAGAGCACCGATATCCACGCTTTTTAGCCTTTAAGCAGATTCCATCKGTCCAAGAATATTAGCTCCTCTGTTTCTTGATCCTTAACAAGTGATCTACCTACAGTGAGTTTTTCCTTTATCATTGTTGATCTGATGCAGGCCAGAGGATTGCAGTTTAGCTTGAATCCTTTGAAGCAACTGGATATAGACTCTGGTGGGATTTGCATCAAAGACAAGGAATATTCACCATACAATAATTAAAAAGCCCCAGTGACATAGGACACATTTACATGGTAATGTATTTGTACTGCAGGTTAAAATCTGCATTTTTAATGTTTTTCTATAATTTTAATTTCAACTATATTATTTAGTAATTTCTCATGTAAAATATCTTTCCAGAAAGTTTTTTTCCACTTTATTTAAGTTTTCTTTAGCATTTTAAATGTCAGGTGAATGTCTTTTTTCCTAAAATTCATTTTCATATATAAAACATTTATAATTTTTTTTCTAAAAGTAGCAAAATTTATTACCATGTCAGTAAGTACCTGCAAGAGGTTAACAAATGTTTTCCATGAAAGCATCATATTCTTCTGCATGTGTTTTTTTCCCACTGCTTCAATCTAATCTTTTACATTTGCTATTGATTGCTCTTTGTATTTCATATTCCCTGAGTCCAGCCATCTAGATTTTTGTTCATTTCTTTTTTAAACTACAAAACAAAAAGAAAGTTCACTCTTCAACAAATATAGCTGAACAAGAAATCATTTGGAGCATTTTCACATCTAAGACGATGGAAAAGCAAGTACTCAAAAAAACAGAGCTTGCCTTCAGAGGCAAAGCCACAGAAGGAGAAAAACTGATCCAAACCAGAGAAAAGTTTAACTTACATAAGCTCTTTATCAGTGGATATGAACAAAGATTCCTATCATAATTTGAAAAGCAGGAATTACTCAACTAAAATAAAAGAGATGCATTTTCATTCTGGAAAATACTATAAGCACAGAAATTTACCATGATTTAATAATTAATTTCAGAATTAATATGGATTGAAGTTTTGATGGACAAGCTCTGTAAGTATCATCCCTCAAACTGACCTCTTTCAAGGACAGAGCAACCTCGTTTAAGTCTATCACACTGTATGGAATATCCTGCTCTTGATTTCACCAGTGTAGACAGATGGAGAATCTTCTCAGCCTTACTCCCTTTAAATATGTAGGAATTATATTAACCCTTTTAGACAGAGCCCGGTATTGTAGGGTTTTTTCATTTACATATCTTAATAATTCCTAGATTTTTCTCAGAGTTGCAGYTTTCCTCACTCTAACATCTTCAGTGGTGCTTATTCTTAAATGCTTCACTTAGCATATGTACATCTCTAATTTGTTAATGTGCCAACATGAATCTAGAGTGAGGCAATTGCACATGATCCACCTAATTCAAAACTTACCATTTTTGCAACTTTCTGTAATCCTGTTATTCTAAGAGTTCTTTAGAAAGAGCATTACAGTGGTAAAGATGACTTCAGTGACTTATGAAGTCAAGTCATTTTCTGGGGAGATCTAAAATACCTGAAAAATTGTCCAAGTCATCATCTGAAGCTGCTTCTATTTTCTGCTAGGCAGATGGAGTAGGAGTCAGCTTTATTCTTCTTTCTTTCTTAAGCTTTTCTACTCTATGCATTGCTGGGACAGAGAAAATAAGTTTTCAAATGCCCCCTCACTTGAATATGAAGCATCTTTCTCCTCCATTCCCCAGGTGTATTTTCTGTGGTTTAAGTCTTTTTCATGTTCAAGACCTGGTCGTCTGGTTTTTGTTTGTTTGGAATTTATGTCTAAAAGTTGCTTTTTCATTTTTTTGTTTGTTTTTGGTTTGTTTTGGGTGGGGTTTTTTTGCTTTTGTTTTTTGGTTTTTTTTTTTTGTTCGTTTGTTTAGCATGGATCTAATTTGCCTCTCTTCATGCCTAGTTAGGTCTATTTACTGTCAGAGCCAAAATAACCTGACAAGCTGTCTTATATAAATCTCATTCTACCATCTACAATAAACATCAGCTTGAACTTACAAAAACTTCTCATGTTTTCATACCGCTTGAAAAAAAGTCATTAAAATCTCTGTTGAAGGAAGGAATTTTGCTGAATAGATCAAGTATCAGAACTTCAACTAACATTACTTCAACTAAACCACAGAGACCTAAAACACAACTATCATTAAAGTTTCTTTAGGGCAGACACAGCTCCAGCACTGTAACCATTCTTCTGAAAAAAGGAATAATTAGCTATAAACTTCTAAAGTTTCCACATMTTTAAATCAATATTTGCAAGTGAGACAAAGTACTCATTAAATAACTGTTCTACAATAAAAGTGAGTTGATCAAAATGCATATATGAATAGCAGTCTTTTCCTTTCTAAACTGAATGSAACTTTCAGTCTTTACAGTTTTTATGTCTATCTGACCTTGCTGGCGCTTCCTAGCACTGGGCTATTTATGAGGAAAAACTGAAAACTGAAGGAAAAAAAAAAGATAAAACCCCAACAACAACAAAAGAATATGTACTTTGAAATTTGGCTTTGTTTTGTGGCTGCCTTTGACCATCCACCCTCCAAAATGAAACTGAAGTATTTCATTAAAGGCTGAAAAACATGAGTTTGGACCCAGATTACAGACTTTACATATATTCATTTTGATGACTTTCAAAAGAAGTATGAACTCTTCCACTTCTGTCATCAAACAACAAAAACCCACCAGAAAAAAGCCCTAACCTCACTTACTGTGCAACACTACATAAAACATAGAGAGCTAAACTGTACTTGCTTTTTCCTAGACTTTTACTCCTTAGAGCAAAGCGTTCCAGCTGTGGTAAATATTGCTAAGGCATGGACCTGCAATACATTTTGCACTTTGATATTCATAAGCATACATTTCCTTCCAAGCTGAAGACATTTATCACAGTTTGACTGGCAGTCAGAGACACATTTTCTAGAAAGAAACATGCTATATATTTGGCTTTCTTTCCTGCTGTTAACTTTCGCTTGTAAGTAGCTTATACTCCTTTTTTCTTTATATTTGTGGGGGGCTTTTTCCAATTACTTGTAYATCCTTAGACATATCTACTGCAAACTACTAGTCCACTTTTTTTGCTTATTTTAGTTGGATGAAAATGTGAATCAAATTCTATATCTTTATTCCAATAATTCAGTACTTCTTCAAAGAGCATCAAAGCTCTCTTTGATCAAATGGAAAATGATCAAAGACTAAGCTTGTTATGAAAAAAAAGCCTACACAAAGTGGAGATTCTAGTGCTTTTTTCACTTTTATCTTAGCTCCCTGCTTTGATTATGCATTTTATTGTATGAAGAAGGTTGATGGTAGAATAAAGTAAAACAGAAATTGAGGGCCAATGGAGGTGTAAGTATCAGTGAAGTGCTTGACTGCTTCATGCTCTAGTTTTCAGTGCAATGCTAGTCTCAGAAGCAGAAAGAGTTATACCTCTTTGAGAGCTCCATTCTCATGTACATACATAAGTTTCCACCTCAGGTTAAATAGGACTTTAAATTCAAAAAGGATCTGCCAGCAGGAAAATAATGACAGCTGCATGTTCCTGATTAACCTAGTGCTGCACAGCAGTCTCATCTACACCAAGAGGATGGTGCAACTGTGCTCTGGTACTAACTGAGCCATCAGCTGTGGTTCCATGTGTATTTTTGCACTCTGACCACTTGCATTGCAACTAAGGTGGCGTGAGATAATTCAAATATAGATAGCTTGAGTTAGTACTGAACTGGAGCCAGCTATGACTCTGATAATGAATAAGAAGTTGGGAAGGGGATATTGATATTTTCATTAGGTTCTTAATATTTACTTGGTCCTGAATTAGGGCCCTACGTTTTTCTAAATTTACCTGAAATCRAAATTTTTACCATATGAACTGTACACAATGCCTAAATGTATGCGCTACAGGGAACATTGTAGGAGAGGATTCAAAAAAATCTCTTTAAAATCCTAATATCATCATATTTTTCAAGTGTAGAAATTTACATTCCAACCTTGGTTTATGCTTTTACATACTTACCACCCATATCTGTATGCTTTTGTACTATATATTTTATAAATTAAACCATAAACATAGAAATGGAATATTTTTGTATTTCAGGCATATGTGTCAAAACAAAGTCTTCAGAGAGGCTCAATAACATTCTGAGAATGAAACAGAAACAAGAAAACTCTTCATTTGTAAATCTTTAAAAAATCTTTCCAYTATTTACACACAACATAGAAATTCCCATTTCCTTATTCCTCTCCTCATTTTCCCTCTCACATTTTAGCACCCCCTATCTCCAAACCTCATACCTTTATCCAGTCAGCTCTTTTTAACCCTGCACATTCACATTTTACCACCTTGACCAYCCCTTTAACAGCCATCATAGAACATAGGATATAATAAATATCCTAGGACATACATCAGTAGGAAACAGTGAATAAAACCGGAGGGTTTATAGATATACTTTTGGAGATAGACATTTGCAAGGAGAATTCAGACTCTTTTCTCAGAGGTGGAAATCAAATTGAATTCTTCACAGCTTTCAAGTGCATTTACAGACAGAAAAGGCTGGCAGTTAATCCAGCAAAGGAGGTGTACCAAAGAGAGGATTAATGAATGAAAGCTCAAATTAGAAAAACTCAAACTGAAAATTAAGCAGAAATTATTAACCATGTTTTGTATGATTCACCACTGTAATGTATTAGGAARGAAGTTTATTATTATCCAGTTCTGAATATCTTCCCACTATACCTACTAACTACTTTTTGAGAAAACAGCCTCGATCTAGTCAAACCAATTTTTGGCAAAATTCAGGGATGAGTGGTTGATATGTGAAATATTACTAAAGGTATTCATAGGTAGAAAAAGCCCAAGGAAATTCGGTAATAAGTGGAGGCAGAAAAAGTGACAGGGGATGCTGAGAAAGATAAWATGTTTCTTGCACATTTTTGCATCAGTCTTCATAAAAACAGGTAAATGGAAGCATGCCTGATTAAAGGTAGTTTAATGAAGGGTAACAAAGAAAGTAGTATGGTGTCAGCCCAGAAAAGGGAAGGAAAAGTTTATAAGGTAACATGTACATAACAAATTTTCAAAACCTTGAGACATGATAGACTTTTATCTGAGATACTTCAAGGATGATCTGAAAACTCATAGAATCATTCTCTCTGTGAAATCATCAAGGCAGATTTAAATGCCAAAAGAGTGGAAAWTAATAAAAATGCTGCTAGCAAATGTAGAAAATAAAGTGCTTATCGGGGAAAAAAAAGAGCTAGCAAAATGGAACTAAAAAAATATAACCAGCTTGTGCATAATTCTGAGAAAAATCTGAGCAAACCATTGACAAATATTGCAGCAGCAACAGAGATCATATACTTCAATGTGATAATACAGGCCCATAAGAAGCCAGAAAGCTCAAATGGATTGAATTTCTAGTTGGTAGGTGCAAACACCTTGGATAAACGTAGATAACCGTAGCTAGAGCGCAGGTAGCATAATGAAATTCAGAGGACTTGGGGGGATATACAGAAGCCTGTATTTAGTTAGGATCCATTCAATGACTTGATTAATGCCACAGATAGTGGGGCAGAGGATRTTTAGTGAACCTGCACAAAGGTAAGGGAGATGGCACCTAAATTGCAGGACCATGTACASATGAAAAAACGGAAATTTGTGCTAGACATTCCAGCTGTCCAACAGCAGCCAAACAGATATAGGATAAMGCGGACAGGATGCAGAAGAACCACCTAGGTAGCAGATCTGAGCCTAAATGCCTGTCCCTGCTCTAATTATCAGGGGCACAGCCTTCTTGAGTAGAGCAGTCTTGATAACTGCAGTCTAAGAAAGATGGGAATTWACTGGATACAGCTTAGAGAAATGATCAACAGATGGTCAGAGGTACAGAAAACATGGAAAGAGAAGGCTGGACATCTTTTTAACATAAAGACAAATCTGAATGTGGATGTGGGATAGATTTTAATTATGTTAAAAGCTGTGGGACAAGAATAAACAGGCCTCACTTACAGTAGAAAAGGCAGAATATTAGGAAATCATTTAGATTAGAAGGACTGACGTGATGGCACAGGTTGAGCATTAAACTAATGGAATTTCCACTACTGGAACAATTCACAGGCTAGGCAATACCCAGATCTGCATAAAGCTGAAAATAATATTGTTGATATAGGTGAAACTGATACAGCTGATGTAGCTGATACAAATGGTGATCCATGAAAAAGCCTCACAATACATAGGAAAATTATATTATAGATGAAGAGTCCCATCAAATGCACTTAAACTTCCACAACAAACAGGCTGTGACATCCTTTGGAAGGTCAAATGCTGTTCTTTCAAATTTCAGCAGGTAAAGCAACACACCTGATTTTCATATGACATTTCCAAAGAACAGGAACTTAAAAAATAAATCTATGCATTCATATTAAAATACCCGGAAGTAAAGATATCCATAGGCATAACTTTTCAGCCACATTTCCTAAAGCACTGGATTCACTCATCTATATTTTATTAACTGAAAATAATTTTGTTTGAAACAGTTGAGTTCATTAAAAAGCTGGTTTAGAATTCAATAACCCAAGATTTCAGAATTCTTAATAAAACTAGGAAAGTTTGACTTTGAATTTCCAAGTACCAAATACATAAAAAGTTTATTATGCTTCCCTCTAAGTTTTTTGCTGAGGAATTAAAAGACTTACAAAGTTGTATATGCATTAACTGCTTGGCACAAACCAATTCAGTATGATTGAAGAGATATTCTGTGGGGGTTTGCATTAAAAATGCAAATAAGATGAAAAAGGTGTGCAAAGAAGATTAAATGATGACCAAGTGATTTTTTTTCCAAGTACGTACTTGACAATCTAGCAAACTCAATTATTCCTCCCAATCCACATTTCATACTTATATACACATAAAACCCATTGTCTAGTGCCCTCAACGGTTTTCAAAGCTCTTATTTACAGATTTCCAAGTTGACAGTAATGTAGCCATAACTTTTGTTGGACTTCAGTTCATTAGTCTGTTCCTCCCTACGGTAATTTCATTATGTCTTCAACCTGCATTCTAACTCCCACTGCTACAGTTAGTAGTGAAATTTAAAGCTACCAGATTGTAAAGTTATGCTACCTACTACCTACTACCCAAGGGTAATTTAACCATTAATTACTGTAGCACCAGCTAACATTCCTCCCATCTAGTGAACAAGTTCCTTAGAGCTCATAAACTTTCCTATATCCCTGGGTGAGTACTTTGTTGATCTGAGTCTGAATGTCCACGCTAATCTCTCAACGAATAACAGGCCTTAAATGCACCTTTTAAATTACTAAGTAATTTCAACGGAAATAAAATAACAATGGGAGAGCTGGAATACAAAAACCACCACAGAAAACTGTCACAGAGAGCAGGACTTCTGTGATTCTGGTKGTTTTTATTTGGCTGCATTTGTCCATGGATGAAAAGCCTGAAGGGGCCATATACTGAATAAACACAAACATAAATCCTGCTGTTGAATTCAGTGGAACTATACTCACAGAGCATAACTCTTCAAGAATTGGATCCTTCAGCAGTCAGAGGTAGGCGAAATAATGGGAAGGCCACGTGCTCACTGTTCTGATGTCACTGTTCATTGTCAATACACACATAAAGCTTGGGGAGAGGGGGGTTCAGAGGTGCTGGTGACTTGGGTTTAGGTTCTTTGTCGTCTTGCAGGGTTCACAGTCCCACATGATCCACCTCAACTCTTCAGTTTATAGAAAGGAATTTCAGGAACAGGAATCAAAATATCCAGTGTCAGGCTGATCAAGAGGAAGTGATGACTGAGGCTCTTGTATCTCTTGAGTACTTAAATCAGGACAATAATCAGTAGCAGCTGTTTCTATAAAAAAATGTAGGCTTTTTTTACAGTTAGTAAAGTTCTTCTTGAACAAAGAACCTTGCCCATAGATCAGACCTTTTTTCCATCTAAGATGTGGATTATTTTATTCCATCTAAAATATGCTTCTTTCCTGAAGCATCTTTTCTTTTAAAGGATTTCCTGTGTGTGTGGATATATACGGATGTGTATGTATATATACATATAATTTTGTCAGTTTGGTTTTGCTTGAATACCTGCCATTCCATTAGTTACTTTTTGAACTACAACACAGGGCACTTGGTTCTTACTTTCTCTACTTCTCTTTCTTACACCTTCTTCATTTTTTTTTTAATCCTCAGAACCTAGCATGGCAGTTGCAGAGCCAGCAGAAGCACATAATGCATTGTTAAGATGTAGATGATTCTGCACCAAACATGCTACTAAACTCATAGAAGACCTAAAGCCTAGAGATTTGTGATCTTTCCAGTGTTTCTGTGACAGTAGAATTACACTTATTTTATTTATCTGAGTTGCTTTCTTTCCTTTTTGATATAAACAAAATTTTGCAATTGTTCCAAGGTAATATATTTCTTCTACCAAATTCCCCTTTACCTACATATTTCTTTCTTTCTTTTCTTCCTTCCCTCTATTGTACACAGTATACATAGTATAATTAAAACCCAAAATTATCCATAGATTGATTATCCACTATAGATTATGGATGTTTCATAGTTTGTACTAACAGGTACTGATTTCATACAAAGGAAAAAAATGTCAGGAGATGGTAATGAGGACACTTCCCCCTAATCATACGAGAGGGGTGTTTGAAGGAAAAAAAAATAAATTTAAAAGGGGGTGAAAATGTTCTTAAGGCAGTGGAATATGAGAAACAAGGTTATGCTCTCTGGGTACCTGAGTCCAAGATGCTCTTTCTCTATTAAGTTATTCTTAATTGCCAAGGAAGAACTAAAGCATCTAAATGCAACAAAGATGCAAAAAGGCATAATTTATTTACAGTAGAAGAAGAGAAGACTACTAAGAACTTAATTTACACTGCACAGAACTCACACACTACCACAAAACATTTAATTTTTCATAAAACAATTCACTACCTTGTGTTTCATTACAAAATTTTTAGTTTCTCTGAAATTGGAGGCTCATGTACAAGGCCAGTCATCAGGTCATTCTGTATTTTGTCACTTGAGATAATTTTATTTTTCATTCTGTCCCATTAGTGTAGTTTTCTGTTTGACTGTATTAGCATTGACATTTTCTCTGTAAAGATTTTTTCTTCTTTTAGAACTTGATTGGGAAAGTTCCATGAAGTTTATGCAACTTTTATCTCAAGGAATATGTTCTGATTTGTATTATGCTTACTCTGTTGCTGACATTTGGTGACATTTTCTGTTTTGCTGACAGCTTTGTAATTCATTAAAATGTAGGCTACTCAAGTGAAGGTGATTAATTTTTTGTCCAGCCTTTATCATATCCAGCACATAAAGTACTTTTCTTACTTTGTTCCTGCATTAGCTTTCCTCTCTGATTGCTTCTTTTCTGCACTGTACTTTTCTTTATGCCTCCTTTGTGAAGTACTTTCTCTTTTGTCAGCAGCTGAATCTCTCCTTACTAATTTGGTTTAAAAGTTCAGCACTATAGCAGAACATTTTGCAGCTATTTACTTTGAAACTGTAGGCAAGCAAAGCTTGTAACAGTATGATTTGCAAGTTCCTGTCATAGAAGGTCAAACACCCAGTCTTTCAGCCTTTGTGTTTCTCTTATTAGCATGCCAGAACTGTGATTACTAATCCTTAAAAAATTCTTAGTGCACTGACTAAAATYCAAGATATCTTTTATTCTAATACCTGCCGTAAAGGTGAACTAGAAGAACAGACTTCTATGCCCAAATGGATGTAAGTAGACCTGCAGCTTCACTGCTAATGGCAGGAAATACAAAATACTACCAAAGAGCTTTCAGGCAGAGATAAATGACCTATCTCATAGTCACCAGAGATTAAACACCTGCCAAGCTGCAAATAGCATTGTCTTACAACTGTAGGATCATAAACAACTGATGTTTATAGYAGAATTTTTAAAAGGTGTTAAAGTCTGAGAATTCGACAATAAAAGTAATTGGTTAACTGCATCTCAGTTATTTAAAATTAGAAGCCATAAGTCTAAATTTTCCAGCACTTTTTYTTCTTAACCAATGCTAGATTTCAGAATTATTTTGGTGGGAAGAGGGAAGATGGCAATTTAAATCATCAGTGCTAAGGAAGAAAAGTGCTAAGGAAGAAAAGTCTTAGCAATACAGCTGGTATTCTGGACCAAGTTTTTTAATTTTTAACCAATGCTTTTGCAGTTTCAACTTTCATACTCAATTTAGAGTAAGTAGTCTTCTGTGATGTACATCAGAGAGAAACCAAAAAAAAAAAAAGGAAAGTAACTGGTTTTCCTATATGATTTAAATTTTACAAAATTTTCCAGTCCTTGGCAAGGTGGAAGCTATCTAGGTGGGGCTGTAGAGGGTCTCTGTGAGAGGAGCCAGGGGTTGCTCTGTGCCAGACACAATCAGGTGCAATCAGCTCCAATGGACCCACCACAGGACGCAAGTGAACACATCAGCCAAGATGATGACACCACCATGAAAACATATTTTAAAAAATTCTTAAAATTCCAGACAGCAAGAGGAGGAGGGAAAAAAGGAGTGAGAAATGAGTGAGAAAAACTGACATCAGAGAAGGAGGAGCTCCATGGAAGAACTACTATCTCCCCTGCAGCTTGTGAGGGGTCCAYACGCAGCACAGAAGTGTCAGGAGGAAGGAGCAGTACACAGGAGCAAAGAAACTGCCATGTGCTGATGTAAACTCCTGCACCACTTSGAGCAGGGTTACAAGAGCCAGAAATGAAAGAATGATGTAGAGCATTGGAAAGGGGGTCAGCAGAGACTTGGGGAGAAAGGTGCTACTTTAACAGTTTTCTGTTTTCCACTACCCAAATTAATAACTGCCTATTTTAATTAGGAGTGGTTGCATCATCTTTTACCAGTTGAGTCTGTTTTGTTTGTGACAGTAACTGATAAGCAATCTCCCTGCCTTCATCCTGACCCACAAACTTTCTCCCTACTGTTCTTCCTCTTTTCTCCTCCCTGCCCTGTTGAGGAGAGGGAGTAAGCAACAGGCCAAGTAGATGTTTGACAACCCACCACAACGTGGAGCAAGAAACTCCAAATGCACACAAAAGCATGATTCAAATATTGGGCTTGTAGAACAAATGGCTCATTTTGTTTCACTTTTCTTTCTCAAATACAGTTTTCCAGTACTTATATGTGCACRTGTACTTTCACACACAGGTCCCCCTCATCCATGGATCTGATAATMATTTCTAAATGAAGACTTTAATCTTCACTTGAGCAATCAACAATCTCCTTTTTCTAAACACAACCAGAATGCTTCAATTTCCCAAAAGTACTAAACAGTAGTTACACAGYATCTTTCCATGCTTATGATCTTTCCATGCTTATCATTTTACAGCTCAGAAAATGAGGATAAAAACTGTAACATTTCTGGGTTTATCCATTTTGTGGAATACTACTGTCCTAACCTAGTGTAACTAAATTTAAAAATGCACATGTCTGTGTGTCTCCTACTGTGGATTTATGGGCCTAATAGGCTATGAAAATAGATTAGGAAATTGAGTATGCTGCTCAATATTTGGTCTCTGGTTTTTATTTCTGTTGCTTGTTTGCTTAAATAATTTCCTGAATTTGAATAATTTTTATGTGTTTACATATTTAGGGTTATTTTTTCTGCGCTTTCTCAGTTTCTGGAATGCTAATAGCTCTGAAAATGGCAGCACCCATGTGCCTTTTGCTTCTGTCTGTAGCACCAGTTAATACTGCATGTCTGTCAGCATCAAAATAAATTCCACCATAGGCTTGTTCAATCAGATTTTGACACAGACAACTGACACTAAAAACAACATGCAGCTTGGTTTTGACTTAAACAATCATTTCCAAGAGAATGGATATTTTCTCACTCGTGTAAGCTCCCCTTTTGAGTAATGGCTTACCTTCTGTGAAGCCTCTGGCAASTGAAGAAGATACAGGCACCAATCTCAGTCTCCTCTGCTGGTTATCACCATTTCTGGAATACATAAAATAAAATTATCTCTGTGACATTGGTGAATATCTTTCTTACTGCAGCAAAGTGGAAGGAGATGTTGAAGACCTACATTTTGGGCCTTCTAGCAATGAAGACACATGGCCACCCAACAGGACACTGAAACCACCAGGAAATAAAAAATCTGCCGACGTTCTGCTTCTACCATTTCATGACAAGGGTAAGAGACTRTTGGCCAAGATTTTCCCATCCATTGACATTCCATTGACAATTTAACATTCCTCTGCTGTGGGACATGGTCAGATATTGATGATCTGCCCCTATGATTTGTCCCTTAACAAATATCCTATATGTCCCAAAATCCGACTATGTCAAATGACAAATGTCCCTATATAAAATTTATTCAATGGGCATAATGAACATATTTAGTCATTAACACGTCCTTAGCTTCAGTCATGTTCTCTAACATCAACTTGCTGCTCAACCCTGTCAGCAAGAGGAGGGGCTGGCAATCTAAGGCTGTGCTGGTAAACCCAGTGCTTTCCCCCACACTAGCATTTCTCTGTGCCTTCATGTACATTCCTGCTCTGAAGATGAAYTCTGAAATAAYGCTGTTCTGTTGTTTGCTAGTTTGGGGACAAATTGCATCCTAGATCTATGATCCCATGAAAGGCAAAGACCCCAGACATATCACGAACTGTCCAATGCTAGTGCAAAAAAAATAACTGCAGTTAAAGGGGACTTTGTAACGAGAGTGTGAGGATAAACTGATGACTGGAATATGCAATTGCTTTACACTCTCTTTAGCTTTAATTTTCTTTCTGTTTTCTCATGGGATGCACAAATTATATCCCTGGCTATTGTTTAAGTGACATTTTGCAGATCTTATAAAGCTAYATGAAMAACTTATAAAGTGCACTTTTGGAACTCCAAGAAATTGCATTCTCTCACCATAAATCATGATTTATAACTTTGCCCATTAAACCTTAAGGTTTCCACAACAGCTGTCTGGTTTTAATTGCACAGCCTTTTCCAAATTAAAACATTAAAACTTGCTTGTTTTCTACTAATGCATGTTTAAACTGATCTTTATCTTATTATTTCTGTAATATTGAGTAAAAGTCATCATACTGAAGAAATATCCAGTATTTACATATTTATTATGCCAAGGGTCATTATAGCGACAATTAATCACAAGAATTTTCATTTTATGGTCCTGCTTACATTCTGTTAGAATTGAATTGCCACAGGTAGTGGAATTAAAAAAAGAAAATTGAACGGAATTAATTTTTGTGAAAATTCCAAAAAAACTGTGTTAGGCTGGACGGCATTTTGACTGTTTGGAAATATAGAATTAAGTCTTTCCAATGTAAGCAAAATTCTTTTAAGCCAGAAGTTGGTAGCTCTAAAGGGTAATATGTTTGAATCTTCTCTTGATTTACACTCCAAGTCTGTTTATAGAACTGCAATCTGAGAAATATCCTGATAACATCAGTTACATTAATAGGGTTAAATGAGCTAAAAAATGTCAGATTCACATCTAAGAATCAGTATAAATTTGGTTCCAGTGTTTCTTAACTTTGGAGATTTATTAAGAAGACATAAAACACAACCCTCTGCTACATCATCTATAGAATAATATTTCCTAGTCCAGAGCCTCAACAGATTTATTTTACTTCTGGGGCACACAAGAACATATTTCAATTAATGTCTAAAATTGTATATTGTCATTAATTACAAGCATTGAATTTGCATGTGTCTCTTGTACCTTATTCTTGTTCCTCAGCAGTAATCCAAATTAACTGTATCACTCTGAATGAACTGTATCACTCTGATCAAATATGCCAGCCATCCAAAGTGATCTTGCATCTGACTTTACTCTTTTTTTTTTTTTTTGGGGGGTGGGGGGGGTGATTTTCTTGACTACCAAATGGCAAGTGAAGCAACAGTATATTAGAATAAACCTTATGCAAGCAATTTATTCACAAGTTATTTTACTAACTGGGCATCTCATGGGCCATCTAGCATTATTGTGCTTAAGTAAGGGAATAATGTAGTATAAAATATCCTTGAGATCACACAAGACAATGGTTTGCTGTGGTTTTCTTCAGGCTGCAGCACTGCTGGGTTAAGACCATACTGTTCTCCACTCCYTGTCATTCTTTCCTTCCCTTCCCATCAACATCCCCTCAGATCTGATGGCTTAACCTGGGCAGCAGCACTCAGCACTAGCRGAAGCTAATTCTAACCCAGATAATTTTACAGAAGCAAATTAGTAGGAGTAACTAGGGCTCCTAGTAAGTGGTGATAACTCTCACAGGCGGAGATAACTCTCACAGATGATGATGTTGTAGAAGAAGCTATGAACCAACTTTTTAASCAGCTGAGCATCTTCTGGAACAATGCATTTGACTGCAAACTCAGAAATATTGTGAGTCAGCTATTTTGAGAATAGTTGTCAGATGCAACTAGAGATTGCAAAGGGTCACATATGTTCATTATAGATAATACATTATTGTCCCACTAGATAATGCAGTTATTTATCTTTCTTTTTAATTATTCATTTGTTGGATGTTCATTATTAAGTTAATTGAGCTTTTTTGTTTTCAAACAGTTCCAGGGTCAGTCCTGGGAATGTCATATATATTTTCTGAATATTTGTACTTCAAATATGAAAAGAGTAGCTATTTCTAAAGCATTAATATTAATAAAGTATTTTATTACATAAGTGTCAACATTAGATGGTTTGACTCTAACTAAACAGTGATTTATAACCAGAAAGCCTTTATGTTTTGGAATTTTTTCACTTTGACCTTCAGTCACTAACAGTTCTAGCACTAAATGATACAGATGYTGTAAGTTGTAAAACTTTTTTTTGTATTTCAGTCTAGGCAAATGGCTGGAAAATGAAAGAGCTGTATTTTTTCTGAAAGCCTGGAGTTTCTTAGATAGCAAAAATTCTTATGATGGACAGGTTCAGATTTTAGGGACAGTCCTACAAACTGTTGCAGCAACAAATGAGCTTGGATTCACCTACAGACCGCTTAATATCAAAGAATATAAAGACATTAGAATTACTTTTTGACATAATGAGAGTTTTYAACTTCCTCTCAGTGTAAACACTACTTGTGAACAATTTATTAAATCAGAAAAGGTTTCAATGAAATCAAAAGTAGTTTGAGATCAACAGGAAATATTTTACACAATATGATCTCAAAGATTTTACGAATGATTGGAGTGCTTTAAAAAGGATGTGCACTCACTATTTCTGTTCTAGAAAGATCTTGCAGCCAGAAAGCCAATCATTCCCTGGGGTGCATCCAAAGCAGTGTGAGCAGCAGGGGAGGGAGGTAGGGGRTTCTGCCCCTCTGCTCTGCTCTGGTGAGGCTCCACCTGCAATGCTGCATCCAGCTCTGGGCCCTCCAGCACAGGAAGAACATGGGAGTGTTGGGGCAAGTCCATAGCAGAAACATCAAGATTTAGAGGGATGGAGCACCTCTTCCATGAAGAAAGGCTGAGAGTGAAGACAAAGTTCCAGGAAGGCTTTATTGTAGCCTTACGGCATCTAAAGGGGGCTCATAAAAGAGATGGGTAGAAACATTTCAGCAGACTCTGTTTCAAAGGTTAATTGTTTTAAACTAAAGCAGGGTAGATTCAGGCTACCTGTAAGGAGAAAAATTTCTACAATGAGGGTGGTGAAACACTGGCACAGGTTCCCAGAGAGGTGATAGATGCCCTCACCCTTGGAACATTTAGTCAGACTGGATAGGGTTCTGAGCAACCAGATCTAATTGAAGATGTCCCTGCTCATTGCAGGAGGGTTATTTTAGATAAACTTTAAAGGTCGCTTTCAACCCAAACTTTTCTATGATCTATCCAATTTGCTATTAGATTAAATAAAAATATCTCCTCTGAGGTCAGTTGCTGACGAGATAGCACAGGCCTAAGCATTTTGATCTTAATGTTACTTTTCTTCAAGTCTAAGTATGAAGAATTTGGACACTATAGAAATGTCATTCTGAGAAATTTTCGAATTACATACAATAAGACTGGAAGGGATTATAACCTTTCTGGGAAAAACAGGTTAATGAGAAACTACAGAGCAAATTATAGAAAAACTATAGAAGAGTAAAGTCTTTTTTTATGCAATGAAGCATCAACTGTGATGAAACAAATGTATCTCTCGGAGAAATTTAATGAGAAAAACAGTGGCACTAATACTTTGTTACAGCTATAACTGTATGGTGTAATGACCACCGGGTAAAGTACTGCATTTTAAATTGAATGTGCTGGTTAAGATCCACATGGTATAGGAATTGTTATCCAGTGTAAGAGGAAAAGTGGGAATTTCAGAATACCAAAGCCAGTGAAACTTGTGGTGTAAAAGAGGAAACAATATAGAAGATAAAATAGATTCATAAACATATTATTGCTGAGACTATCTAGATTACATATTGATGGAATAGCATAATGACTTAAAATTCTGGCTTTTACTGAGAAAATATATGAAATAATAAAAAAATCCATCTGCCTAACCAGAATAAGCATTCTCCAAGAATCATCCTTGATTTTCAATATTGTTTGGGCATTTTCAACTGTAAACCTTACGTGCTTTAAAGTAGGAACTTTAACATTATTTTCTCCTGAAACAGCCCTCAATTCTCAAATTAATGTAAAGATCACAAGTTCAAGACATGCAATTTGACATTTGGGGTGATCAAAAAGACAGTTGCTGATGTGCAATAATTACATATGCTTCCTGAATTGCATCTTGTGCAGGCCATTTGTGAAGTTACCCAAACTGTTTAAGCACCTTTCTTTAGTGAACCTTCCAATTTGTACAAGCACAAGTTTTTCACAACTAATTAAAAAGAACAGAACATTTGGATCTGCACAGGAACAGATGAAAGAGGAATCTGGAAGGGTAATGCTTGGCATAGTTATAAACTCACGGATGATAAAGCTGTAGTGGTGAGGATATCCTGAGATACAGCCAGCTGACAAAGCAATGGAATAAGACATAAAATTTTATGTTATCAACAAAAAGACAGCGTATGAGAACATGAGGAGGGCATAAAACAAAGAATGGGAAAAAAGTTAAGGCCTCAGTGCTTTGTAGGAGTAGTAGATGTACTAGATTTTCTCTACCTGAATAAAATGTCACAGTTGATCATGAGGTCCTGAATACTGTGTTGGATTCTAGACAAGCTCACAAAACTGTCATCAGAAGAATTTCCCTCACACACATACAGACAGAGTATTTGCAACCTACTTAGTAGTGATTGCAAATAAAACATCAACAAAAATACAGAACCTGAGTTCACTGGTGTAAGACAGAAAAGAAAGTATAGAAAATGATTTAACCATTTTACCTGCTGGAATTACATATACAAACTTGAACAGCAGAAGAGATTCCTCTTATCTAAAATCTGCTTTGCAGAGAGAGAAGTAGATCTTTCTCTTTTCATTGTCATTTTAATTTTGTACTTCGATCTCTACATATAGCATGCATGCACCCTTAAGTCCTCTGTCATATGCTTGTGTTTTAAACACTAATTCAAACCAATGTAAAATGCTGGTCAAGAGGAGCCTTCTGTATCATTACTTCCACCATAATATAAATTTTCATGTGTATATTTGTATAGGAACATGTATCTTGTGGTTGATAGGCCAGAAAAGGACCAGAAATAATTTTGTATAGAAGTAGTTATTAGATATCAAAAATAATGGATAACAAATACTAAAATACCAACGAATAACTAAACCCAGTTGTAGACTGGCCTTGTATAAGATCAACACTTTGGAAGAAAGAATTTTTCATCTACTAATTGTTGAATATTATTAAATCCAGCAACAAAATAATTCATACAAAGTAACGCATTCATGAACAGAAGAAACTCACTAAATAAAATACTTTTAAATGATCATTTAAYGCACTCATATTTGATTGTCTTCTTGGATTTCATATTTGGAAATGCCATATAATGAAGTTTTATCATTACCACTTTGTGGTGATTGAATACCATAATTCTCATGTTTGTGCAGATCCCTAGTGCTCCCCACTTCTATTAAAAGCAGGGTTCTAATGAACCTCATGAGGTGTCACTAGGTAATTACCACTTACAGTCTGAAATGAAGCTCAGTTCCAAGCCATTTGCATTTATGTGCTAAAACTAAATTATTAATGTGGATTTTTACACATTTTTAGGTTTAATTTTTCAGTCTAATGAAACCATAAATTTCAAGCTTTCAAAAATATTCCTCTTATTTAATTCAATATGTAATTGATAACATGGTTTTGCTACAGATGGAGAGGCCTTTTCAAATTTGAATTAATTTGGTGTTTTGCTGACTTAGTAGATTAAGTGCTACATACTGCCTAATGTTCACTACATTAAATCTTAGCTTTCAAATTAATGGAATGAAATTTTGGAAATTCGCAAGGTCAAAAATATTTTTTGTAAAGGTGATAGCTGTATTTTCTGTCCTTATTGAATTACTCCCACAAAGTGGTAACAGCTGGGAACAGTCAAAGGCAAAATTCTACCACACAAAAGTGAATAAACTCAAAGTTCATTTGCATATTCATTTTATACAATGTATTCAGGAATAATAATACACCATTTTAAAGAAGCGGATATGTTATGTTTTGCTACTGGTACAAACACCTCAAGCAAAAAGTTTACAACAGGTCTATCCTTAAAGTTCACRGCAATGCACTAAATTGTGAACACCAGACTGACACACAGTCTTCAGTGAGAGACTTTTGGGAGGAAATAAAAGAATTCCAAAGCAAAAAGAATGTTACAAATAGCCTCACATGTAATTTTAATTTTTAAAAGTCCAGTACCTTTTCCTCAAATCTTGCACAAGTAGATCTGTCACTCATTTATCTCTCAGTAAAAATAATGACCACCAAGGTGGGGTAAAAAATGCCAAACACCAACAATCCCACACTCTTTCTACAGCAGTATTCAGCACTGTTGAAGAATGCTACTTTCTCTGCCTTGTATGAGTATTTCTCTAGTCTTCTCCTCCTCTCACCTAGGAAGGGTAAGCATATGTCATTACCTTGGCTATTTCAGCTTTCTCCACCAACTTCTTCCAACATATTTCACTGAGCATGATGAGAGGTACAAAAGTGTTTCCTGCTTCATAGTGTCACTCATAAATGCCTGGCTCTCCAGTACACCTACTACTACATACTGTGTATATTTTAAGGCTATTTTATCTATCACTATTCACAGATCAACTCACAAATCTTTATACTAATATGTTATAGTATTTATTTCACAAAGCAACTGCTTGATATTTAGTAGTGTCATATTTTGCCTTTGACAGAAGAGAGGAGCTATCAGTGAGAAAATATTAAAGGATTAATTGCTATACCCAGTTACAAAATCTACAAAGAAAAAGTGTCGCAAAAATACTCATAGTTATAATTGTAGTTTAAAAATTGCCATTGATTACAGTCAAAATATACAAATCCCATGGTTCAAATTTTCTAGTCATGGGGGTATGAAACTCGGGGTAATACCTCATTTTTGCTCCATAATATCTGTGACAAGCTATAATGCATCACTGACAATCTAGTGACTCATGAAATGAAAACTCCTTCCTGTTTACATCAATGCAGACATTCCCTGGGGATTTTTCACAAAACACCTGTCCAGTTGTACAGCATGCAAAACATGAGACATTTGCTATATTATGAAATTCTCTTATTTCTTTTTTTCCCTTTTTACAGAAGCACTAGCCTTAGAGAAATTTCAGTATCTATTTCATAATCTGTCACCAGAATTTAAGTATTCTCTCAGTGGGTGGAAACAGCAGACGGATAACCTCAGCACTGATGTTCTCTATAACTCAGTGAAAGACATGCAGCATGACACATAATTCAAAAGGTTGCTTTGCATTTATTTCACCAACCTCTCCAGATTCTCTTCAAAAAAAACCTCTTTTACCTTTGGCAGAGCTATACTTCTGAAGCACAGATCACACATATAAAACTAAAAGCACACTAGCTGATCCCAGAGAACTCAGAGACCTACTTGGCTTCCTACAAGCAGATGGAAAGAAATTAGCCACCTGCTGAGAATAATCCTAATGCACTAGCTGTGAGGAGAAAGGGAGGAAAGCAGCCTGGAGCAAACCAAAGGAGACTCATAAACCTATGCATGTATCTAACTTCCTAGCCTGCCTTAAAGTGTGGTGCCTCTGCTCACTTTGAATGAAATCACTGCTCCATGCTGAGTCTGCTGAATTTCTTCTGACTGAGGAGATGCGGCGGCACAGTACCCTGCAGCTCCACMAGTCACACCCAGTAGGTGGGACCATACCACAACTGCATCACTCACAGATTGTGTGGCACCTGCTGGTGCATCTATCCATTTGGAAAACTGTTGCAGGATTTTATTCCTATAGAAAACACTTATTAGATTTGATTTCTTAAGCTACTGCAGTCCTTCTCTGGGTAAGAATTGGATAGTTGATGGGTCTCCTTCTTCAGAGGGGAGCAGTTTTGRACCTGCATGCAGAGCTCGGGCACACTCCAGGTCAGAAAGAGATACCTCACAAATGGAAGCATCAATTGAGCAATGTTTATTTTAGGAGGTTAGCATATGCATAAACTTCAGGTTCTATGCTGTCTAGAGGAGYTGAAGTGTTGTACAGTTGAACAATATAGTTCACAATATATGCACTGCATCATTTGTGTCCTATGTATGCTGACCAACTCTCATAACTCATTAAAAAATAGAAAGAGCTTATTAAAGTTTCTGCCACTTTTCATTTCTAGGGAATGTTCTTTCAATAATGCTTGAATAACTGACTGAATTTAGAGCAGTTTTACTTCTGGAAACTACAGAGATGGAATGATTGCAAATAAATTATATTAGACACTACTATTTTGATCCACCTCAAGAGCTCTTGAATTGTTTCACAGCCCTGTGAAATAGCTGGGAATTCATTGTTCAGTGCAATGGGACTACTCTTTATAATTGTGACAGTACTTGGCCCAGAGGGATAAATTTCTGGTAAAAACATTATTTCACTGAAAACCAAAATTTATGTTTCCTTGAAACAGAAAAAATATCAGCATATTTGTACCATGACAATCTGTCTCTGAGCTACCTATATTCCATGGACAGTAAATTAAAATATTAGGAATTTAGTTCAAGACAGATAAATGTCTCTTCCTCATTTATAATAATTCCCAGTATGGAGGATGATCAATAATGTAAAGGGAATTACATTAGCCCCCATACAGAGACATATTTGAACATTTCCATTAATCTGTTTCATTGCACAAAGCACAAAACCATTATCTTCCCAAAGCACRAGCTGCTACATCAGATTTGTGGTGAGAAGTATCCCTAAACCCACAACAACATTCAAAGCAAAGCTGTAACTGGGGTTAGGATTTGGGTGAGTAATTATATATAGATTTAAAATTATGTGACAACTTTCATATTCTAAAGAAATCCAACTTTGGGTTTCAATTCATAGAATTATAGGCTTAAACAAAATATTTTATAAAGGACTTCACTGATTTTTTTTGGTATAACTGAAAATTTGTTCTTGTAAATACCTTAGGAATAAGTAAAGTGTTGATAGGACTGAGAAGAGCAACATCTAAAGATGCTACACTTCCCAGAGTTTAAAACATGTCATTTTTAAGTGTATTAAACAATTTTCAGTTTAAAAAACCTACTGAAATGTTGTGTGCTATATGGAAACACAAATTCATTTGGACTTTTTGGAAAAAAACCCTAGTTACTAACATATTTTTGAGAATTCCCCACAGAAGAAACAGCTATGCTTTGTTCAGGAATTGGCCATGATTCTTGTAAGTATGAAACCCATGTTGTAACTAGGAAAAGACAAAAGACTTATTGTTGGTATGAGTTATAAATATAATGATATTCAGTTTTCTTTTTTTTGAAACTTTGGAAGGCTCTTATAAAATACATTGATTCACAGTGTAGACAGCAGCTATCACAGAAACTTTTTTATCACCTAAATAATTATTCTTTTATACATTACAGAAATCYTCACTTGTAACATTATCTTAGAGAAAATATATGTTTTAAAAATTCAACAATCATGAGATTAAGCTACAAAAGCTCCGCTGAAGGAGTGTCACTAACTAGTTTGGAAGGGGGAAATGGAAATTACCTGGCTTGCCAGTGAGCAAGGGGATGTTGTTCCTCAACTTGAGGAAATGATCAATAATGGGATCCTTTAATCATCAGAAGGTGTTGTGGCTGCAAAGAACCACCTGAAATGCTTCTATATTAATGCAGGCAGAGCAAGGAACAGAAAAGACAAGCTTTGGCCCAGTGACAGATATTTGATATTCCTGCATAAGAGAAACCTGGTGAGTGAGTCCTGTGATCAGAGTGCCATGCTGGATTGCTCTGGGCTGTTCTGGAGGGATACACAGGACAGAATATGGAGAGGCATGGCACTGTGTGCAATGGAAAGCACAGGAGCTCACAGGAAGCACTGGCACAGCTGAGAGCCTCTGGGTAAGAATCAAGGGGCAAACAAAWAATGTGGATTTCACAGTGGTTTCTACTACACCTCTCCAATTCAGAACGATGATGTCAAAAAAATTTTTTTTGAGGAATCAGGAGATGCTTCCAAGTCAACTGCTCYTGTCCTTATAGAGAACTTCAGCTTGTCAGAAATCGATTGGGAGCATCACAAAGTTGGTAAAACTTAGGCCAGGAGATTCCAAAAAATCTGTCACATATGCAGTATAAAGTTTCTGCATCTTTTGGAAGCTTTTGATAACAGTGTTTCTGTAGCCTTCTGAAAATAACTCACCTTGTAGAAGCTAAATCATTCCTTTTGGTCACTGCAGTACTGCTTTATCACCTTGAATAAGTGTTTTTCTGATCCTGTTCTTGCAAGTTACAGTGTTCCCATGAGCTTCTCTATGGATTTCTTGCTGTTATGGTGTAAGTTATTTTTCTAAAAAAAAACTGAGAGATATTATTTATTTATTGTGGGTTTAGAAAAATCAAAACCATGTCTTAACTCTGCAGAGAAAGGCTAGCAAGGTGAATGGCCTAGAATACATGTAAAATAAGTACGATGACACCAAAAGCTTTTAAAGCGCTGTATCGGAAATTAGAGTTCAGCATAAAAGACTCCAAATCCTACASTAAGATTTTTTTCCCTTAGGTTTGGATTATGTAAGATCAAGCTCAGTCAGCATATAAACATGTGAAAGTCAGTAATACTTTCAATAAAAATTTCACTTCCATTCTGGCTTGATGTGGTTTATTATGTCTAAGTATGAGCAGAAGTTTACTGTAGGGGGAAGCAGCTAGCTCAAATAACTTTTAATTTTGTTTTTCTTTTAAACTATCCTGTTTCTAAAGAAAAAGTCTATTCTAATGTCCCTAGAACAGAATTAAGATTCAAATTATTTAAGATTCATTTTCTATTATTATTATTAATAGTATTAT